>JAQQAC010016209.1:127940168-128433156 GCA_029783875.1 Phataginus tricuspis | reverse complement strand
TATGTGGAGTATAAGAACAAAGAAAAAATAAATAAATAAATAAATAAATAAATGAAGGAACAAAACAGCAGCAGACTCACAGAACCCACGAATGGACTAACAGTTACCAAAGGGAAAGGGACTGGGGAGATGGATGGGAAGGGAGGGATAAGAGGGTAAAAGGGGCATTACGATTGGCAGACATAGGGTGGGGGGGCACGGGGGGTACTGTACAGCTCAGAGAAGACAAGTAGCGATTCTCATCTCACTACGCTGATGGACAGTGACTGTGGTGGGGTTGGTGGGGGGGACCTGGTGATGGGGGGAGTTCAATCATCACGGTATTGCCATGTAATTGTAGGTTAATGATACTAAAATAAAATAAATTATTAAAAAAAAAAAAAAAAAAAAAAAAAAGTACTGTTTGTGTTTTAGCTCACCAAGTCTTTCATTTTCTCTGAGTTCATCACACTAGGATCAAATAAAAAATAAAAGTCCTGGCATCTTAGGTGACTTTGAAGGCAAGAAGAAAATGCTGGTTCTTAAAGACAATTCACATAATTCAAAAGCATAGGATCAGCAATTAATACAGTATTTTAAAATGACCCTGTCCCCACTCTTATGATTAAGACACAAGTCACCAATTTTTGTGCAGACATTCCTTGGATTGCTAGTTGTATAACCACTTGAGGACTGTTTCCTTAAAAAGAAGACTTTGAAAGTTTGGCTCAGTGGCTCAGTGTGCAGGCCACTCTAAAATATACAAATTAAATCATTAGGGAAATTCTTATGAGAGTCAGGAAGTGACTTCAAACTCCCACATGGCGAGCAAGTCCAGTTATTATAGACTGCATTGGCATTCTCATTTTCCCAGGTGAGATGAAAGAATTCCATTTTTCTTTAAAGATATTATTATTATTTAACTGTGAAGCTATAAGCAATTTTTTCTTATGACTATGACATTTAAGCTTCCCCCAGAGAGTGGCAAAATGTCCATGAAGATTTCCATACATTAATTTTCTTTTATTTCTATTCTTGTCCCTTGAGAACATAGTAGTCTCCACGGGAATCTTTAGTAGAAGGCTCAAACATTATTTAATATGTTATTATAAAAGAGCCCATGGCTATTAGGTTGGTATTGTAAATTATCTACACAATCTCACATTTTATCTTTATAAGGGCTTTTCCTTGCTTGCTTTTACATTTTCTTAGGTCTAAAGTATGGTAGGTAAAAGCACTGAAAGTATTTTGGTCAGATTGACGGGCATCCTGAGAATAGACAACCAGTGTCATGAAAGCACAGTCACTGACCCCAAGGAGAAGGATGCTGTGCACCCTAAGGAAGCCATGCGGGTTTCTGATCAAGGAGCTGATGATGCTGATTCTTAAAACATCCCTTCTCTATTTAAATTTGAGATTTGGGGACTACTCTCTAATGACTTAACCTCTGCTCTAATCTTTCATGTTAAGATAATCAAAATGCTTAGGTAACTCCTAGAGTACCTCAGGTTATCAGTTACAGATGAAATCACCACCTGAGCTTCTGCTCTGGCTATGCCCACCCTCTCCATTCTTAACCAACACACTGATTGCGGTCTGTGGCCCATTTTGTATTAGTATGTTTATATGGTGTGAGGTAGGGTTTGAAGTTCTTTGAATTTTTTTTTCTATATGGAAATCCAGAGGATCCAGCACTGTTTATGGCAAAGGCTGCCCTTTCGCTATTAAATTACCTTGGCGATTTTATTTATTTATTAATTTTTACCTTGGCAAATTTATGAAACATTTTAGTATGATTGGTTAGTTCTAGTTTTGTAATGTGTGTTCTATTTCATGAATTCTTTTTGCTTCTTGTACACCACTACCACATTGTCTTGGTTACTGAAGCTTGATAGTAAGTCTTGAAGTGCTAGAAGTCCTCCAACTTTAAGAATTTCTGGTTATTTTAGATGCATTTCATTCTCATGGATTTTAGAAACAGCTTGTCAACTCCCATAAAAAGAAATCCTGTTTTTCTTTGTATTGGGGTGTAGTATTGAATCTATATATCTATCTGGGAGGAACCAAGCTTTCATTTTGAGTTTCCCAGTACATGAACACATGGCACCTTTACATTTATTTAAGTCCTTTCCAAATGGTATCAGTTTGAAGTACTTTTTAATGCAGGTGTGTTGGTGGCAATTTTTTCCCACTATTGTTTATCTGAAAATGTCTTTAGTCTCAAACATTTTTAAATGTTTTTTGCTATGCATACAACTATAGATTAATACCTTTTTTACTTTTACCACTTAAAAATGTTCTTTCCTTTTCTCCTGATATTCCTTATTACTGATGATGAATGCGCCAACATTTATATTTTTGTTCTCCTGAATTATGTCATCCTTTTCTCCTCTGATTGCCTTCAAGTTTTGTCTTTAACTTTGGTTTTCATCAGTTTGACTACAATGCGCCTAGGTGTGGTTTTCTTAGTGTTTATCTTGCTTAAATTCAACTGAGCTACTTGCGTCTGTAAGTAGATGTACCAAATTGAGAATTTTATAACATTATTTCTCCCAGTAATTTTTCAACCTTGCTTTCTCCTCTTCTGAGTCTGCAATGGCACATGTGTTACATTATTTACTATTTTGTGTACAGTTCATTGACGGTTTATTTCTTTGCTATTGCTGTGCGTCCCATTTGGTATCTGTGGCTCTGTCTTCAGGCTGCTACTGACTGCCAGCACTAACGCATTTCCACAACTCCTTCAGTCATCTTTCCGCTCTTTCAGATATTGAACTTTTCAGTTCTAAAATTTATATTTGGAAGTTTTGTTCCCATTTCTTTGCTTAATATTCCCTAACTATTCAGGCATTAAAATCATGTTCTCTATAGCCTTGAATATATAAGGACTACTTTGCAAATCTTAGTCTGCCAATTCCAACAGCTATTATCATATTGGTGTTTCCATTGTTTTTTCCTTGGTTATGGGTCAAATTTTACTTTTTCATGAGTCTTGTAACTTTTCTTCTTACATGCTGGGCATTGTAAGTGATACATTGAAATGAGCCAAAGTCATCTTCCTTTAAATAGTGTTTAGTGTTTTTTTTTTTCTGGCTACAAGTTAATTTGTTATAAACTCTTCTTGATCCTGTTGGAGTTTATTTTTAAGCATTTAGGATGCCTGTAGGATAGCCCCTTCTCTAGAGTATGGTCTCTAATCCTAAGTCTTGTACTTTCTGCCATTTAAGCTGCATGTGTGGAGTGAGATATTTCCATTTTGGAAGGCCAGACCTTTGTATCTCATCACTGTGTGACCTTCAATGTCTCTGTTGTGTTCTCAACCCAAAAGCACCTAAACTCTGCTCAGCCTCAGTAAGTCTCGCCCCATACATACGCCACCTAGCTGTCAGCCAGTGACCTGTGAGGACAGCCCACCAGCACACACACACACACACACACAACCCCCCAGGCCCCACACTCTGTGCAGGTTGGGCCTCCTCAGTGCCCGCCTCCCAGCCCCCAGCCCTTTGAGCAGTCCTGAGCTTTAGTTCTCACCCCCATACCTTTTCGTGGGATTTTCATGCTTTGTTTGGGCTCCGTTGCCGTGTGTATGGTTGGGAAACTCTCAGCAGCCATAGAGCTTGGGTCACCATAGACCTTACCTCCTGTTTCCTTTCTCGAATTTTGCATTCTTTGCTGCCTTTGACCCAGTGCCTGAAAGCAGTTTCTGTATATGTTTTGTCCAGTTTTATAGTTGTTTAGAGTGATAAGTCAAACATGGTACCAGTTACTACATTGTGACCCAGAGAAGTCCAGCGAGGGGTCTTAAATTAACTGGTGGCAGACTTCAATGCTTGAAAAACATTTTACAACCATGTACTCATGCGATATGGGATGTACTCAACTATCATTTCCCAACTGAGAGAAATCATTCTAAATTAAAACAAGCAAAAAACAATAGTCTCTGCAAGATTGTTTAATACACTGAATAAACCTGCTCAATAACTTGTTAATTCTGCAGATTCCCCCCACCCTCCTGCCAAAATGGCATCACCAACCACCTGGAAGTTCAAGCCAGGAATTTTTTTTTTTTTTTTTTTGGTATCTTTTCCTTCCTCCATCTATTGCTCTGTCCTGTCTATTCTACCTTCCAAATCTCTGTCAGTCTGTTCTGCCTCTGTTTTAGTGAAGGCCAAGAGCACCTCATGTGGACAGCCTCCTGCCTGGTCTCCTTGATCTGTTTTTCTGATTTCCCACACTATATTCTTCATATAGTCTACCCAAAATAGTTGGTACGATATCTTAGCTTACAACCTTTCAATGGTTTCTTAGTGATCTTAAAATAAATTCCATATACCTTTCCTTGGCATACAAAGCCCTCTACAAATTGTGAATTTCCAACTTACCCTGTGCTCATGTTTTATCTGCATCGGCCCTTTAAAAGATTACTTCAGCAGAGCTTAATTTTGGCCTCAGAACTATCTTCTGAAGACCCAGCCAGAAACACACTTGTTGTCATTGTTTCTTTCATTTTTCTCTCAGAACATTTCTGCAAGTGTGACATTTTAAGGCTACTACAAGGACCGCTTGTATCTTAGTTGCGCAGAGATGTCTTTCGCCTTCTACCATCTGTCCCAATGATATCCTTTACGGAGAAAGGATTCCCAGATCACGAGTTGCGCCCACGTGTTAGGTCTCTTTTAGTTTCGATCTAGAACGGCTAATTTCTCATTATTTCCTTGAATTTGATCACCTTGATACTTTTAAAGATTATATGACACTCATTTTGTAACATGTTCGTCAAATTGTATTTGCCCAATGTTCATCATCCTTATGTCTAGGTTATGCATTTTTGACCAGGATATCAGTCATAAAGTTTGTTTCTTTCTGCAAATAAAGTGGCAGATAATATCTATTTCTCTTATTATGGGTGGTAGTAACTTTTGTCACTTAATTAGGCACATGATTGAGATAGTGGCTGCCAGGTTTCTCCACTGTTGAGTTACTCTCAAGAATTTTATGGGTAGATACTTTTAGACTATATAAAATACCATTCTTTCTTAAACTTTTATCCAGTAATTTTAACATCTATTCTGTCATGCCTGAATCATAACTGTAATTTTTGCCAGATGTTGATTTTCTAATCCCATTACTCCTTTTACACTTATTACTTGTTGACATCACACTGTAAGGAAGAGCTTTCTTTGCTCTCCATTTCTGTGTTCACTTATATTTTTTCAGTGTGGACACATGGATCTGATGGGTTATAACCCATCCTTATCATCATCTTCTCATAGATCCTAGATTTAGCTAGTGTCTCTTTAAGCTGGCTTTTGACATGTCTTCTTGGAGTGTCCGTACCTCCAGTGGCATGCTGTCCGAGACTACCTGAGAGATGATGTCCCCATGGATTCTACAGCTAAGGTGTCATAACAACCCCCAAACCCTATTTTGTCAACTCATACTGCTCTATACTACCTGAGCGATTCCCCTCCTAACAGGTTTCCTACCACTTGACAGCATATATATGGTCAACTTTCATATTTTGGGGGTCTGTGACCACACTCAAATGCACATCTAGTGCATGCTCAAGCCCTGCCCTACTCTGGCTCCTTCACTGCATCTCAAACAATTTCCCTCCATTCTTAGCAAGGTTATGTTATACTCATTTTTCACTGGAAACCCTTCAAAAGAACTATTCCTTGAACCCTACATTTAAAATAGGACTTGACATCACACTTCTGTGATTACCTTCACTTATTTTATATGGCCTAAACACAGATTTTGTTACTTATGTGCTTATTTAATTTCTATTCCCCTTACCACATGCTCCATAACATTAGTTACTGGATTGGCTATGTTTATTTCTGTATGTCTAACAACTAGCCTAGTATACACACACATAGTAGACTCTCAATAAACATCCATTAAATGAGGAGGAATTGTGATTTAAGGAAAATAACTGTTTAATAGTTTCCATAACTGGCAAGTTTATTTTATTTTTTTATTGTGTTTCCACTTATTCTTGGTATCTATTCTCTGCTGCATTACCTAGTAAAAACCTTAAACATTCTTTGACATAGCTTCATGTATTTACAACTGCCTTATTGCAGGTTTACAGCCTTTATAAGACTAGGGTAATTTAAAAGAACCACATTGTTCCATGTTAAAGGCATCATATTCAAGAACTAAGTATTTTGTTTTTATGGTTGTATTAGTTTTCTAGGGCTGCCGTATAAAAATACCTCAAACTGATGGTTTAAACAACAGAAATTTCTCACAGTTTTGCAGCTTGGAAACCAAGATCAAGGTATCAGTAGGTCTGGTTTCTCCTGAGGCCTCTCTCCTTAGATTGCAAATGGTAGCCTTCTTGTTGTGTCCTCACATGTGTGTGTACATCCCCACTATCTCTTCCTCTTATAAGGCCACCAGTCACACTGGATTAGGGCCCTACTCTTACATCATTATTTAACCTTAATTATCTCTATATAGCCCCTACCTCTAAATACAGTTTCACTGGGGGTTAGGGCTTTAGTATATGAATTCTGGGGGACACAAGTCAGTCCATAAAACATAGAAAATCACATTGACTTTTCCAGTTCTTTGGTCAGCTGTATGCAAAAACTCCATAACAGTCAAATAAAGGAACATGTAAACTTCTTTCAATATTTTGCAATTGGTTCGTTTTTCTTCCTGCTGCTGAATGTAAAATGCCTCCTCTGCTACATTGTCAAGATTTTTTCAAGCATCTTCAAATGTAATTTTTTTGTCTGTTTAGCTTATTCATTAAAAAACAGTTGACAAAACTTTGCAGATAATACTAGTTAGTATTGATTTTCTCTAAGCTGGTCAGACAGTTAAAAAAAATGACTAAATCATGTGAGCCAGCTATTTATTTTGAATGACATACATTGAAAAAGTATGTATTTTGACACTGAGTCCTTGTAAGATTTTTTGAAAGGTAATATTAGAATGACTCCTAATGTGTACAAGGTTTCCTTCTGGGTGATGAAAATGGTCTAAATCTAGGTGGTGATGGTTGCATAAATTTGTCAGTAAAATAAAAAACACTGGATTATGCACTTTAAAAGGGTGAATTCTGTGGTGTGAATTATATCTCCATAAATATGTTTAAAAAAGTTAATCCCTAAACTTTTTTTAATCCATTTGTTATAACTCATTGTCAGCTCATGACATTTAACTGAATTCAGATTAGAATGATCTCTTATGAAATTATTTTTCCATTATTTTAGATCTTAAGTTTCTCATTCTGTATCTAGTCCTAACCACTTTGTGAACAGAATCTAATAAGGGTTTTTTTTTTAATCTCCATTTTCTTTAATAGAAAAAATTAAAATTCAGATAAGTAATCACATCAAAGTTTGGAACACTAGCCGTAAGTAATTGAAAATCCAGAGGAAGAAAAAGGCTAACATATGAAGGATTCTCCAACCTCTTAGAAACTAAGAAAACTGGCTTTCTTGGCTCAAAGATGTGCACCAAATCCCTGAAATTCATTCATAGCATCTAAAAGCCTCTTTTCCTATCAGCCATCCACATGTCATAAAATGTGCTCTGAAAAAAAAAAAAGTAACTTTCTTATACAAGCATAGTTCCTACTACTATCCCTAAATCTACAGGGATTTTAAATGACTTACCGTTGCTCACTGCTCATGTTTATAGTTCAGTATTTCTGTCTTGATCAGGCCTTTCCTAGGACAAAAATAATGCTCTTAACTCAGGGTGAGATTTAAGCAATACAACTCAGAGGACAAGTTTCAAGTCCATTTGATAGAATCTCTATTTCAGTTGCTATGTCCTGGTCGAGTAAACCATGTTCTGACATAAGTATTGCACTTCAGTATTAAGTTGTGTTTAAACTTTTTAGCTATAAATAATCTTTGCCAAAGCATTTTAAACAAAACTAATAGCCATTAATGTTTACCAATTGCTAACGTTGTCAAAATGTCTGCTTTTAATAATAGGAGAAACCCTAAATCTGGAACTTCCTGCTCTGCCCTTGTGTTGAGCAGAGCAGTAAATGCAGCTTATGTCTACTCTCCAAATCCAATAGCTTGAAAGTTAAAAAAAAAAATGTTTAACAATTGCCTCAGTAACTTATTTATTCCAAAATATCTACATTTCCTCCTCTTGCTTCATGCAAGCAGCCTATGATTTCCCATCCAAGAAAGGTTTGGCTATTTCGAATGACCTTTTTTCACAAACTTGAATTGTAGTCTACTCCTCTTTGTTTTTTCTTTGAATGATACATAAGCTTGGGAAAATGTTGCTGGATTTCTCTGAGCATAAAATTCAAAGATTCCCAGAGTTCCCAGAGCTTAGAAACAATGCCCACTTCAGCCTGGCAGCATGCCTGAGGGGCTAAGGGCCCAAGGCTGGCTTTGAAAGCAAAGACCTAGAGCAGCCAAGGAAGAAGAGAATCAGTCTATAATTTAAAGAGTGTTCCAGTTTGATCAGTTACACTAGCCTACTGTGTCGACATGTGGCCACAGAATCTACTGAAAAGCTGATTAATCTAAAATAATCGGTTTTTGCCTGGTGAATCACATTAAGTATGAAATAGATCTCATTAAGTCACTACTACAATGCATCTAATTCAGACCCACTGCAGGTTATCATAAGGGAAATGGCATTTGAAAAGGAGTTCTTCAAGCTGCTGTGTGAAGGATGGGTAGGAGGGGAGAATCCAGGGGGCTTTTCCATGCCTGCCTCCATCAGTTAATATCCTTCACAGGCTACTTTCTGCATACGTACCATTTCACTTTTTTTTTTTGCTACCACAACTAATTAAGTTTTAATGCAAGCAATAGCTTCACTTCTCAGTTCAACCCCTTGGAGAACCCAGCCTAATGGCCCTGAATATGCCATGTTACTTGATAAGAAATCCTATTAGTGCCAATTTGGGGCTTGCAGCTAGGTGGCTAAATGAAATTCTCTCTGGATTGGTTTGCTGCACTTGGGTGGATAGCTTGCCTTCTCTCTCGACCGGCGATACTTCCCTGATTTGTACTTAAAGCCCGCTACTCTACCCTGACATACAGATATTTCTGAAGGTTCACAAACAGGGGTTTTGTCATATATCTCAAGTGCCATTTCCTCTAGCAAATCATAGAATGTCAGAGCTGTAAGGAAATCTTAATTGTCTGTTCCTATCCCTGCACTGTAAAGAAAAAAAAAACATTATAACTCTTCAGAGAAAAGAATAAAAGTTAGGTTGGATCAAGATGTAAACGACTTGGTTTGCTCATGCTAAGGAATTTGCACTTTGTCCTGAAAGCACTGAAAAGCAGTTGAGTGTAATGGGGAGAGAGGGACAGAGTTCAGAAAGATCATTCAGGCAGCAGTTTGAAGGGCAGTTGAAAGAGGGTAAACCCAGAACATGAGAGGAGCAGTACAGGTCTGTTGTACTCTTCCTGGTCAAAGGTAATAAGGACTGAACTAGGTCATTGAGTGTCATGACGAAGACAAGAACATGGATAAGTGACTGAAGAGAGACAATTGGCAGGCCTTTGTGAATGATTGGAAGTGGTGTGGGGAGGAGGAGGTGCTGAGTGGCTCAATTAGTGGGTAAGTTGATTAATCACATAGTTCCATGTGGTAAGGACCACAGGCTGGAGAGTTATGGAAATGTTTGCCTTTGTGGGTAGTAATGTTAACAAAGTATGCTAGTAATAATATTAAGTTTTAGAAGTAGATACCACTGGGAGATGTCAAATAGATGTGGAATTAACAAACTTCATCAATAACAGATATTCGATTTACCTTTTGATTCCATAAATTATCAAATACTTCTGAGAGTATAATTTCAATTTTTTAAGACAACAGTCTTCAGAAACTACTTAGTTCCACTTCTGCCGTGACCTTTAGCAAGTCATTTCATCTTTCTGCATCTGCACGTGGGAATAATAAGATGGGTTCATCTTATCTGAATTTAGTGTATGGATCATTTGAACTGACATGGGAAAGTATCTTGAAAACCTAAAAAATTAATATACATGTAATAAACTTTTTGTAATAGACTTGAGGAAAAATAAGAATGACATATATATTCCTATTAGAGAAATTAAACTTTAAGGGATCTCCCCTTTGTGTATTCTTCATGCATGATGGAAATCCTCAAAAATATAGTGAAAACTCTGGCAAAACATTGACAGCCCACTGACAGAGTCTAAGAATGCCAGTGTCTCTAAGAGCATCCCTATAGTTTCTGGGGAGTATTCAGCTGTCGTCTGGGAAACCACTGGGACTGCCTTGACATTCAGGAGTCTCCCTGAGTGATCTATATGCCAGGGAAGGTATTTGAGCTGGGATAGGGTGAGGGGCACCAAATCTGTAATTTTGTGGGGAAATTGCTTGCAATTATAGAAGTTTTTAGTTCTAACTTATGCTGTTCAGAATCTGATCACCTTACTGTAGGAATGTTGGAGGCCAAGAAAAAAATGATACATTTTTACAGAAAAATAAGTCCCTTGGAAGTCCCTTTAAATTATAAGCCCTTTATTTTTCTTTGAGTTATTTAAGTAATAGTCCTAAAACCTAGAAAGTTCACTCTTTGCAGAAAGCTTACTTGGAAACAGCGCTGGCCTCTGCCATAAGCCTGGTTTTTTGCTGTTACTCAGACATTCTCGTGCAGAGGTGAATCTTTGCCACCCTGAGCCTCTGCTTACTTGGGTGAAATAGGAGGAAGAAATTGATGATTAACCTGGGATCCCTTCTAGCTCTAAAAATCTGAGTCCTATATCTTCTCAGAATTCCTAAAATCCTTTGCGGTTTGATTTTTGTGAAGGGCAGTACAATAAAGTGGATGATTTTGTATAATGAGGTGAGGTTCAGTCCTTAATAAAGTTAAGAATTCTTTGTTGCATGAAAAAGTAGACATAAAACATCTAAAGAGAGAGCTTGCTCCCTGCTAGAGAGCAGGCATTTTCAGTAACTACATACTTAGCCATTACTGCTTTCTCTCTCTTCTGACTAGCATCAGGCCAACCTAATTTTTTTTTTTTTTTTTTTTTTTTTTTGTCTTCAGGTGGATATCTGGGCATTGTAGATATTTAAAGGCACCATTTGGGGAGAAGAGCCAATACCATGTAATATTAAAGATGCCTTGAGAAGTGTTATATTGTATTTTTGGCCAAAGGCACAGAAATATGGTGACTAGGCTCTAATGGCCCAGTCTGTTTCTCTACACTGCATTCCTATTTAATTAAAGCATTCCTTGGCTGTTATTTCCAGTTTTAGTTTTGTTCACAAAGGAAGCATAACAGTTAAAAAACACATACAACAGACTAGCATCTCTACCTTTCTAGCCTCTGTGGGGCACTGCTTCATTAGGGGAAGTCAAAGGCAAGAATATTAATCAACATATCCCTGCTGTGTCTTTTTCCCATTATATTGTTCCGGTCGGTAGTCAGTGCTTCTGCCTAGATTCATTGCACACACAGGTGTCTCGTTTTGCCTGCTAATTGTGAAGAAATTTAGGTGGAAAACTTCCCACTAATTAGCCTTTGCCATGTGCAACACTGACCTCTCCTTTTGCGGCCCAGGAATGCTGGTCGGAAGTAGGAGAGGACAGTCACAAAGCAACATGTGCAATGTCTGTTGACCCAGAAGTAGCGGTTGCTAAGCCAGTGTCAGCACCCTGGGGATCGCGTGTGGCTGACTGTCCAGACGCACAAGTAGTCAGTAAATCGATTCAATGTGTGGACAAGGAGAAAGGCACTGCCTTAGGCTCTTCAAGGGGTACGAAGAAGTTGAACACACAGTCCGGGTTCTCCTGGAGCTTACACTCTAACAGAAATAAGACTGACAAGTACAGTCCAAAGAAAGGATAGGAGGATCTTCACTGTGGGATGGCCCACATCATTGTTCTTCTGTGCTGATTTGGCTGGTACCCCCTATGTTCCACCTAAAGCTTTCCCAGGGGAGAGGAAGTCCAGTTCCAGTAAGGGAAGGTGTGCAGCTCCTTTCATCAGCTGTCCAAGGTAGACTGAGAGCGCACAGGCACACAGGCGCCAATGAAAGACAAACTTAGAGAATTTTGAGAAACCCTGAGGGATGGGCAGAATTTTGACAGGCCCAGATAATGACAGAGGGAGGAGGAGACCAATCGGTAAGAGTGAGTAGCATTAAGACACGGAGGGCAGCCAGAAATCAAACAGTGAGGGGAGAGTTTTGGGAAGTGCAAGTGATCTAATTTGGCTGTGGCAACAGAGATGAGCTTTTGTGGTTAGGGAGTTACCTCATCAGCAGAAACTTAAACGTGAATTCTGGCAGCGGTGTAGAAGGTGGATTAGGAGTGGAGAGTATCGAGAGCCACGGAGGAGTGGGTATAATAATCAGGAGAAAAGAAATGTGAGCCTGAGCTGATGCCGGGGCTCTGAGGGTGGAGGTGAGGGACAGACGGTAAAGTCATATGCTGAGGGATCCATAACCACTGGTTGGATCCAGGATGTCTTTGAAAGAGAATGTCGAAGATAAAGCTAACTTATTTCTGTGAATTTTGTCATGACCATAATTATTTTACTTGTTTCTGTTAGTTCTATTATCAATATATTTTTCCATTGTTAAGGAAATACATTTAGAGGTTATATAATGAATTCATGCATGTTTATTGTATATACCTCCTAACTTAATAAAAAATCTTTAAAATATATGTGTGAAATGTCATTAATAAGATATAGATATAAGACTTTCCAGTTAATAAGTTGGGCAGGAGATTAATTCTTTTTTACTTGTTAGCGGGAATGATAGAAGATTTTATAAGGGGTATTATTACAAAGATATAAACAGGTGGGATACTTTGTTCTCATCTTGATAACCATCAAAAGAATTCTCTCTGCTTTATATTTTCCAAAGATACTATGTTATACATAGTTAATTAGCCAGATCTAATGCTTGTTCAAAAGTCCTTAAAGCAGTCATCTAAACATGAGATGCAGTATAAGGGGTACTGGCTCGGGGCTGCCTGTCAGTTCATCAAGGCCCAAATAATGGACTATCAGAGAACACTGGGAAATATTACTATAGAGTCTCTAAAACAAGCACTTAGAGAAATCCCCCAATGTGTACTCATCATCTATTTTTGTGTTATTTTGCATTTAAAGTAAACGCTAGCACCATCTACCCAGTACAGAAGTCAGAATCAATGAAGTAATTCCACTCCTCTCCTAGACAATGAGTCACTAATTTGTCAGATTTTCTGAATGTCTGTGGAACCCATCCATGCTTTTCCATACCCACTAATCTTCCTTATTTTGAATATCATTTTTTGCACAACCTTTACATCCATATACATCTCATCCTCTTCTATCCCTCCTCTGTAATCTACTGATTTCATTTAAAAACATGTTATTTCAAAGAAAATGCTGATTATTAAGGAATATTTGATTGTGCCTAGAATTTAGAAAATACAGCAACCTTTCTCAGTGAATTCAGTGAAAGAATTAAGCCCAACAACAAATGATTGCAGTAACTGTTTTCTCCATTTTCCAAAGACAGTACGTAGTTACTACCTTTCTGGATGAATGGGAGAGATGCTTCAGAACAGGGCTGAGAAACAGCAGCCTACCAGCCAAACCTGGCCTGCTGCCTGTTTTTGTAAATAAAGTTTTATTGGAACAAGCTACACCATTAATTTAATGGGTGTTCATGCCATTGTCTATGGCTGCTTTTACCCTGTGACAGCAGAGTTGAGTAGTCGTGACAGAGACCATACGGCCTGCAAAATCTAAAATAGTTACTATCTAGCTTTTTATAGAAAAAGGTGGCTACCTCCTGCTTTAGACAGTAAGGCTTAATGCTCTTTAGTGAGCTGGTTGGGAGGAGCTGCCACCCAGGGAAGTTTAAAGAGAATATGAAAACCTCACATAATCATAAACAACCCAAATATAACCACTTACTGCTGTTTTAATACATTTCTGAAAGGTTTTTTATATGCCTACATATATAATTTAATGTAACATTAATATGGAATCATTATATTAATCAACTTTTATCAAATGAGTAGTATTTAGCAAATTAATAACATTGGTATTTATCAAATTTTGAATACTATGTTATTAGATATCCCTCAATTATAATTGCTGCATGCTACTCCAACATATAGAATTTAGCAATTCCAATGTTAGGTACTGATGTGATTTGTACATCTTTGTTTTAGTAAATACACTGTATTTTTAAAAATTTATATAGGAATCTTTCATGAAACATATGAAGAATTAGTCAAATGTAATGTGGAGATTAGTGGAAAAACTGGTCAAATATGAATTGAGTCTGTAGTTAATAGTGTTGTGCCAATGTTAATCTCTTGGTTTTGAAAAATATAACATGGTTATATATATTAACTTTAAGGGAAACTGGGTAAACAGAATACAGGAACTCTCTGTACTATCTATGAAACTTACCTGTAAATCTAAAATTCCAAAATGTAAAGTTTAAAATAAACTACTTGGTCAAAGCCAGTCAACAGTTTTTGGAAATTTAAATGATGTGTAACTTACATATAGAAAAGTGCACAAGTCATAAATGTAGAGCTTCATTCATTTTTAAAAATTGAACATACATAACCACCACTCAGATAAAGAAACGGAATGCAAGTAGCACACAAATATAGTGCCCCCTTCTAGCCACTGTACCCTGTGAGCGCTAATGGTATCCTGATTTCTAACAAAATATTAATTGTGCCAAGCTTTTGCAACTTAAACCATGGAATCATGTAGCATGTATGGTTTTATGCCTGGCATCTTTGCTGAACACTGTGAGATTTATGCATGCTGTTGCATTTAGTTGATTGTTCTTATTGGTATAGCATGCCTTGGCATAAATATAGCATAATTTATCCGTTCAACTGTTAAAAGGCATTTGGCTAAGTTGCAGTTTGGCTACTAGGAAAAATACTGCTATGAACATTCATGTACAAATGTATTTTGGTTAGCACGTGTTCACATTTTGTAGGGTGTGTGTTTAGAACTGATAATACTAGGTCAGAGAATATGTATTTGTTTGGCTTTAGTGGTTATCTTTAGTGGATAATGAAAAATAGCTTTCTAATGTGCCATCCCACGTATCTGCAATCACAATGGCATACATAGGAATTTTCAATGACAAGACTGTTATAGAAAACAAGAAAATGCCCTAATATTCCAAGGGAAGGTATTTCTAACCTAAAATTGAATACTTAGCTAAGCTGCACACAAGCATGAGGATAGAATTCATCCATTTTTAAATGTACACCTCTCAAAAAAAATTTCATGAACCTTTTTTCAGGATGTTTCTGGAAGGTGTGCTCTTCTGAAAGTAGAGATTAAGCCAAGAATGAAGAATGTATCAGAGCCAACATGGGAGAGAATGGATGATATTGAGGGGGAATCCCACGAGAGCTGTGCATCGGGTCTAGAGAAAAAGTAGCCCAGAGTGGAGCAAGCGAGTGGAGTTCTCCAGGAGGGATGGCTCCCCACAAAATGTTGAGTTAATAGATTACCTGGTGTACCTACCTTTATTGAGAAGGACTTTTATAGTATGTTTTATAGACATGGTGGGTGGGCAGGGGGGAGAGAAGGATATTTCCCCTGGAAAATTATCAAGTAAATAAGGAAATTATAAACTCTAAAAGAATTATAATGAGAAATCATTTGTACTTTACGTGAGCATACCATAAATAATACTTACGTAGTTCTAATAATATAAATGCTGAATATTGGTAGAAACATGATATATTGGTCACAGAAAAAAATACTAGTGTAATCACAGTGAAAGAAAGCAAAATCCTTAATTTTCCTAGTACAACAAAAAATAAAATGTATATAATTGAAAAAAACAAAGAATATGGTATGTGCATGTTAGCTCTTTCTCCTATTTCCTCCATATATTTAAGAGTTGGTAAAATGCTGTCAGCAGTGGGGCAGGATGGCAGATAACTAGTATTTTTATTAAATGCATATACTTCATACAAACCCTAGTTAACTTGGAATTAATTTATATGTAGTGAATTTTTTGAACAATTTAGAAACTTTATGAATAATAAATATCTCTTAAAATTCAGTATTAAGACAAAAAACCCAGTTTAAAAAGAATACAAAAACTTGAACAGACACTTGATAAAAGATATACAGATGGCCAAGAGGTGATGAAATAAATGATGCTGAACATTTATCACCAGTAAAATAGAACGTTAAACCAGTCTGAAATGCAATTCCACATGTACTTGGATGTCTAACGTTGGAAAGACTGAAAATACCAGTGTCTGATGGAATAGAGAGCAACTGGAACTCATGCAAGTTAAATGATGCTAATGTAAAATGGTACAACTGTTTTGGAAAATAGTTTGGCAAGTTCTTAAAATTAGAATATATGTACCTATGACCCATAAATTTCTCTCCTAAGTATTTACCAAAAGGAAATGAAAATAGATGTCCACATAAAGGCTTGTACACAAATTTTCATAGTAGCATTATTCATAATGGTAAAAAACAAAACAAAACAAAACCCCTAAACCAAATGGTCAACAGCTGAATGGATGAACAAACTGTGGTAAATTCACACAAAGGAATGCTACTTAGCAATGAAAAGGAGTGAATTAATGATAGCTGGAATAATGGTGATAAACCTCAGAAATGTCACTTTGAGCAAGAGAATCCAACACTAAGATGCATACTGTGTGATTCCATTTATGTGGGATACAAGAAGCCAGAAAGTGGTTCCCTGGATGTAGAGATGAGAATCAAACTGGAAGAGGTACTAGAGAATTATTGGAGGAATTGAAGTGGTCTATATCTTCTCTTGGGTATTGATTAAATGGGTGTAAATAATTGACATTATTAAACATCACAAGATCTATGTATTTGTTGTATATAAATTATATCTCAATCATTATATACCATTCCCCTTGATTTTGTACTAACACAAATATCCTTGAATTTTACTATTGTTGGACGTTTCAATGGTCTATATCTCTCTTATTTGAAGCAGTGTTTGATAAATCATTTCACTTTACTATTTTCCTGGCAAATAACTCAGGTCTTTATGACAATCAGATCAGAATTTGAATCGTAGCTCTGCTGCTTATTAACTGTGTCCATGGGAAAGTTAAATACACCAAGTTTATTTCTTCATCTATAAAATGGGGCAAATAATAATACCTAACTCTTAAGGCTACTTATAAGGACTGAAAGAGATCAGACAAGGAAGGGACTAGGTACAGTGAGTACCTAACACGGGAAAATTCACATAGAGGAGATTAGTTGATAATGAATTTACTAAATGAGCAACTCCCAGCAAACTGGAAGGCAAGTAACTGAAACCTGGTTGGGGTGGTTCACTACAGGCTTTATATTATTAGAAGAAAGAAGGCTGAATTCCACAAAAAAGACTCTTGTATTTTAGGAAAGAGGGGACAGAGGCAGAAGTGAAGTCGGGGCAGGGGGAGATGTGGTAGGTAGCAGAACAAAAAAGGAAGGAAATGCATTTAGGCTGCTTCTGATAGAAACAGCAGTAAGTGGTAGGGGCAGGAGAAGCTGAAACTTAAAAACAGTAATCTGACAAACTTGTCTTCTGGTAGGTTGTTTTTCAGCAAGTGGACCTGATCCTGGGACTCAGTTACTATATTATTTTTGCTAAAATTTGCATTTAGTGATGAGAAATTTAACCTTCATTTTAATTAATAATTTCCTTGACTAGCTGTTTCTCAAACTGCAAATGAAATGTGCTAGTTGTAACAACACATGTCTGTATAGTCCCACCCCAAACCCCATGTTAACCACTCCACTTTCCTCCATGTTCATAGAAATATACACACATACTTGTATATGCACTTACCACTCACAGGCATGTTTTTTTTATCATTTTAGCTTTAAACATGGGAACATATATTACATGTTCCTATACATCTTTGTTTTTCTTAGCAAAACCTCAAAGTCCTACCAAGTCAACTAATACAACTCCAATTACGTTTTTAAATTTTGCATACTCGCCTATGGTGTTAGTGCATGTGAAGTCATTTAGTTATTTCCCTCATTTGGAGAGTGGAGACTCATTCCCAGCTTTGTGATCCCATGAGCAAAGCTGCAGTAAATGGTTTAATGTGTTTATTTAGGTACTAGGCCTCTTATTTCTATGGGCTAGAGTGATTAGCACCTTTGTTTTATTTTTTACTAGATGCAAGTATGTATTCTGCAATTTGCAAAACATCTAATAAAAGACATGTTTTTATTTGAAAGTGTTGTTCAACATCACTAGTGTTTTAGATTGGGTTCCTGAGAAACGGACTATGAGGGAAATTTGCATTCAGGAGGCTGATGGTGGGAAACAACATCTGTGAGGGAGGACGGGACAGGGTGAA
This sequence comes from Phataginus tricuspis, assembly GCA_029783875.1. Lineage (NCBI taxonomy): Eukaryota > Metazoa > Chordata > Mammalia > Pholidota > Manidae > Phataginus > Phataginus tricuspis. The sequence continues at coordinate 128,414,843 of JAQQAC010016209.1, read as the reverse complement.
CTGTGAGGCGGTAGCAACGATTCCTTCTCTGATCCTACAAACAGCTCTGAAGCTGGGCTGGCCCCTCACAGTTGTCCAGATTTGAGTCTAGGGTCCCAGGCCTCTGTCATCCTGTGCTGACCCGTCATTGGATGTTGTCTGTCCTTGGGGAAGAGACATAACCTTGAGTGAGGCAGTCCTTTCAGGCCAGGGGCAATTCCCAGAGAGGACTGCACCTGGGAGTGCCTTCATGCTGAGGAGCACCTCTCTAGGCAGAGCACTGCTACGTTTGCCACAACCAGTAATTAAAAATTTAATGGAGACAATACCTGACATTTCCTGAATGTGGGAAGGAGACCAATTAGTCGAATCAATTTGCTGGAAGTCAGTTTTTAAGATGACCAATTTACCACGTTATTGAGGACTGTTGGGTCAAAGAATAGGCATCTTTTCATTTAAAAGGTGATGCCTGGTTGGTTTCCCAAATAGCCTTCTGACTTGAATTTTCATCTACAGTGTGAGAGACCTAGGACCAGTTTCTGGCTTTGCTGCCAGCTTTTCAGTTCACTGTTTCGTAAAGTAAAAAGTGTCCAAGGAGTCGGGTGTTAGGAGGGAAGGGCCTAACCGCTGCCAGGCGGGGGAATGCATGCTCAGTTTGAAGACCTTGAAACTGAATCCTTTAAAAGACTAGTATGGTGGATGAACAAAATGTGTCTGCGGGAGTTGGTGCCGGCACTGCTAGGCTGAGACCGTCTGGTTTAAAATGAATATGTATTGTGGAACAAAAAATTGCATAGCCATGAAGAAAAGCGGCAAAAGACTGAGAGACAGCATGGGAAAGTTAGCATGTTACATGGTACTCTGCTAGGGAGAACAGGTAGAGGAAATAATACCAGGGAGATGGAGAGAGAATCACATGGTATAGGAACATGGGCTCTGGACAGCTCTCTTATTGACTAGCTTCATGACCTTGGATGCACCATTTAATAGCATCCTGGCTTGATTTTCTTAGTTGTAAAGTGGTGTTATTAGTATTGACATCAGAGTTGTGAGAATTAAATGAGTTATCAAATGTAAAGATCTTAGACTGCTGCTGCATGGCACATAGTAAGTGCTCAGTGAATTAGCTTTCCTTATTAAAACTTAGAGTTCCTATATGAATTTAAAAAACTCACCAACCAAGAATGAAACTGGAAAATGAAAAGCAAAGCAACATTTTAAAAAGATGGCATGTTGTTATTACACAGGGATGGTGCTTTCTGCAGACCCATCTACCATTGTTGTCCTCAGACTTTGTGCTATAGGAATAATGCACAAAAATTTCTGGGACACCCAATGCTGTTTCATGCATGTATGGCGTTTCCTAAACCTGGAATGCCTTCTTTGTTCCACTTTTCTTACCCCCAACCTTGTGAGTCACCTTCCAAATTTGAGGTCAACTCTTGCCTCCTCCAGGAAGCCATAGCTGCCTCTCTCTCCTCCCAGAGGGTCTATGGCCAATTCTTCTGTATGAGGTTTGCACATTGCAGATAATGGAATTCTGTACTCTGACACTGTATTCCGATTTGTTTCCATAGCTGTTTCCCATAAGAAGCAGTGAACATCTCAAGGAACTTTGTGTCACACTCATCTCTGTGTCCACACAACTGACAGTGACTAATGCATAGTAGGTTTCCAAAAATTATTCGTTGAATTAATGAGTGAATAAGTATTTTCATTGGCATCTTTCAAAACTTGGTTAACTTTCAGCAATTACACGGATGATTAGATGAATTAACACTGCAGTAAAGAGAATTAAGCTGCCTATGAGAAACAGTAATAACTAAAAAAAAAGACGAGTTGTGTAGCCCGCATGGATTGCTAGCTCTCCATACATACCATATTTAATCTGCTTAACAACCCTATTAGATAATTCCAATTATGATCCATGTTTTCAGAAGTAGAAAATGAGGTTTGAAGAAATTAAGCTGCTTGCCCCAGATCATAAACTAATAAGTGGTGGAGCAAAATATCTCTCCAAAACCATTCCTTGCTCTGTTATACTGCTTCAGCCTTTGCTAGCTACTGAAGCATTGTTTTAGAATTATGAAATATTTGAATTAATATCTGAAATATTGCAATTAAGAATATTTCTATCATATTTAAATGTTATGGTCAAATAAATTTGAGAAGGCTACATCTTCCTCTTGAGGATATACTGTATACTTTAGCACACTAAAAACTCTCAGAAATTCTGTAATAAAAGGCTTAATTGTTTTTCTTATTACAGAGTAGATTAATGACAAAACTTTTTTTTTTTCATGAGAACAGTGAAAAGGGGTGTTGGTCACCAATTTCAGCGGGGGTGGGGTTCCCACACACATGTAATAAACAATTATTTGACATCAGGTTAATGTCCTACAACTTAATTCCAACACCATATACCCAGAGATAGAACCAGATTCACCAAGATAAGGGCTCAGTACTTACAAGATTACACCCCTCACCTTCCCACCTCCCCCTTGTTTCAAATGCCAGTTGAAAGCCCAGGTTATCACCTGTGCTTCTGGCCAGTTGGCTGTAAAACAGAGGTTCCCACAGCCTTCTCCTTCCTTGGATTTGATTAACTTGCTACAGCAGGTCACAGAACTCAGAGAAACATGTTATTTACAAAATCACCAGTTATTATAAAAGGATGTAACTCAGGAACAGTCTGATGGAAGAGCTGCATAGGGTAAGGGATGTGGGGAGGGTGTGGAGCTTCCATGCCCTCTCCAGCAGTTTCCCCCACCCCCACCCCTCCAGGTGTTCATCATCCTGGAAGCTCTGTGAATCCAGTCCTTCTGGGGTTTTCTGGAAGCTTCAGTACATAGGCACAATTGATTAAGTCACTGGTTATTGGTGATGGATTCAACCTCCAGCCCCTCTCCCCATCCCTGGAAGTCAGGGTATAGGACTGACAATTCCAACCCTCCATTCCTGGTTGCTTCTCTCGTAACCAACCCCCATCCTTAGGCACTTTTCAAAAGTCACCTCACTGACATAAACCCAGTTGTGGTGGGAAGGGACTTATTACGAATAACAAGATATCTGTTTCACCTTTATGGCACCAAAGCATTTGCAGAAACTGAGGACAAGAGAACAAACATCATGACAAAAGATGCTCCATTGCTCTTATGGCTCAGGAAGTTCCAAGAGTTTTGGGAGCTGAGAGCCAGGCACCCTTGATGAAGATCGTATATATGAGAAATACATTTTGGCCATCTGAATGATCAAATGTGTATTTCTTAATCACAATATAGCAGATACCAACTGAGATTCAAAAAAGCTAGGATCCTGAAAAATACATTTGGGAAGTGTTCACAGATCTATGGAAGCGAAGTACAAAATTTAGTCTCAGATGATTGTGCATAAGATAAACTCAGTCCATTTAGTTCCTAAAGTCTTCTAGTGTCAAGAATGTTCCTGCCACCTACAATCCTTTAGATAACAATAAGGTAGGAATAAGGTCAGGCTGTATGCAAGGAGGAGATGACACATTACATAAACCCAATTTTTGTTCGTAAAAGTTTAAGTGTACATGCAAAGACACAGTGCTTACCATGTCATAGGTTTGGTGACAATGCGAAACTTAAAGTAGAACATGTGCTATCAAAAGAGCTCACCTATGTTTTTACTATTCATTATTCTTTAAATTGAAAAACTGGTATATATAGCTATGAAGAACATATATATACATATTAGGCTGCATATCCATGGGAGAAGTGATGAAGTTAAAAAAATCACTTAGAAAAATTCTATTAATGAAGAAAATGAGTCTTTGAAAACATAATTTGCACACCTCTGGCTTTCCTCTCTTGTATTTGAATATTGCCACCTGATGTCAGTGCCTGGGTTTAGTTTTGTGATTGCATTGGCATCCAGTACTACTACATAGCCTTGAACTAGTGAAGAAAGATGAGGTGTGGACTTTATATCTAAGTGAAGCATTTTCACCAAACAGGTGAAATTATGCCATGGCATAATGTAGAAATTAAGAGTTGACAATGGGTTGACAATAGAAAAGTGATGGGAAGAATTGAGACATTACATGATCCTTGGCGTTATAGGTATTACAGGCCCAAAGATGTGGGCCATGGCAGTCTGTATCATGTACATGTTTTGTGCAGTGTTCTTGTTTCCATAAATATTATGATTTTGTCATTTAATTATAAATTTTACTTTTAAAGTACTGTGAGCTATCAGAACAAGTCTGTACCTAGTCTTTTAGTTACATAATAAAAAAAACTAGGCCCTAAGGATCTGATCTAAAGTACCTGATTACTGTTTTCCAAATAGATAATAGTGAACGACAGAAATCCTGTAACTTAGTAGCCCTCAAGTGGGAGAATTTGGAAATGTGTAGAGGCACTGTGGTTGTTGACAAATCAAAAACTCGAGAGATGGGGAGGTCTCTGAAATAGAATGGTTTATTGAGCCTTTACAGATGCAGCCAGAAAAACAGAGGAAATCCTGGGGTAGGTGTTGGTCCACAGAGAGGCTCATGGATTCGTTGTTGATGATGGTCAGGCACTGATCAAGCACAAGGAGGATGTGGTGGTTCTGGGGACCTTCTAGATGACTGCTGAAATGACTTCATCCAGAAACATGGAGTTCCTTGTGAGCTATGTCCTGAGGCTATTGACTGGTTGCCTTCCCTGTCTCTCCCATTTTCTGGCCATTATGTCACTTAATTTAAGACATTTCAGAATTTTTCCTTATCACTGTCGCAAAGTCTGGGGGCTGCTATAATCAACTACTGTGATCTAGAGGACATTGGCTAAATATCGTGCAGGGGCTCAGAGCAGACATGAAAATCAAATAATTGTCTTGCCAAAAATGTCAGTAGTGCTTTTGTTAGATAAACTCACACCCCGTTTTGGTCACTGTATTGTTAGAGATAAATTTTAGCCCCGCTCTAGCAATTAATCCATACATACTGACAAAGATGGTTCATACTGCAGGCCCCCCAAATGGAGGCTGTCCCAGTGGCCCAGTCCAGGAACAAATAATCAGCCTGCATTTACTAGAAACACCTGTCATCATAACATACACCAGTCACACCCTCCACCTCCAGTTTAGCTGAGCTATAACCTTACCCTAGAAAACAGGACCTGCTAGCCTCATACGCAAACCCGCAAATTCCTAGCCAGTTGTGCCCTGTTCCATGTTGCCTCTCCTGACACTGTAAAACTTGCTCCAGCCCAAAGTGCCTCCAGAACAGTGTTCCACTGCTTGTGAGGCACTGAACTCCCTGAATCCACAGACTGTTTTCTCTTGAATAAAAGACATCAAATTTGTTCCCAAACTGTATTATCTTTGTCATTTGATAATATGTCTGCCAATCTGCTTCCTTACTTTAATATTCTCCCATGCCCTTTTCCGCTTCATTCACATTTATTTATTTATACCCAACCTCATTACATAAATGTTCTGAGTGTGTTGGCATATGTGTATGTGTGTGCACCTGGTTGACTAGCAGTTGTCTAAATTGTGCTATAATCATTTAGTTTATATGTCTATTATTTCATCGTTTTATATTAAGGTCTTTGTGTCTATATATATTAATGTCATCTATTAGATACAATATATTGTCTGATATTTTGTCTGACATTTTTCAACCTTCATAGCACATAGCCCAGGGTTCTTTTTTCCCCCCACTTTATTTCCATACGCTACATATTTATTTTTCTTTTCCACAATTTTATCATTTATAAAATGGGGAAAGGGTTCACATCTCATAGGTTTCATTGTGAGGATTAAATGAGAAATAAGTGAGCCAGAGTTTAGGGCAGAGACTACCACAGAGCAAATGGTTAATAAGACCTAGCTAATGAACTATGTGTATTTTTTCCAGTGAATGCATTTGTATTTTTGATAGTCCCATTAGCATAATAACTGCCATGTACAGCTCAACAGGAAACACGGAGCAAAGGAAGAACAGAAAGCTGAGCCGCCAGTGGCTAATACTGGACAGCTCTAGGGAAGCTTTTCATTTTCGCTTGAATGTCTTCCCACGTTACTAGTCTTCCATCTTGGACCTTGGTAGGAGTCATGGAATGGGACGGCAGCAGAACGCTTTTAAACAAGACATGTGAAAAACCGGGTAAGAGACCATTCTAACATTTAGAAATAAAACCACATGTTATAAATATAAAAAATGACATGATTTTTTCAAAATCAAGGTAAAGGTGTATCCTCTGATGTTTAAGTATCCAGTAAAATATGGCATGTCAATATCAAGTAGCATGTCAATTGCAAGAACCCATTTTGATCATCTGTCCTACTCAGTGACAGTTTGGGCCAAGAAAATGTTTTATTTAGATCTTTTAAAAGCATGCTTCCCCCTCCTCCAGATATGTTAATCTAGCTATCATCAATCTCTAAAGGAGCATCATTGTATTGTCTTAATATGGCGCTCAGCTCATGAAGCCATACGTTAATTTACCTTTAAATTTTAAAAAGGCGGGTAATACACATCAAAGTAGAATCCTTGGTCTTATGTTTTATGAATTTACCTATGTAAAACTCTTATCCCTTGAAATTGCCTTTCTTTTTTGATATACCTATCGCTGTACCCTAATAGCCAGGACACTCCCAGCTCTGTGTCACTGAATGTCTTTTGCATTGGGAAAGTTTAACCGAACCATGAGTTTCCCTATGTTATGTTGCCCAGCTTACCATCTTTGTTTCAAAACTGTCATTAAGAAATATATTTTCAAAAAGATTTACTGTCATTCCTTCTTTGGTTTTCCTTTTTTGATTGGAAGGATGACAAGACAAAGGCAAGGGAAGAAAGTGAAATCCCACTACAAAACAGTACCTTAGCTTTTGTCTCGTTTCCATTTTTCTCTGCAATGTATTTACAGTTTGTATTCTGGAAAGACTTTTTTCATTACATAATACATAAACATGAAGAGTATGCAGTGATATTCCTGCTGTTGTGGTTAGTTTGCTCTTGATTCTTATATTTTCTTGCCCTTGGCAAGAAATAAAAAGTGATTTTGCAGTTTTCTTCACTGCATTTTTATGAGTATAAAAAGTACTTGCTCTTAATATTTTTCATAGATCTTCTAGTAATGCAATTGTCAAATAAAACTTATCCTCTCTGGGTTGCTGATTTTATGGTCACAACCAGAAGGTGAGTAATTTCGGTCACTGGACAAGGTGTTAGGATTAAACCAAAAAGGATCTTTGCATGTTTTCCAATGTGCATTGTACCCCAAATGAAGTAGAGTGGCTGCAAGCCTTTATCAGTTCCTGGTTTTCCTTGTCCACCGAAGGTTCTATTGGACCTCCTTAAGAAATTAAAAAAAAGATCTAGGTACAGAGGCTTTTGTCTGCTATTTCCCACAGTGCGGGCAGCCCAAGGAAAATACCAAGTTTTATTGGGTTCTTTTTCTCCATTTGTTATTGCATGTGGTCACATTTATTGCACTGGATGTCGGCTGATGCAGACAGAAAAGAGGGAAGTGATTGAAACAGAGAGATTCCAAATGGCGAAGTGGGAGGCTCTCCAAAAGTGGTTTATGTGTTTGTATTTGTTTCCTGAAGTTTAATGAACACAGAAAGCAGCAAGGATGGACATAAGGCCCCAGGGTGAGCTGCCAGGGAGCGCTTGCTGCTCCGACTGTTTCATTCGTACCGAGTGGCAGCACTGCCAGAGACACAATGCCCGCCTTCCCAACAAGTTGAAACATAATAATCAGAGCACCTCCTGCTGCTACCTGTTTCCTTTGCACTGTCTTGAATTCTTTTGGGGTTTTCATCTTTCTTTATGTGATTAGAATGCACTGTCACTCATTGTTCTTCAGACTCAGCAATCCAGTGGTCACCACCTACCTCAAACTAGAGAATGCCCAGTAGAGGATGCCCAGTAGTCTCTTCAGCATAAAGAGCCAAGAACATGTCAGTTATGCTATAGCTGACAGCCCTGTCTGTGTGTAGTGGGGGAATTAGAAGGGAGGTAGGAAAACTGAAGCCCTGGGGAAGATGGAAATAATGATCCTTTACCTACACGGATGAGGTGGACATACAGCAGTTGCATTTTTGGTAATTCAAAGTATTATATTCTGGATTCCACATGAAAACTCTCCAGGGACATTGGTGTGTGCTTCCAATGTTGAGCTCAAATTTTACTGAGATACTTCCATAGTAAGAGGGACTGTATTGGGTGTATTTCATATAATCTAGAAAACTTGGAGAGAGTGAAGAACAGGCCAACCACAATACTATTCTTGAGGGTTATTATAAAATTCACTGAGTGACCCAAACAAACCCATAACATAAACGGGGATGGCATAACAATAACCATTGTGTTTTCTTCTCAGCTTAATGAGAGAAAAGTTGAAATTTCTATTATGTTGTGTACTGATGAATGTTAAGTATAGGACTTAACTCTGACAGTTGACTGGCTATTTAGAGTCACACAATGTAAGAAAAGATCTGTCTCTATTAAGGACTACCTCTCTAATCTATCTCAGTAATGTGTCAATACATAGAAGGGTGGATGGTACAATTGGGGGTCTAGTGAAAATCTGGCCATTCTGTGTCATTGATATCATACAATTTACCATGGGGAGATGGTGGTAAGCAGTCAGCAAGTGCAAACAAAGCTCCAGGAGAGCTTCTTCCCCATCCCCCAAAAGCAATGGATGTGTTAACTTGATTGTTGTAGTCACTTTACAGTATATAGGTATACCAAATCATACTGTACACCTTAAAGGTGCACAGACTTTGTCAATTATACCTCAATAAAGCTAGAAAATATTTTCAGCTGTATTTACTTCTTAACCTTACAGTGAAAAACTCTAATGAATTAAGATGTTAATTGTAACATGTCTATAAATCATAAAATTCAGTTTTGTTTTGTTTTTATATTCCCATAAAAGTTATCTTCTGTGCTTCAATATACACAGTACTTCATTTAATCCTAGGAGGTAGTCACTAATGTTTAACTTTTATCAGAGGTTCAAAGAGGTCAAATAACTTATTTAAATATTTTCTAGCCTTCTCTTTCTTACATAGTAACCTCTGCATGAACATATGAATTCCTGTGTGCTGGATTAAGCTTTAATTGATCATCTTTCTCTTCAGAAGTACCGGAATACACCAAGAACAACCAGCCATCAGAACAGAGATGGCTAAACCAAGGACCTATTAGAACCAGGACGTGGGGGCTGTTATCTGTGCTGCAACTTAGGCAGTTTTACTTTTGCTTTTTTTAGATATTGGGGCTCTACCTATTGTTTTTTGAGAAAAAATACCAAGCTATAGTAATTGGTTAAAATACATAATGCCTCTCATCTCCAGAAACATAGCAAGGGAGGCTGGAGGCTGAGCTTAGCAGTTTTGACATTTCCCCCAACTAGAGTTTGAGGGTTTACTTTAGGCCAAGATGTATTAATGTGCTAGCTAGGGCTCTTCAGTTTTGAAGGTCAAATGCTCAAAAGAATAAACACCTAGGCAGTCATTGCAGGTTCATTTTGGAAGAAATTGCTTTCTATCTATTTTCACCATTTTAATCCTCATATAAACATTGTATAGAGCTGCCTAGATTGGCCAAAATATTTCAAAGCTCAATATTTAAGTAATATCTTGGTGTGGTGATGGGGGTAACTACACTTACCATGCGGGCATCTCGCAATGCATATAATTATCAAGTCCCTATGTTGTACATCTGAAACCAGTATAACGCTGTATATCACCTTTATTCCAATAAAAAATGAAGTCATGAACGTGTATATTTTTTTTCATCCTGAGATTGGCTATGAAGAGCTTAGTACTTTTTAATCACTTCTTTATGGGAACAAGTATCAATTTGGACGATGGAGTAAACAGCATCCGTAGTTCATGACTTGGAGGATTTGATGAGAGGTGGTACATATTTACCTGAGGATTCAGTATGGCAATAACTCATTTTTCAGATCGATAATTAGGGGATATAAATTACTTATAAATTTTACCTTGCTTAATTCTAAAGGGGTTTAAGATACAATATGAAAATATTTCTTGATAACTGCAGTTAAAATGCAAAAAAGAATACACACACAAAACACATACATGTCAGAACCAATTTTAAATGAAGGGAGGGAGAACCAGATTGGAATCTGGAATGAATGAAGTATAGAAACTGAACAATCAATTAGTGGCCCAAACAAGAAGCAGGACCCACTGGATAGGGTATTATTTTCTGATGAAAAGAAACAGTTTAAGCTACCAACATAACTTTTATTGACACTGAATGCTAAGAAGGACATATTAGGAGGATCCTTATCTCTAACTTCAGTTTTTTAATAAATACAACACTTTTCAAATGGATGCTTCTTAGATTCTCCAGAAATGCTGTGTAGCGCATCAAGTCAGATTTCAGTGTACGCATTTCTGTGGGAAACAAGGCGACCTAGTGCAGGCACAAATACTGCTGGGAGTGGAACAACATGAGACCAGTTCTTAGAGTGTCGGGAGGAAGGAGTCCACAAGTCCTCTAGGACTTTTGCTCAAATTTGAGCTCTTGGTCATAGTACAGATTTGTCTTGATCAATAAGAAAGGATGGGGGAGGGGACAATAATCCATTGAGCAGTGTAAAAGTGATGGAAACTTTGCATTTCTGTTCCAAGTGTTGAAATTTCTCTATAAAACTCCAAATCCTATACCTTGAAGGGTCCCAGTTTGGTTTGAATATAGTTTTGAGATGAGACAGTCCTTGTCCTGCAGATCATGGAAATAAGGGTGATTTGAAAGCAGCATTAAGGAAGGATTGAAGGTAAGAGTAAGAACCAGACAGTTGACTGGAAACATTAAAAGGACTGTGGAGCGTCATTAAGCAGTCCAAGGTGACTAGATAAACACACGGTAGGTCAGGGGAACAACCCCGTGCAGACAGTGTGTAGGCATCCTCTGGAGATGGTGCTAAGGAAGCTTGCAAATTTTATATGGAGTTTGCTGGTATTTTCCATATTCAGGCCACCATCTCATAAAGAGAATCAAGTTGGTTCATATACCAGGCATTAAAGTAAGTCACAAATACTTACTACTTTGCATGTTTATTTCCCCTTCTACACTATGAACTTCATGAGGACAGAAACTGCTTGTACTGTTTACTACTAAATATCCATTAAAAAGCAGATGGCTTGACAATAGAAGAAATTCAAAAAATGTTTATGGAAGGACAGAATTACAATGCCTATGCCTCTCACTGAATATCGGCTATTTATGGTCAGGGAAAGGTCATTTTATCCCTGTTATGGATGAGGACGTGAGGCTGAAAGTTTTAAATCACTGATACATCCTACAGCCCTATTCAGCTGCTTGATAAGCAGCAGTGCCATCATTGAACACAGGTCTGCTGTATGTCAAAGACCTTTAGCCAGCACGGTCTCCTTATCAGGCAAACAGATACTGTACACAGGGCAGCAGCTGAACTGTTAGGTTTTGGAAATGCTGCAGAGAAAACTATGACATAGTCTCAGCCTCTGAAGCAGAAAGCAGAGGGTCTCATAAAACTAAGCTTTTTTTTCTTTTTTTAAGATCTAAAGATATGAAAAAAATCACAATAGGTGTCAGCACAAACATTTAATCCTCATGAGAGAGGATCAGAAGTTTCTGATGAGGACCTTGAAAGGTTGACAATAGAAGAATTTGAGTCCAGTAGCCCGTATGGACCTGTGGGAAGTGTGGTTGGCAAATGTTTGGCCCTTATGACCCCCTCCCTCCCTCCCTCTCTCTCTCTTTCTCTAGTCTTCCATGAACATATTATATGATATAACAGATTTTGCAGATGTAATTGAGGTTCTTAATAAGTCACTTTAAAACGGTGAGATTACCCTGGATCACCTGGCTAGGTCCGATATAATCACATAAGCTCACTTTTTAACCTATTTTATTTGCTGCATCTTTTTCTCTTTGATTATATCAGCTATACTGATGATTCATGTATAGATAATTCATTTGTCTAGTCAAAGAATCAGCTCTTGTTAATGCTCTCATTTTATTTTCTGTTATTTTGCCCTTAATTGTATTTTACTTCTTATTCTTTTCAGATTTACTGATTTTTTTCAAGCTTAGTTGAACAGTTTTTTTACCACATTCTAATAACCATACTCAAATCCATAAATCTCTGGAAATTGTGCTTTAGATTTAGTCCACAATTTGACAGATGCTACTTCCATTGTTCTTAAACTCAAAGGATCTCATCATTTACATTAGAATTGATTCACATTTGGCATACTTAGTGGTTTTTTCCTCAAGACATACAAGATTTTTATCATTCCTTTTATTCTAAGATTATTTGTTTTAGTTACCTATTGCCATATCAAACAACCATTCTATTATGTTCAAGGATGCTGTAGGATATGAATTTAGGCAGTGTGCCGTAGGAATGGCTTGTCTCTGCTCCACAGTATTTGGGGCCAGACTGGCAACATTTATGACTGGCGCTGCAATCATTTGAAGGCTATTACCATACTCATATTTCTGGCACCTAGGCTACAATGTGTTGAAGGCTGAGCGTAGCTAGGATAGTATAGTAACTACGGGTGGACTCTCCATTTGGCTTAGGCTCCTCACAGCTTAACAGCTGGATCCCAAGAAGAAGCATCCAGACAGCAAGTATTCTAAGAGACCTAGATGGAATCTGCTTGACTTTTTGATGATCTAATGTCAGCAGACACATAGAGTGACAGCCATGGTATTCTTTTGGTTGAAACCATCCCAGATTCAAGGAGAAACAGAGCTTCCCTCTTAAAGGAAGGGATCTCTAATAATCTGTGGTCATGTTTAAAAACTGCCTCCCTGGCACTATGTTCAAATAACATGTTTCTGTGCAATGTTAAATCTTGTGCCTCATATATTTCCCCACATCTTTATTCTCAACTATTTCGTAATTTTAAGTATATCGTTTAAAAGCAGGTTATTGTTGGGACTTCTTGTTTATTGAATATTAGAGACTGTCTTTTGATTGCCCCAGATTAATACAGCAGGTAGCGATCCATGTGTCCAGGCTTGAGCACTGTTTTAATTGTGCTTTTACTTACTTCATTGATTTTCTACTTATATTCTGTTTTGTGAAGGCTTTGGGTGCTCTGAGACTGAAGCCAGGACAGTAGGTAGGCATTTAGGGTTGTAGGTGCAGTCGGGAGCTGCCTCTTGTTCCTGCCCCACTTGGCACACCTTGATCACACCTCTGCCTCGGGGCTCTCCAGACAGCGTGGAGGAAACTAATCAGTATAAAGAGAGGCATCCACCCGAGCTTATCCCCCTGTGTTTGGGTCCTTTATTCTCTCCAGTTTGAATTAGTCATTCCTCCTCCATACTGAGAGCCAAATACTTTCTATATGTCTCTGTAAGAATTTCTTACACGTGTATTGCAAGGCTAGGAGGTAGGATTGTGTTTTTCTATATCTTGATTTCTCCTTTGTTGCCTCTTTGGTTGGGTTTGGAAAGCAAGCCCATGCTAGTTTGATATCTCACCCCAAAATCCTTGGTTTCATAAAATTAAGTCCATCTGATATTTTAAAAGCAAATATAAATGCAATGGTCTATTATGCATTTGCTCTTTAGCTTAGAAAATCTAGTCATTATAAATGAGAGTAAATCTCTCTTGCTAGTGCACAGCACTTAATGAATATGATGATGCCATAAAATCCATATTCCCAATGCTCAGGACAACACTATGACATAGTTATAAAGGAGTAAACAGAGAAGTGACTTGCCTATAAATACAACTAATAAATATAGATGGAGCTCAAATTCAGATCCTTTGACTCCCCACATTTCTTTCTACTATTTCCTCTCAATGCTAAGTTTAAGAGCATTTTTCCGAGTCACAAAAACAGAGCCACAGATAGAGAGCATTTTGAGTGAAGACATTTTAAAAACAAGGGTTTTAAAATATTTAATGTAAGTGCAGCTATTGTGAGTGAGAAGAACAGCTTAAAATGATGAATTAACTATGTAGGTTTAGAAACCCAATGGCAAAATAAACAACTATCTGGTGTGCATGTTTATTTTCTAAATATAGATTTTTCGATAGATTTTATTTGATACAATTTCAAATTAATGGGAAGTTGCAAGTATAGTACTAGGAACTTCCTTTATTCTTCACCAGATTCACCACTATTTTATGAGTTTCTCTGTCTCTCTGTAGATATAGAAACAGTCTCATAGACACAGGTATAGACAGATGTATAGACATAGATATATATAAAATTATACTTGTCCCCCAAACCATTTAAGAGTTAAATCACACATTCAATGAATCTTTACCCTAAATACCTCAGAAGGTATGTGCCTAGAACAATAAACCACAGTAAAATCACCACAATCAGGAAATTTAACATTGATAACATTTAATATTCTCTAATAAAACATTTTCACTGATAAAATCTAACATTCTCTGATTTAGGGATATACAAACTATAGCCCTCAGGTCAAATATAGACCAGTGCTACTTGTGAATAAAGTTTTTCTGGAACACAACCACAGTTTGTTGATGACTGTTTTTGAGCTACAACAATAGCTGAATAGTTGCAACAGTGACCATATGACTCACAGGGCTGAAACTTGTGGCTATTTGATCCTTCACAGAAAAACATTCTGATCATGCTTCTTATTCAAAGTCCATATTCAAATTTTCACTGTGTTCAAATATTAATCTTCATAGTTACATTTCCTCATTTGGTTCCACGTGAGATCACTTATTACCTCTAGTCATTATGCTTTTCTTATCTCCTTCAATACGTAACAGTTCTTCATCCTCTTTCCACTTAATGACATTGAAAGGTTTGAAGAGTAGAGGCCACTTAGTTTATACAGAGTCTCTTGAAATTGGTTTATCTGATATGTCCTCATGATTAAGGTTGCACATTTTCAGCAGTAATAACACAGAGGAGATGCTGTGTTCTCAGTGCATCCTATCAGTTTCTCCCTTTGTTAGTGAAATTCATTTTACTTCTCAGTTAAGTGGTGTTTGCTAAGCTCTTCCAATATGAAGTTAGTATTTTGCCTTTGATATTAACATAATTTGTTGGTAGATAGCTAAGATGATATTAATTATTTTGTTGCGAATAAATTGTCACTGATAGTAAAAAATAGTGATTTCTAAAGCCTCACATACATATTTTAATATCTTGGTAGGATGATGAAGGTCAGGCCTGTGTACATGAAGTGGAGAGGAAATGCTTGAAGGCCAGCACTCACTAGAAGCCGGGATTCACACAGAATGCTGAGCCTTATCTTCAGTGCCTTTTTGAGTGTGAATAATGGATGTGGTACTAAAAGCAGGGAGCATTGCTTGGCTGACAGATTATTTATGGAGTAAATATTACAGGAATGCTCAGGATAAGTTCTGAATAATAATCTTTCAGAAAATGCAGTATAGAGATTCAAATGCAAGACTATAAAATGAATAGGACAGTTCTGTCCGTTCAAAATGTTTCAGCATAAGGCATGACTGTCTACATGCCAGAAAGAAACAGACCACAGCATACAGGCTTGGGTAACAGTGATTTACAGCAGCTGTTCAATATATCAATTAGCACATAAGGCTGTGAGAAGCAAGTCCACTGGGCTGAGCTGAGTTAGGGGCAGTCACTTAGGCTGCCACTTTCAAAATTACTTTTTCAAGTAGTGGGAGCTGACATACCAAATGTATGAAACTTCTGATTTGATTCAAGAAAGTCACAATGAGGGTCACATCCTGGTCTTCACAGTCAGACTTTGTTCAGGAAGTAATTAGAAGAAGGATGACGAGGGAAGCAAGAAAGAGAACACTTTCTTCCAACTGTTATTGACTTAGCATTGATTGATGTTTTAGTTCTGTCCACTCTCTGGTATTAAAAAAAGGTGATTTGGAGGACTTATTTTGAGTACATCCATTTTCAATTTCCATGCAATATTGGCTTAGAATAAAGCAAATAGTGAAATGATAATGGTAAAGAAGGGTAGCAGATGTTTTTCTAGATGGTACCAGAGGGATTTCCTGATAAAGCACAAAGCAAGTAGTAGAAAAGAAATCTCATAGCATATTTTATGTGGTTGGAGTATCTACAGGTCTCTCTATCTAAGTATTTAGATAGAACATTGAAAATATTCTTGTAAATACTTGTTTTTAGGCAATACTTATGTATAGTTTTAAGATCATTAATTTTTATACTATGTGGGGAAGGTATAATTTTTGGGAAGTAATAATGGTAGAACAAGTCGGCCTCAGTTGTAGTATCCTAAAAAGGCAATGAATAGTCATTTCTCCTTATAAGGTATAAATACAAGCCCCTGAAGAAAACAAGGATTAAGTGAAAGGAACAAATAGTACCAGTGTTGAACCTCACCATATCTTGGCACACATGTATGAAGATAAGTGCTAATGTTTGCTGAGTCATTATGAGTATTCAACTGAATGCCAAACAAACAGATTTATAAATCTTCATTCAACTGCTGGTTCTTTTCCACTTGCAGAAGAAAACTATTTTGCATGCTATTGGTCATAAAAATCTCCACTTAGCTTCTTTGGAAAGTTGATTTCTGAAGACTATATTACCTATGAAAATCTGGATCATTAGTTTCATAATCCTCCATGATGGAGATTTGATAGGAAGTTAATTCCAAGTTGCAAAATGTCCAAATTATTTTTAAGACTGGAAATATCCTCCTGCTCCAGTCACTGACAGCTTGCTTTTGGAATTCAATTATATATTCACTCAAAATATTTATGAGAGCCTACTATGGAACAGAAGTTTTCTAGCAGTTTTAAAGCCACCAAAAGACAGTATGTATGTATTGGGGGGAGGCTTCAGGGTTACATAGAAGTGAAAGGACATGAAGGTTTTAAAACAAACTCAACATATCACTGTTTTGTATTCAAGTTAAGATTGCCACAAAATAGGTACTTAGGATCACACTTTAAAAGAAATAGCCTTCCTGTGGAAAAAAAAATAGTTGTTTCCAAACTACAGATGTTAATAGTTTATAAAGACTCAAGGGTATTGTGTATTCCTCTGTATCTTGATATTTACCAGGATGACATATTAGGCACAAAGTCCCAATCAGAGTTTTCTATGGGAAAAGGAGAAACACAGGAAGTGCTATAGATTTCTTATAAAATGATGGTAGTTTGCAGGACAGGCTTTCCAGACAGTTTGCCTGAAGTCCAGTCCTGGGTCTGCCATCTACTAGTGTGAGCTTGGGTAAATTTGAGGAAATATAACATCTCTGTGCAGTTCCCTACTCAATGAGTTTATTGGGAGGATTAAATAAAAGTATGTAAAATATTTATGAAAGTGGCACATAGTAAGCACTTTATAGGTATCAGTATCACTATTAATTACAAACTACACATATAAGAAAATTCACAGTCCATTAAAGAACAATTGAAAAAAAAATTAACTAAAGAGGCACTTCAAAAAGCTAAAAATATAAACAAAAGGAACTATGAGTAACCAATTATTAAATTTAGCGGCATACATTATTAAATTGAAGCTATAGATCAAAATTAATCCAAGCATCGGCACATTGAAAAGATAATTGAAATGGACAATTTGGTAAAATCTAATTATGAATCAGAGAAAAGACAAGATATGCTATCAGAAATTTGAAAGCAAATAAAATTACTCATAATGATGGTGATTTTTTGTTACCAATTTTCAGTCTTGTCATTTGCCTCTGGAAAATGTAGGTTCTTTGTCTGGAGCCCAAAACCAAGTGAAAAGATTCAAAGTCATGTGGTTGAAACATAACTTTCTTGTATTTCTCTGACACAGGGGTAAGAGAATAGGATGCACATGTCAGGTACCTGGGAAGTTGTTTAGTCCTTACGAACATGATGGTATTTGGAATAGAAATTTGGATTTTGCAGGCTTGGCAAGGTTTTGCTTCCTAACTTATTCTTCTTTACTTCCTGTGTGTTCTCCCTTAATTCTGAATAAACATTAATTTTCAAAATACCAGCCTGGCTCAGCTAGGTTAAGGGAAACAAAGGAATGGGGTTGGGCCGGAGACTTAGAGGGGTGGCATCACACTCTTGGGAACTGGGTATATGATGGCAGCTTTAAAAAGCTCTAAGGGTTTAGGTGAAATTCAGGGGGCCTTGGAGAATTCTGTTTCCTTTTAATGAGGAGATTATTTGACAGTCATTTCTATATTGTGATTATTTCCAACATGCGGAAGAGTGTCTACCCCATGGTCTGTGGTGAATACATGTTCGCTGAGTGACTGAGACCAGTTTTACAAACAGACCAGGTGATTTATTACATCTTACCTGATTATGGTCCTGTGGCAGGGACAACCATATGACAGAAATGAGGCAAAGGGGTTCCACTTTTCTGGGTTTTTTGTTTTGTTTTGTTTTGTTTTAATCAACATTGCCCTACTTAGTCCACTAAATATGCCTGCTCTAAGTATGCCTTGGTCTTATGCCTCTGGGGATATTTTACGGGAACATTTGTGCAAATAGAATTATTAGTGATTAAATAGAACTTAATTTACAAAATACATTTCATCAGAGAAGACTCTGGCTGTAGCAGCTAGTAACAAGTGTCATCCTCCTGGGATATCCCAGGTAGCAGTAATGACAGCACTAATAGGTCTCAGTTACCAGGGCATCCACCAGTATCAAAAGTAGCAATTTCAAACCAAGTGTAACACTATAAGGACTTTACAGGCCATCCAGATATTTCCACTAACAGCACTCAATTACATGTGCATTCAGGCCTGTAACCTTCCCTACTCCCAAGATTACTGGCGTGATATCCTGGCAAAAATTAAAGCGTGCATTTGTAGGTGATGCAAATATGTGGGAAGCATTTCCTGCTGGGAGATGAGGTCAAATATATCTCCCACATAAGAACCATAACAAGATAGAGTCTAGCTATCAAGGGGAATAGGACCAGGAACACTGAAGAACCCACCCCTAAAGATTATCTCACAGTACCTACCAAAGACTGAGCTTGGACTAGGAGCATAGAGAACTTCCTCTCCTTACCATTAACCTATCAATGAATAACAGGCAGTAGCATTCACCACTAGGTGACTGGCAAAATTACGGAGAAAGATGCCCTCTTTGGAACATAGACAACCAAAAGCTAAGGACGTAGCACAAACATTGAGGAAAATTCTTCAGCAATCTCAAGCACTCAATCTCAGCAAAGGTAATGTGGAGAAAAGGGAGCCCTGGTGCATTATTGATAGGAATGTCAATTAGTGCAGCCACTATAGAAAACAGTATGGAGGTTCCTCAAAAAACTAAATCAGAATTTCCATATGATCCAGCAATTTTACTTCTGGGTATATAAAGAAAACGTGTAAGCAGGGTCTTGAAGATAATTTATATACCCATGCTCACAGCAACAGTATTCACAATAAGCAAATGGTAGAAGTAAACAAAATTCCCCTTTGATGGTGAATGGGTAAATGAAATGTGGTATATGTGTGTGTGTGTGTCTGTGTGTGTATATGTAAACACACAATGGATAATATTCAGTCTTCAAAAGGAAGGAAATTTTGACACATGCTATCACATGGATGAACCTTGAGGAGATTATGCTAAGTGAAATAAACCAGTCAGAAAAAATAAATACCATATGATTCCATTCACATGAGGCACCTAGAGTTTTTAAATTCCTGGAGACAGAAAGTAGAATGGTGGTTGTCAAGGGTGCATTGTGCAGTTGTTTAATGGGTATTGAGATTGAGTTTTGCAAACTGAGAACAGTTTTGAGATTGCCTGCATAAATGTACACTTAAAAATGGTTAAGATGGCAAATTTTATGTTGGCTGCATTTTACCACAATCAAAAATAAAAAGCAGGAGTTCCGGGAAGATGGCGGCATAAGCAGAGTGGCAGAAATCTCCTTCCAACACTATATT
This sequence comes from Phataginus tricuspis, assembly GCA_029783875.1. Taxonomy (NCBI): domain Eukaryota; kingdom Metazoa; phylum Chordata; class Mammalia; order Pholidota; family Manidae; genus Phataginus; species Phataginus tricuspis. The sequence continues at coordinate 128,394,985 of JAQQAC010016209.1, read as the reverse complement.
TATCTATGAAAATACAGCAAATACAACTATTCCTAAAACAGAGACCAGAATACACAGGAAAGCGCACAGCGTGCAGCTACACCTGAGAGGACTCGGCACCCCGCGAGGTGGTCTTAAAAAGCCCAGCTGACATACATGGCAACTACCAGTGACCACTTCTATAGCCATGAAAAGACAGGAATATGCTCCAGACTAAGATCACCCAGACAACCCCAAGAAAGAGCCTGAAGGGATGGAAATGCAGTCTTCCTGAAAAAGAATTCAGAATAAAAGTCATAACCATGCTGACGGATCTACAGAGAAATGTGCAAGAGCTGAGAGAAAGTGAGGGAAGTGAGAAAAGACAATGCAGAAATCAGACAAGCCATCGACAGGCTTAACAGCAGACTGGATGAGATGCAAGAGATTAATAATGGAATAGAAAATAGAGAACAGGAATACAGAGAAGCTGAGGCAGAGAGAGATAAAAGGATCTCTAGGAATGAAAGAATATTAAGAGAACTGTGTGACCAATCCAAACGGAACAATATTCTCATTATACGAGTACCAGAGGAAGAAGAGAGAGAAAAACGGATAGAAAGTGTCTTTGAAGAAATAATTGCTGAAAACTTTCCCACGCTGTGGAAGGAAATAGTCTCGCAGTCCACGGAAGCCCACAGATCTCCCAACACAAGGGACCCAAGGAAGACAACACCAAGACACGTAACAATTAAAATGGCAAAGGTCAAAGACAAAGACAGAGTATTAAAGGCAGCTAGAGAGAGAAAAAAGATCACCTACAAAGGAAAACCCATCAGACTATCATCAGACTTCTCCACAGAAACCCTACAGGCCAGAAGAGAATGGCATGATATATTTAATGTAATGAAACAGAAGGGCCTCGAACCAAGAATATTGTATCCAGCACGATTATCATTTAAATATGATGGAGGGATTAAACAATTTCCAGAAAAACGAAAGTTGAGAGAGTTTGCCTCTAATAAACTACCACTACAGGATATCTTAAACGGACTGCTCTAGAGGGAAGCACCCCGAAGGCTAAAAAGATGTCACCAGAGAAAACAAAATCATAGCAAAGAAAGCAGACCATACAAACACTAACTAAAGACAAAGAATAAAACACCTAATATATAAAGAATGGAGGAGGAAGAATAGGAAGGGAGAGATAAAGAAACATCAGATGGTGTTCACAATAACTTAACAAGAAAGTTAAGTTGGATTGTTAGATAGTAAAGAAGCAACCCTTGAACCTTTGGTAACCACGAATCTAAAGCCAGCAATGGCAATAAGTACATATCTATCAATAATCACCCTAAATGTAAATGGACTGAAGGCACCAATAAAAAGACACAGAGTAACAGAATGGATAAAAAAAGCAAGACCCATCTATATACTGCTTACAAGAGACTCATCTCAAACCCAAAGATATACACAGACTAAAAGTGAAGGGATGGAAAAAGATATTTCATGCAAACAACAAAGAGAAAAGAGCAGGTGTTGCAGTACTTGTATCAGACAAAATAGACTTCAAAACAAAGTAGCAAGAGATAAAGAAGGACATTACATAATGATAAAGGGGTCAGTCCAACAAGAGGATATAACCAGTTTAAATATATATGCACCCAACACAGGAGCATCAGCATATGTGAAACAAATACTAACAGAATTAAAGGAAGAAATAGACAGCAATGCATTCATTTTAGGAGACTTCAACACACCACTCACTCCAAAGGACAGATCAACCAGACAGAGAATAAGTAAAGACACAGAGGCACTGAACAACACACTAGAACAGATGGACCTAACAGACATCTACAGAACTCTGCACCCAAAAGCAGCAGGATACACATTCTTCTCAAGTGCACATGGAACATTTTCCAGAATAGACCACATACTAGGCCACAAAAAGAACCTCAGTAAATTCGAAAAATATTGGAATCCTACCAACCAACTTCTCAGATCACAAAGGTATAAAACTAGAAATAAATTTAGAAAGATATCAAAAAGGCTCACAAATACATGGAGACTTAACAACATTCTCCTAATGAATCATTGGGTTAACGACCAAATCAAAACAGAAATCAAAGAATATATGGAGACTAATGACAACAACAACACAAGGCACAATTTCTGTGGGATGCAGCAAAGGCAGTTCTAAGAGGAAAGTATATTGCAATCCCGGCCTATTTAAAGAAGGAAGAACATTCCCAAATGAATAGTCTAAAGACACAATTACTGATATTGGAAAAAGAAGAACAAATGAGGCCCACAGTCACCAGAAGGAGGGACATAATAAAGATCAGAGAAGAAATAAATAAAATTGAGAAGAATAAAACAATAGAAAAAATCAATGTAACCAAGAGTTGGTTTTTTGAAAAAATAAACAAAATAGATAAACCACTAGCCAGACTTATTAAGAGAAAAAGAGAATCTACACACATAAACAGAATCAGAAATGAGAAAGGAAAAACAACGACAGACCCCACAGAAATACAAAGAATTTTAAGAGAATACTATGAGAATCTATATGCTAACAAGCTGAAAACATAGAAGAAATGGACGACTTCTTAGAAAAATACAACCTTCCAAGACTGACCAAGCAAGAAACAGAAAAATTAAACAGACCAATCACCAGCAACGTAATTGAATCAGTAATCAAAACACTACCCAAGAACAAAACCCTGGACCTGATGGATTTACCTCTGAATTCTACCAGACATATAGAGAAGAAATAACACCGATTCTCCTTAAAGTTTTCCAAAAAATAGGAGAGGAGGGAATACTTCCAAACTCATTCTATGAAGCCAGCATCACTCTAATACCAAAACCGGGCAAAGACCTCACCAAAAAAAAAATTACAGACCAATATCCCTGATGAATGTAGATGCAAAAATACTCAACAAAATATTAGCAAACCGAATTCAAAAATACATCAAGAGGATCATACACCATGATCAAGTGGGATTCATCTCATGGACGCAAGGATGGTACAACATTCGAAAATCTATCAACATCATCCACCACGTCAACAAAAAGAACAAAAACCACATGATCATCTCCATAGATGCTGAAAAAGCATTTGACAAAATTCAGCAACCATTCATGATTACAACTCTCAAAAAAATAGGTATAGAGGGCAACTACCTCAACATCATAAAGGCCATATATGACAAACCCACAGCTAACATCATACTTAACAGCGAGAAGCTGAAAGCTTTTCATCTAAGATCGGGAACAAGACAGGGATGCCCACTCTCTCCACTGTTATTCAGCATAGTACTGGAGGTCCTAGCCACGGCAATCAGACAAAACAAAGACATACAAGGCATCCAGATTGGTAAAGAAGAAGTCAAATTGTCACTGTTTGCAGATGACATGATACTGTACATAAAAAACCCTAAAGACTCCACTCCAAAACTACTAAAACTAATATCTGAATTCAGCGAAGTTGCAGGATACAAAATTAACACACAGAAATCTGTTGCTTTCCTATACACTAACGATGAACTAACAGAGAAATCAGAAAAACAATTCCATTCACAATTGCATCAAAAAGAATAAAATATCTAGGAATAAACCTAACGGTGGAAGGGAAAGACCTGTACTCTGAAAACTACAAGACACTCCTAAGAGAAATTAAAGAGGACACTAACAAATGGAAATGCATCCCATGCTCTTGTCTAGGAAGAATAAATATTGTCAAAATGGCTATACTACGTAAAGCAATCTACATATTCAACGCAATCCCTATCAAACTACCAACAGCTTTCTTCAGTGAACTAGAACAAAGAGTTCTAAAATTCATATGGAACCACAATAGACCCCGGATAGCCAAAGCAATCCTGAGAAGGAGGAATAAAACGGGGGGAATTACGCTCCCTGACTTCAAGCACTAGTACAAAGCCACAGTAATCAAGACAATTTGGTATTGGCACAAAAACAGACCAACAGACCCACAGACCAGTGGAACAGAATAGAAAATCCAAACATTAACCCAAACATATACAGTCAACTAATATATGATAAAGGAGACTTGGATATACAATGGGGAGATGACAGCCTCTTCAGCAGCTGGTGTTGGCAAAACTGGACAGCTACATGTGAGAAAATGAAACGGGACTACTGTCTAGCCCCATACACAAAGGTAAACTCAAGGTGGGTCAATGACCTGAATGTAAGTCATGAAACCATAAAACTCTTAGAAAAAACATAGGCAGAATCTCTTGGACATAAACACGAGCGACTTCTTCATGAACATATCTCCTTGGGCAAGGGAAACAAAAGCAAAAATGAACAAGTGGGACTATATCAAGCTGAAAAGCTTCTGTACAGCAAAGGACACCATCACTAGAACAAAAAGACATCCTACAATATGGGAGAATATATTCATAAATGATGTATCTGTTAAGTGGTTGACATCCAAAATATATAAAGAACTCATGCACCTCAACAAACAAAAAGCAAATAATCCAATTAAGAAATGGGCAGAGGACATGAATAGACACTTCTCTAAAGAAATTCAGATGGCCAACAGGCACATGAAAAGATGCTCTACATCGCTGGTCATCAGAGAAATGCAGATTAAAACCACAATGAGATATCGCCTTACACCAGTGAGGATGGCCAACATCCAAAACACAAACAACAACAAATGTTGGTGAGGATGTGGAAAAAAGGGAACCCTCCTACACTGTTGGTGGGAATGAAAATTAGTTCAACCATTGTGGAAAACAGTATGGAGGTTCCTCAAAAAACTCAAAAAGAAATACCATTTGACCCAGGAATTCCACTCCTAGGAATTTACCCTAAGAACGCTGCAGCCCAGTTTGAAAAAGACATACGCACCCCTATGTTTATCGCAGCACTATTTACAATAGCCAAGAAATGGAAGCAACCTAAGTGTCCATCAGTAGATGAATGGATAAAGAAGAGGTGGTACATATACACAATGGACTATTATTCAGCCATAAGAAGAAAGCAAATCCTACCATTTTCAACAACATGGATGGAGCTAGAGGGTATTATGCTCAGTGAAATAAGCCAAGCCGAAAAAGACAAGTATCAAATGATTTACCTCATATGTGTGGTATAAGAACAAAGAAAAATACTGAAGGAACAAAACAGCAGCAGACTCACAGAACCCAAGAAGGGACTAATAGTTACCAAAGGGAAAGGGACTGGGGAATATGGGTGTGAAGGGAGGGATAAGGGGAAAAAGGGGCATTACGATTAGCAGATGTAATGTTGGGGGGGCACGGGGAGGGCTATACAACTCAGATTAGACAAGTAGTGATTCTATAGCATCTCACTACACTGAGACAGTGACTGTAATGGGGTTGGTGGGGGGGATCTGATGAAGGGGGTAGTTTAATAACCATAATATTGCACATGTAATTGTTGATTAATGATACCAAAATAAATCATAAAAATAAATAAATAAATAAATAAATAAATAATAAAAAGCAGGGATGACTGTATGAAAACAGGTAAAGTGGACATCAGAGCAAAGAAAATTACTAAAGGTAAATTGGGACACCACATGATTATAAATGGATACATGATATGCATACACCACAAAGATATAACTATGCTTGTTGTGTATTAATCAAACAACAGAGCTTCCACCTACACAAAGCAGAAACTGATGGAGTTGAGACACAGATTAGGCAACAGTTATAGTTGGACCTCAAACACCCAACATTCAACAACTGATAGAGCTACTATACAAAAATCAGCAGAGATAGACTGAGTGAACAAAATGATCAATAGGATGTAACTGATATATAGAACACACTGCACTCAACAACAGCAGAATACACACTTGGTTCAAGTGCCTACAGCAAATATACCAGGATAGACTATATACTGGACCCTAAAACTAACCCCAACAAATTTAAAAGATTGGAATCCTATAGAATATATTCTCTGAACATGATGGAATCAAGCTAGAAATCTGCAAATCTGACAGACAATAGGAAAATCTCTAAACAATTGGAAATTAACATAATTTAAAATAATCGAAGAAGTCAAGTTTCAAGGGAAATAAAAATTAACTGAATGAAAATGAAAATAAGACAAAATATATAGAATGAAGCTTAAGCAGCACTCAGAAATTCATAACACTAAATGCTTACATTAGAAAGAAGAAAGGGCCTCAAATCACAGACCTAAGTTCTTACCTAAATAATATTGAAGAAAAAAGAGAAATAAACCCAAAGCAAGTGGAAGTTAATAATAAAGATAAAAACAGGAATCAATGAAATTGAAGAATAGAGACAAATCAATAAAATTGATAAACCTCTAGGAAGACAAACAAAATTAAAGACATCAATATCAGGGATAAAACAGGAAATATCATTACAGTTCCTACAGTCATTAAATGGATAATAAGGGAATAATATTGACAATTGTATGCTCATAAATTTGAAACTTTAGAAGAAAGGTATCAGTTCCTTGAAAAACCACAAATTATCACAACCTCCCTCAACAAAGTTATATAGGCAATATAATTAGTCCTATAACCAATAAAGAGGTTGAATTTGTAGTTTACAAAGGTCCTGAAAAAGAAGTATGCAAGCCCATGTGATTTTACTGGAAAATTCTATGAAATATTCAAAGAAGTTAATGCAAGTCTATACTCTCTACCACAAAATCAAATAGGATGGGGCATTTCACATACAATTTTATGAAGCCAGTATTACCCTGATAACAAAACCACAAAGATAGACAAAAAAAACGGTGCAAAGAACAATCACCCTACCTGGTTCTAATGCTTACATATAGCCACACAATGAAGAGAGCAGAGTGTTTGCTGAGGAATGGACACCTAGATCAGTGGAACATAATAAGGAACCCGGAAATAGACCTAACCAATATGCCCAACTGTTTTTGACAAAGGTGCAAAAGCATTTCAATAGATGAAGAATGAATAGTCATTTTAACAAATCATCCTGGAGCAACTGGATATCCATACTCAAAAAAAATAAGCCTTGTCCTAAATATCATACTTTATACAACAACTTAATGCAAAATGGATCACAGATTGAAATGTAAAATTATAAAATTTTAGAGAGAGGTTTGATACATAAGGCCAGGTGAAAAGTTCCTAGACCTGACATCAAAAGCATGATCCATAAAGGGAAAAAATAAACAAGACTTCATCAAAATGAACAACTTTTGCTCTGTAAAAGATCCTATAAAGATGATAAAAGACAAGCTGCAGACTGAGAGAAAATGTACATCGCGTATCTGACAAAGGACTTGTATCTACAATATATGAAGAGCTCTTGATATTCAGAAGTAAGAAAAAGCAATTAGAAGATGCCTCAGGTGTGGCCCACAACCAGGGTGGACCTATAATGATTCCTTTTTACCTGGAAATGTCATACCATTGATGAAAATTACATGGGCTGAAAACAGAGAAACCCCTAAAAAGAGTAGAAGAACTGAAGAAGGAAGTGGAAAGACTTAAAAGGAACAGGCCAACAACAAGAATCAGTATTAGAGAAAATTCTTCAGAGCTGGAAAAGCTAAGTGTGCATTTTATTTCAGTGCTCATGGCTGAAGACAAGTAGCCCTAAGGATAGCCTATCTGGGCTAGGGACACCAGGGCTTTGCCAGTCAGGAAAACATAAACAATATCACTGAATAGAGGCTGTGAGGCTCTAAACAAGACTTGACTAGAAAAAAGCAGACAGACATCCAACTCTCAATGATGTGGTTGAAAAAAGGAGTTAACTACCTTTGAACAGGTGATTTCTCTTGTCATCTGTTTTCTCTTTCTGAGGGGCAAGGATTCAGAGGATTTTAATTTAAAAGGAAGTCAACAATGCTCCTCAAAAGATCCATTATACTCACATTTTCAATGGGGGCTCCCTCCAGCCATCTGTGTACTGGCCTAGCCCTTGTAGAACCTAGCTTCAGTGCTAGATTCAGCTGTCTTGAGTGAACTTACTGCTGTTTTTATCCCTTATACTGACTTAGATATTATAACCATGGATTATGCCCCCCATAAGGATGTTGGCGTGTATGACTTCAGGAACTTGTGTAAAATGGAAGTAGCCAATGGAATGATTAATTTTCAGTGGACTAGTGTGCTCAAGTACAGCTAGTAAGCCAGAGTCTGGGTGAAGAGAGGTGGCAGGAACTTTTCCAGTTATGCCAGTTTGAAGTGATTGGCCAGGGATTCCTTTATCATCAAGTATGCTTTTTGACAGTTATCTTCTTTCAGATTGGCCATGGAATGGAGAAACCAGAGTGCTGGGCCTAGAGGAAAATCCCCAGAAACCTCAATACAGCATGGCTGTAGAATTACCTCTAGTCTTGTATGATTTTAAGTCTGAAAACAATATGACTGGGAGGTTCAAGAGTTTGATGTAACCCAACTACAACAACTATAGGCTAAATAGACTTAAAATTCACATGTTGTATAGTATGCAGAAGGACCGGACTCTGCTATAGTACCCTATGGGACAAGACTGAAGTTGGAGTGATAAAATGGAGAAATGTTAAGCCCTCTGTCATAAAGCAGACCACTGCCTTTGTAGTAGTGTTACTGGCTGTGAATGCTGCTGTTTTTGCCAGGATGTGTCTCAGACGCAATGAAGAATGAAACCAACAGACAAGAGTACGGAGCAACCAGAAAAGCTCTTTTAATGAGTGAAAAGAGGAAGCTCCTGCTACTCAGGAGGGGCCCCAAGAGAGGATAGGCCAGGAGAGCTGTGGGGTCTGCAGTTTACATTGTCTCCTGAGAGAAGGAAGTCCTATGCTCCCAGGACCAAATAGAGAACTGAACTGATAATATCACAACCCACTCTTGACTGGCTGAAAGTACAATGCTTCATTTGCACAGGGCATAACCAATCAGCTTGCATAGGGCATAACCAATCAGAGCTGAGGTCTATCTAACTAAGTGTACTTTTTAAGTGGCTGAGTTTGATTGGAGCTTTTTGAAACTTACAAGGGTCTTGAAACTTTCAGGGGTTCTGAATTCTATCTGCCGGCATCCCTCTATTACCTGCTTCAGTAGGAGTGAAAATGCATATATATATAAAAATCCCTAATATATCATCCCAAGTGTCAAGGATAGGAATTTTGATCCAGCATTTCATAATCAGGGGATGCATTGAGTACCCCACTTATTCTACATGGAAGAAATAAAAGCCAAAAGGAACTGTAATGACACACTACAGGAAGAGAATATTTTGGAGAAATCAAGAAAGAGGCTCTGTATGGACACAAAAATAAAAAGCATCATCTAACCATAGAAAACTCACCATGACTAAGAAGGCATCAACCAACTTTTAGTACGTGAAAGGAAATACAAAAAAAAATTTACTGCAAGAAGCCCTAGAAATTCAGATGATCAGCTCTCAAAAAACAAAAACAACAACAAAAAAACACCCACAAGGCCATTTTAAAGTTCTTGTTGCTTAAATAAGAGTTCAAACCTTTCCTTATCTCTGTCCAAAAAGATTGAGAGAAGCAAAAATATTGTAAAATGGAAATGTATTATGTACATGTGGAAACCTGTGCCTTGTGTTCAAATTCATTAAACCCTGATCCTGCAAGTGTCAAAAAAAAGATAAAATGGGTATAGACATGAAAATAAATTTCAATGAAGAGTATATACAGATGGCAATTGAGCATGTAAAAGATGTTTAATATTAAACAGGGAAATGCAAATGAAAACTTCAATGGACTATTACTACACATACACCAGAATGACTTAAAAAATTTAAAATAACACTAAATGTTGGTGAGAATGCAAAGAAACTGCATACATTTCACCAGAGAAGCTATGGATGGCAAATAAGCACATGAAAAGATGTTCAAGTTTTGCCAACAGGGAAATGGACATTAAAATAATGAGATATCAGTACCTACCCAACAGAATGGCTAAGATAAAAATAGTGACCCTGCTAAATGCTGGAGAGGATGTTGAGACTGGATCATACACTGCTGGTGGAAACACAAAATGGTTCAGCCACTCTAGAAAAGAGTATGGCAGTTCCTTACAAAAAAGCATGTGCAACTTACTATATGTGCCATTACCACATGACTCAGCAATTGCACTCTTGGGCATTTGTCCCGGAGAAATGAAAACTTTAAATTCACAAAAAAATCTATATAAGAATGATCGTATCAGTTTTATTTGTAATAGTTCAAGAATCAAAACAACCAAATGTCCTTCAATAAATGAATGGCTCAACAAATGGTTGTATATCCATACCATGGAATATTACTCAGTAATAAAAAAACTATTGATACACACAATGACTTGAATATAAAAAGTTATATACTGAATGACTCCACTTATGTAACATTCTTGCAATGACAAAATTATAGAGATGAAGAACAAGTTACTGGATTCTTGGGGTTGGGAGGGAGGGAGGTGGCTGTGGTTATGAATAGAACTTTTCTGTTATCTTGACTAGTGGTAGCCACAGGAAACTACACAAGTGATAAAATTGTATAGAACTAACACACACTTGTGCATGTAAGACTGGTGAAATGTGAATAAGGTAAATGTATCACAGCAATTTCATTTTTCTGATTGTGATATTGTACTATAGATATGCAAGACATTACCATTGGAGGAAACTAGGTTAAGAGTATAAGATTTCTATTTCTTACAACCTATATGAATTTGCACTGAAGGCAAACTGCTGCCACTGATCTGCCTTTGGGAGGCCACCCTCAGTGCCTTAAGAAACTGGGCTAATCAGTGGTGGGCTTGTGACCTCCAATCCCCATTATTTAAGTCCTTAGGGTGTTTTCAGTAACATAGCAGGCTGAGATTTTTGACCCTTCTAAAGACCTTTAGTTGCTGACTTCATAGGGTGGGGTGTAACAAACACCACTATGAAGTAGGTGGCCTGGAAGTGATTTGTCTGTTTTGGGGGATGGTACTGCCACCCACACACTTCATCCCATTTAGGTTCTGGCCATCTGCACATTGATGTCATGTCCCTCTTTGTGTCCCCACCTAAAGCAGAAGTGACAAGCCCTTTTCCAACTTGCCAGTGGGTTCAAGTGTTGAGGAAACTTGCTTTCAGTGCTCAGTCCTGACCCAGTCCTTATCCCCCATCTTCAGCTGTGATTCTGCCCATCTGGCCCCCAACCCTGCAGGACCTCACGTCCCTCCCTTCTCACATGTATGCCTCTTCCCTCCTTCCCTGCTCCCACCATAGGAGAACTTGATGAAATACACCAATTTTGGCAACAGGTCAGATTTTTATTTCAACATCAGTGTACCCTGTTGCTGTAAAACCCAATGCCTATGTGGCCATTTCTCAGCCACCCCTAGACTTATCAGATATTTCAATGGTCACTGGCCTCACTGAGAAGTTATTGGCTTTCCAGATTGTCATGTGACATGGTGGGCTTCTCCACATCCTCTTGGTCCTGTTCTGGCTCATTCTGATTGTCTCATTAAGTCGATGGTAATGACTGATTAGTGCTGGTCCTTCAGCTGTCTTGTGCTTTCTGACAGGGTTAGCTTTCTTAGGCTTTCTTACAAGGTTAGTAGATTTTCAGAAGTTTTTCTACCCCAACTCTTTTGAAGGGGTCTTTTTGCCTTTATGGTTGGCTTCAGGACCTGCAAGGACAACAAAATGAGGCCAAAGGGCATTGGTTTAGGAAGCAGAAGATGGGATATTGATAGAAAGGGGGGCTTCATGAGAAGGGGTCAGGGCTGAGGAGGAGTTTGTGCCAGGTAAGGAAAGAGTAACATTCTTGGGGGAGGGGGAATCAATGAAGGAAGGGATAGCTTGGGTAGGGTCATCTTACCTGCCACTATCTCTGGACATGGGTTGATGATAGGGAATCTTCTTCCTTCCTTTGGAACTTGAGGTAGATTGAGCCATATCTTTTTGGGCTTTGGTACTTTCTTGGTCGTCTTAGGCATACTTAAGTTTTCCAGTAGTCTGTACAAGGCCTCCTGACCAGCCTATATATGTATATTTCCCAGGACAATGAGGGAAGGTCATTGCCTAAGATGTTATAGTAATTAGGAGTTGGTTTTTGTTTTTGTTGTTTGGTTTGGTTTGGTTTTGCTACAGGGACCTTATAATGTTAAAGAAATTTCTTATTTTTAGTTTTTGGAAAGGGCTTTAAAAAATCATGTCTTCTATCAAATGCCTTTGTTATCCTCACTGAGATGATTATTTAAATGAAATATTTCCCTTTTTCACTTGGGTAGGGAATCACAGACATATTTTCCTATCTTAAATCAATCTTACATTCCTAAGGCAAATCCAACTTGATTATGATGTATTATCTTATTATGATATTTTATTATACAGTTTTCTATGTATGATTATAAGGAAGGTAGTCCTTTAAATTTCATTTCATGATCTGTTCCTTGAAATCAAGGTTATATTAGCCTTATAAAATGGGTTGGTAAGGTTTCTCTTATTTTCAGTTTTCTGGTCCAATTTGTATGAGAGGTAATTTTACAAAATGCTCAAGGAACTTTATATATAAAGCTTTCCAGATCTTTGGCTTTATTATATGGGCATTTGTGGCCAGGGAGGGTGCTGATTACCATTTTTATTTCTTTATGAGTTATGGGAATTTTAATTTGAGAGAGGGATTAATTAACGATACCTATTAACAACGAAGCAAAACTAAAGGAACAAAACAGCAGCAGACTCACAGACTCCAAGAAGGGACTAGTGGTTACCAAAGGGGATGGAGGGAGAAGGGGATTGTGGGGTATCACAATTAGCACACATGGTATGTGTGGGGTCACGGGGAAGACAGTGTAGCACAGAGAAGACAAGTAGAGACTCTGTGGCATCTTACTACACTGATAGACAGTGACTATTATGGGGTATGGGGGGGACTCAATAATAAGGGTGAATGTAATAACCACACTGTTTTTCTTGTGAAACCTTCATAAGAGTGTATATCAATTATACCTTAATAAAAAAATGTAAAAAAAATTAATGATACCTATTTCTTTCAGAGTTTGGAACCTATTGATAGATACATGTGTCAGAGACCTAGATAAAGCTGACAGAAAGTTGTGACTTTAGATTTCTAGTCAAGTAGACTTACCTGCTCATAGTTCACCCCTGAATTCACCATACCCCTTACCACATGGCATATTAGAATTTACCTTTCAGCTGGGAGGTAGATCAGAAGATGCTGAGTAGAGCATGCCCCACTGCTTCTTACAAATTTACCAAATAAATCCCTGTCTCTTCCTGGGGAGAAGTGAGTGGAGGTGGTGGAAAGCAACTAATTAAAAATTAGACCACAACAAAGGAATCCCCCAAATGATTGCGCTCTTCAGGCTTCCTCTGCAAAATTTAGTCATTTATGCTGTTTCCCCCAACAATATGTTCATTTCTTCTTGGGCTTCCAGTTTATCGGCATGTATTTTCATAATACTATTTCATTACTTTTTAAATTGCTATAGCATTTTTCCTTTCCTCATTTATATTATTTGAGTTTTAGCTTTTTTGATGTCTTGCTTGTGGTTTATCTTACTAATGGTTTTAAGTAATCATTTCTTGATTTATTGTTCTTTATTTTTTGGTCTATATTTCTTCATTTATTTCTGTTTTTTAGTCTATTTCCTTCCTTGTGGTTTCTTTTGCATTTACTCTGTTGCCCTTTCTTCTAGCTTGTTAAACTGAACACATAACTTATTTGTCCTCAATATTTTTTATTTCTGATGAATGTATTTTAAACCAGTAAAGTGACAAATTTCTGCATTAGCTGCAAATCACAAATCTAGTGCTAAGTAGTGTTGAATATCTCACATATATGTTCATTATTTCCTCCTTAATCCAAGGATTATTCAGTAGTATGATTTTAGTTTCTAAGATATTAGATTTTTCAGCTACCCTTAAAAAAATCTATTTCTAACTTAATTATAGTCAAAAGACATAATGTGTAGAATGTTAACTCGAAGTTTTTTGAGGCTTTCTTTGTGAACTTGTATGTGATCAATTTTTGAGACTGTTCCTTGCATGCTTAAAAATGATGTATATTCTCTACTTGTTGAAGGCAAATTTCGGTGCACCAACTTGTGCTTATTCTGGTATTCAGATCCTATATTTTTGTCTTCTTTTTTCCCTTTCTTTTTTTATTTCTAGTTTCTTGGCATAACTATTTCTAGCCCTTCATTTTCACCCAGCATACTTCTGATAAGGCCCTCACGTTGTCAGCATTCAACACCTCACCCATGGACTATCTAATAGCGCAGTTGCCTGAGCCTGAAGACTTTGCGAGGTCTCCATTTGATGGCCAAAGGCAGAACCTCCCGTGTAAAGCCCAGAACATCTGCAAGCATTAGAAAACGATGTAGGTCTCTGGACCCCTAGGAGGTATAGGGAAGGCCCCTTACAAATGTACTTTCTGGGAGTAGAACCGAAACATTTCCAACTAACCCTTGGTTGGGAAATTTTTAATCACAGTTCATTTTGGTCTTTCACACCTTTACCTTTATTATTATGTGAGCATTTAGAGAACGGAAAGTGCATGGTTTTTCTATTTGAGCAGTGGACGTGTAACAGGAGCTCAATAAATGCATATATGAAAGCATAGCTAATTGATCCTGCAATAGTTTCCTGGTGCAGCCTCAGATTCCGCTTAAGCACACCATTCTAGCCAGTCTCTAGAAATGGACAAGCATCAACAAAAAATACATAAGCTGTCTGTTTTCCTAACGCTAAATCAGGAGTCAGCAAATGATGGCCTGTGGGCCAAATTCACCTTGGCTGCCTGACTAGGCAAAAAGAAAAAGAAAACCATATACACATTCATGCATCTATTTTCTCTGACCAATTTTGTGCTACAAGGGCCGAGTAGAGTAGTTGGGATGGACAGCTTATGGTACACAAAGCCAAAATTCTTTCCCTCTAGCTCTTTAAGAGAAAAGAAAATTGCCCACCCCACCCCTAGGGTAGAATCTTGAGCCTTTTCAGAGCAGGGTCTGTGTTTCATTTATCTGTATATTCCTGCAGATCACAGCATTAGTTGATCTTAATATACTTAGAGTCACGGAGTTAAAAATCAGTATAGTAAAACATTTTCAATGAAGACAATACTGTTGAACACTATTTAACAGCTATATCATTCTCTCAAATAACATGCTAATTCAAATGTCTACAATATCATCACTATTTTTACTTCAGGTGCTACTCTGATTTCTCAGCGTAAGAAAACTGTTAAAATTGAGTTGGAGAATAAGGATAGAATTCCATCACTTTTGAAGCTAGGTTTCCTGTCCCAGCTGTGACCTTGGGCCATGAAATTGGAACCTTGTTTAGGCTGTCTTTTGTGCTTTATTTTTAAGAAGGTCAGTTGCTTATTTCTACAATGAGTAAGACTTACTCATCAATGTCAATTCCATCTGTATTATAAAGCAATCAAATGGATTCTAAATGCAAATTCAAAGGAAGCCAAATGAGGCACAGAAAAGTTCTTGGACAGGTATTATTATCACTTCTTTACAGATAAAATACAAATATCTTGCTGTATTTCTGTGTGTTCTGCTTAACAATATTTTTCTCCTGTTTCCTACCAATAATTTGTGTCAAATTATGGCCTTTTGTTTTATAATTTTTTCAATCATCATTCAAAACTAAGCACATAATAGGTACTCAATAAATATTTGTTGCATACAGAAAAAAATTACTTTGTGACATGAGTTACTTCCTAGATGTTGTTTATGATAAGGTAGTGTCACAAAGTAATGGGTTTTAAAACCCAGTGTGTAATGAATGGAGTAAATACAAAGAAGAAATACTTGGAAATGTTGATCTTTATACCTAACCTAATATTTACAATTAGGTTTTTCTGGAACCTGAACTAAGTTTTCAGATCCTAGAACTTCTAATGTGAAATATTAATGAATGAAATATCCTTTTGCAGATAGTGCCAAGTGCATATAGTCAATATATGACTGTCAGTAATGTCATGATAGGATGATTAATATTTTTTCTATTACTGGTGAACAAATATGTATTTCCTCCCTGGTGAAGCAATTTTAGGATATGAGGAATTTATCTTAGTAAACATAAATCTGAGACTGACAAAAATAATTTTAAATAATATTTAAAAAAACAATGAAAATGTTTTCCTCTAAAATCAATAATGTACTTTCACATTTTACTTTGTTACTATTGGTATCACAATTAAATTATTTTGGGTTGTGTTGATGGGCCAGATTGTCAGAGCTTTGCCCCTCTGTTATAAACAATCCTTACAGTGAACTGTCCTTTATTATATAGTATAATAAGGACCAAGTGAGATTTATAGAATACATTCAGTAATATATCTCTTCAGGTCAATTATTCTGGTTTTCTTTCTTTTCTTTTTTGCTGTTTAATATGTGAAAATTACTATTTTATAATTTAAGAGAAATCATCCATTTGACTATATTTTCAAAACTTATCTTACTTTTACTTTGTAGTAATCCTTTATTTTAAAATCTCTTTTATATGTGTTTTATATTTTGGGGCATTTTATGTTCTTGCTTGAATTCTTCTTTCTTGATGACATTACTAAAGTATATCTATATAAAATATAACACTGATTAAGGGGCCAGCAAACCAAACCACTGTCCATGTAGGGTCAAATACAGATCATAGCTGCTTATTTTTACAAATAAAATTTTAGAGGAACATAGCCATATCCATTCATTTATAGAGTGTCTGTGATTGCTTTTCTGCTAAAACCACAGGGACCTATATAGCCTGCAAAATCTAAAATATTTACTACCTGACCCTTTACAGAAAATGTTTACTGATGCAATATTTTAAAAGTCAGAATACTGAATTTCAGAGAAATTCAATAACCTGCTGAAATTCACTTTATGTATGTGAGAGAGCTGAGATTTAGACCCAGTCTCCTAGATTCTAGGACCCCTGCTTGTTATTTCTCTATCATAATTCCTCATTATGTGATTGATAGGGCTGTTATTACCCTCCTCCTCTCACCCATGGCCATGGTTTTTATCTTTATTTTCCATAGTACTGGGTATTTCATTTTATTCTCACTTTTTATAAGTCAAATCTTCAGTCAGTGCAAGTGGTATTTGCCTATCTGGGCAATTTTTAGTTAGGCTAAGACTTCATGTGGTAACTAACAAAACCTCCTAGATTTACTATAAAAAAAGAGGCTGCTAAGGGGGTGGGTAATGGCAGTAACCAAAGTATATGATGGATCTGTCTGTCATACATGTATTTTAAAACTATGGCAATAGCTAGAGGTTGATGAAGTGTACAAGAGGGAAAAATGAACGCAAAAAATGCTGTTAGAGAACTGTGAATCTCACATTGAAAAATTGTTTCTAGTTTGCAGAAATTAACTCTCTCCACAAGATATCATCTTTGATTTCCAGAGTTAATTTTAAAATCCACTGTCTATATCTATGTATCTGTCCAATGATATATACATCTTGACATGGATGTCTATGGAGTGATCTAGAGAGTAAATTAGTTGCATAATCATGTGTATAGTATGCTGTAATGTTTATAGGAAAATAAAACAAATACCACATACTGGGCATTATAGTGGAATCTCTTACCCCACCACCCCACCCTGTGTTTCTTTGCACATGACAAATATATTTGAGTGAGAACCATGACATAGCTACTGGGAATTAAAATATGATTTGAAGAGAAAGCTATGTAGTGGGAGATTATTCAATATTGCATTATAAACCACTATTGCATTTCAAAGCTGAGGTTATGAAATATTACTTCATATTTAAAATTTAAATAGAAAAATGTATTTTTCCAAATCACTTTCTATGGAATATTGGCAAAGCTTTCAGCCTCTACAAATCCTAAAAATCACCCATGGAAATGTGGTAAGTAGAACTTAGTCTTAACTCTGATTATGGCAATGCTAAAGTATTTTGAAGTTTTCTTATCCCACTTTAGTGTTTCTCCCAATATCTTTTTTTTTTTTAACTGGTTTGTGTCTGTATCATTCTTTTTCCTTGCTTGAGGGTTTTCTTGGATGTTCAGTAATCCTTGATTGTCTGCCCATAATTAAGGATGGGGAAAAAAACATTCTGAGTGTGTGCATGTAACTTAGGGAGAAAATCCCAGGGCAAAATACCTTTGAAACTGAAATCAGTCGAAGGGAGAAACGAAGTGAGAGAAACCATTTATTGCTAACAAGTAGTTGTCCACCTCTGCTCACCCTTGTCTCTTGCCACCCAGCTGCAAAAAGGGACCCCACCCAACCTCTTCAGCCCAGATATGCCCTCACTCCCCCTTGTAATTACCTATTGATATGGAGATGGACTACTTCTCTCCACCCCCTGGGAACACCTATTGATATGGAGATGCACTAAGGCCAGATGAGAGATTCTGGAAATGTTACTGTTTTACCCACAGTGGGTCTGATTGGTCGATCTT
This sequence comes from Phataginus tricuspis, assembly GCA_029783875.1. Lineage (NCBI taxonomy): Eukaryota > Metazoa > Chordata > Mammalia > Pholidota > Manidae > Phataginus > Phataginus tricuspis. Next base: position 128,376,599 of record JAQQAC010016209.1, on the reverse strand, counting down.
AAATCTGACTGCAAAATTATCTGGAAACTCTTTTAAATTAAGGAATGCCACATTTTTATATCCTATATCAGTCTTTTTTTGTCTGATCAAATTTTACTGACAAGTTTTCTAATCTCCTTTATGGATAGAAAAGATCTGGCTGGCTACCAGGGATTTGGGAGCCACACTCCACGTGAACTGAGTAAGGAGAACAGGGAATTCTCAGCATTCGATATATACATGGTCCATGGTCACTTAACGTGTCCATTTTATTGGTACACATACCTCAACTGTGTCTGGTATTTCCAGAGAATAAACCTCCAGGTATCTACTGGAGTGGGAGAGAGACAATCCCTAGGAACTCAGACTGGTTAAGGGGATCATGAGAAATCTGAAAAATTTTTCAACAGTTTTTACCCTACACCGCATTTTAGCCTCTCCCTTTCAGGCCCAATTCCATAAGTATCTGGGTGGGGCTAATATTTCCTGACTCTTTGAGGAGTCTATAATGTAAATCTGGTTGGATCTCAGTTTTTCTAAAGTCTGCTTGAGATTCAGTTTTCTTGGTTCTGCTAAGTCAATTATCACTGGTTCATTTGCTTGCCAACTTCCAAAATATTGTTGCTGTTTTATTTGCTTCTGTTCTCTCTGTCCTTGTGGATCCTAGTGGAGGTTTCCAGAGGAAGTGAAATTAGATGTGTATATTCAATCTACCATATTATTATCTTATGCCTTTGCAGTAAAGCGCTAGGAGTTTATGTATGTAGGAAACTCAGAGTAGTCTTAATGGCAGGGATTCAAATCATAAACTACATTTAATTTGGAAATGAGCTACATCTGAGTTCTTCAAGGAATTAAATCAAAATACATATACACAATGAAAGAAAATAGTTTTTTATTGCTCCCAGTTTGTCAATTAGCCTTTAATGAAATTTGTGAAGGCTACAAACACTTATTTTACATAGACTCCATTCTTCTGATGTCAAGTGAAGGGCTTTGCCTCCTGTTTATTAGGTTTGTAAAATGATTACAAAACCTTTAGTCCCCCTTCTGGCAATAGACTTGTCACTTCAAACAATTCCAAGTGAGGCAGGTGTGATGACTACATGGAATTAATGGCATATTTTGGCATAAATTGAGATTATTGGCATTGTTTGAAACTAAGAGAAGAGTGAACTTAAAGGAACCTGGCTGTATGGTGTGACTGAACAGGACAAGGAGCACAAATGTGCAGTATTTAGAGGAAATTGTGTTCTGTTGGAATGAAATGAAATAGAAAATACATTTGACCTGTGAAAGAATAAATGATGATGTTTTTGTTACCAGTGAGCTTGTTTTCTCCAATAACTCACTGTTGTTTGTATGTTGCTATTATTTAGGTAGCAAAATGATATTTCAAGCTGTCATGTGCTCTTAATGAATTACATTTAACACATTAGAAGTGCGTGAAATCGCTTGAGAGAATGGGTTGTCCATCTCTCAAGTCCATAAAAGATGTGTGTCCACTGTTTGGGAAGCAACCCTTTAGAAGGAACAGAAATTATAAAAATAGGAGCTAAAATTATAGTTCCCAATCTGAAAGAGCTTAAAATATAGGTCAGGTCCTAGAGGCGCAGCCAAAAGAGAGCTCTATCCTTTGAATGTGAGAGGAAACCATGAGAAGGATTGGAGGAAAATTAAAGTAGAATTGATGCCGGGGTTCTTGTTCACGAAGCCGAAGAATGAGCTTAGCAAACAGACAAGGTAGGAGAGCAAGGTACAGGCTTTTATTTAGAAATAAAGTGATAGGACAGAGCTCCCGGCTCACGCCAGGAGGGGACAAGAGAGTCCGGTGTGCTGCGTTGTCTAGGGGTTTTATAGGCAGGTTAAGATTTTTCGAGAACATGGAAAAAAAAGGTTTAGGGGTGCAGACCTGCTAAGTGGTGTTTGAACACCCAGAATTAACTTAACACAAGGAATTTCTCACCTCATCTCTCTCTCTGGGATACTGGCGTCTTGGTCTAGGGGCATATCAAAGGGGGACTGCCCAGCCCCCGAGGTGGGCTTGAGGTATTGTCTGTTTGCTGAAGAGTAAGTTAAGAATCCTGCTTCCCAAACTTCCTGGGTGTTAAAATTCAATCTTATCTTTAAGGTGGAATCTTTTGCTGCCTTTTACTATGTTGTTTACAGCTGGGTCTGCATGCTAAATTAGTTGCCTGGTTTGCAAAACCACCCCATCAGATCTGAAAGAGGAAAGACAGCACATAGGCCTGGGCCTTTTAGCATGCTAAAGTGAATCTTACAAATGATTAGCATAATAAAAACATGGGGTACTCTTCTTTATCTGGGGACCACCCACTGATCTTACTGAAGAATGACCCTGGAGCTTAATGTTTAACACAGAGTTTTGGAAGGGGGTTTCCCTGCATGTAGTTACATTGTTCTGACTGCAGCTTGCTTTTTCCGGAGGCCCTCACCCTGCTCTGACTACTCCCACAGTCCCTGTCTCAGAATGATAGTGGATTAGTTTAAAAATTCTGAGGTCTAAATTGGCCTTATTTTTTGCAATTTTGTTGATTCATTTAACCAACATTTAATGAGTACCTTGTTTATGATGGATTCTGTGCCTGGGACACAAAGGTGAAAATAATAAAATCATTACTACTGTCTACTGAATGCACTCTATGCAAGAGGATTTGTGGTCAGCAGACTATTAATATGCATTCTCTTATTTTTTCCTCCCGAGAACTTTGAGTGGCAGTTACTATTATCTGTAATGACTTTTTGAGTACTTGTCAGTTAGGGTCCCTGTAATAAACATTGAACGCATTCAAATTAGGATTCAAATTTGTGGAGGCAGATAGGTTTTTATAACGAAAGTAATTATAAAGATGTGGGTGGAATACAGAGGAACCTCAAAGGAACTGCAGTTGGTAGTGGCAAAATTGTCACTACCCCTCGAAAACTGTGTCCTTGAGAACGACAGTGAAAGTCTGTCTAGGGACACAACCAGTCTGGCACTACTCACATAACAGGTTACCCTGGGAATAAATACTTTGATTTTACTTTCATCCCTCCTTCAAATATCCTCCTTGCGGTTTTCCATTGGCCAAACTTAACCCAAAACCAGATGAGACTCTTCGTGTATTTCATACCAGTCAGCCAACTGGGCAGAGCGGAGGATAGTGAAAGATGGAAAATGGATATGGAAGGACCTACATATCCAGCACACAAGGTCACACAGCAAATGACAGTTGCAGAATTTGAACCAGGCACCAATGCTTCCAATGTTCATGGGTTTTTCATCAGGCATTTCAGTTTGACACAGTTCTGCCTTAATAGGATCATAATTTGGTGGGAGATACTTTCTTGTCAACAACTATATATTCCTACAAATGATATGTACAAATTGAGAAGATAAATTGATGATTTTGAGACATTTCTACCCTTAGCTTGTGAATTTACAAAGGCTTAGATCTTGCTATGGATTTAGACTTTACCAGGATTCTGGAGTCTGCTTTGGTCTGAAGCTTCTAGGGCACTATGACCCATAGATGAATTAGAAATCTTAAGGCACAGTCAAGTGTGAGATACTGTAACTCCAGGGGGAAAATATCCCAGCCTGGGACAAATTACTCTGAAGCCAAAATCAGTCAAAGGGAGAAATAAAGTGGGAGAAACCCATTCATTGCTTATAAGCAGTCCACTTCTGCTCACCCATGTCTCTCACAACCTGTCTGCAAAAAAGGGACCCCACCCAACCTCTCTGGTCCAGATATGCCCTTGCTGCCTCTTGTAATCACCTATTGATATGGAGATGGACTACTCCACGCCCCTTGGAAACACCTATTGATATGGAGATGTACTAAGGCCAGGTGAGAGATTCTGGAAATTTTGCAACTTAACCTACAGCACATCCCTCCAGAAATCTTACCTCACAATCTAGTCTCTCCCCATCTTCCACAGTCACCCCTGTGTGAGAAAACTGGAGCACTGTAACAGCACTAATAACATACATAATAGCAATAAAATCATGATAATCCTCAAGTGGGAGGATTCAGCTAGGTTCAAAGTCCTATGCAGATTAAGTCCACAGCATGCCCACTGCACAGGTGCCAGTAGCTGAACCGGTAGGGAGTTCAGAGCAATCATCATGTCGCAGCTGCAGCCAGGGGCTGGCTGGTCTAGGCCACAGGGATTTGAGAAGAAAATAACCTTAAGCACAACAAGATACATGTTTTAATGACACCAGTATAGGCAAATCTTGTCCATCACATAGGATGCATGCAAGAGAGTGGTCCTGTGAAAGGACAGTGGCAGGAATGGGATCTCGTCCTGGTCTAGTATACCAGACTTTCACCCCCATTCCTGTGGGAGTTACAGATGGGTCAAGATATAGGGCTACCGGAGGTTCAAATACTGGTCATAAAGATAAAACAAAACTTCCCTGTAAGATGCTCTTACCTCCCGGATGTTCTGGGTACACTACCGTGATCTTTGAGGGCCACTTAGCTGTTACTCCAGAAACACACAGGAGGCCAGCTTCCAGGCCTTTGCCCCAAGGTGCCAGAAGGGCCAACCATCACTGGTCCATGTGTCAAAATGTCCAGGGCCACATCCACTCAGCAGAGTCTCCAGGGTATAATGCAGTTGGGACAGGCAGCAGGGTGCTGCTCTGCTGGACATATCCTGGCTTCAATAACTCCTCTTTGGTTTGCACATACACTTGTATAGGAGAGGCAGCAATGTGTCTTAGCATGTCCACAGGGCTCAAGGTGCCTTTCTAGGGCTTCTCATTCAAACACTGTAGCATTGTTCATAAGCAAACTGACCAGCCCTGTAGACTATTGGTGTCCAACTTCAGGCCAGATTTCAACAAACCATTATACCTCTCTATCATGGCTGCCCCAGTAGGGTTATATGGTACATGAATCTTCCATTTTATTCCTAATTGCTGCACCCGTTCTTGTAACACATGTCCAGTAAAGTGTTGCTCTCAATCACCTAAGGACAGCCATAGGCTGCACAGAGATGCTCTAGGCCCTTTATGGTGGTTTGCTGATCTACATGACATGCAGAAAAACTAACCAACAAGCCAGTAGCTGTGTCCACACAAGTCATGGCATAATGATATCTTTCTCATATGGGCAGAGGCCCAATATAGTCTATCTGCCACCTGACAAGGGGTATTTGCCCCTTTACTATTGTCCCATGTTGCTGCAGGACTCGGTGTAAGTCCCTCTTAGAGCACACAAGGAACTCCCTTTAGGCTCTTCTGACTTATTCAAAGGTCAACAGCAAGCCCCACTGATGGGCTACAGGCCACATTGTCTTTTGCCCTGCATGCAACAAATGCTGATGTAACCACTGGGCTACATCAGAGGCAGGCTTTCCTTTTAGCCAGTGCACCTGGGCCAGTGTGTCTGCCCCATCATTCCCTGGGGGTGCCAGAGGCAAGTAGGCAGTTACATGATATCTTAGTCTGACCAGAGGCCCATAAATCTTGCCAAAACTCTTGCCCCCAAAGGGGACAGCGACCAACCATCTAGTTGGCATGGTACAATGTTGGAAGCCACAGGGTTGAGTGCCAATAGACAGCCCAGCTGTCAGTGCAAAAAACTAGGGCTCCTGGATAATCACAAGCCATACTGCCCATTGGTTGCTTTTCGCCTCTCCATCCTCCATCCATGCTGTCTCAGTCTTAGGATGGAAAGCCACAGCCCTCCATTTCAGGGGCTGTCCATGACTGGAGCTGTCCATATACCAAGCATCTTCGAGTATAGGAGCTTTTCCTTCCTGATAAGGACTCTCAGCTACCAATGGCTCAAAAGCAAGTTCTTCCTGCTTTCCACTGGTATACATCACTGGCCCCAATAAGGGTTGGAGTTCCCCACTTAAGGGGTTATTGGAAAAGGTGCTACGCTGCTGTATATATGCCCCCCATATGGCTAGTGCAAGCATCTGTTCCACCCACTCCATGGCCTTTGGGTCCACTCTTAACACCCATCCTGCAATGGGATGGGTGATTATTACCTTGGTCAAAGCTGTTCCTGTGATGGGCTCTGTAGCCAGCAAGGCATGGTACACAGCAGCCAGTTGCATCTCTATCAAGGTGTACTGGACCTCTACTCCTTTCCATAGTTGTGACCAGAATCCAATAGGTTGTCATGTCCGTTCAAGCCACTGCCAAAGGCCCCATCCATAACCATCTTTGGTTACATGAATATCTAGCTCACAGGGCCTTGATGAGTCCATTACACTCAAGACCTGTATGGCCTTGACTGCTCGCTTAGTGAAGTAAAAGCAGCTGCATATGTTTTATCCCAGTCCCACCTGATGCCTTTTCATACCACCTGGTTTATAAGGGCTTCAGAATTAGTACAAAGTGCGGATAAACACTCTCCAGTAGCCCAAAATACCCAAAAACTCTTGTAATACTATCACAGTGGTAGGGGTAGGGAAAGCCTGGACCTTGTCTATGACTGCTTCTGGATAACTTTAGTTTCACCTGACCAGACAACCCCCAAGAACTTTACTGACAAACCAGGTCCCTGACACCTTGGTGCTGTTCACAGCCCATCCTTTCTCCTGTAGATGGTGCAGCAGTCTAGGTGCTTCACCTTCTAATTCTGCAAGAGAATCAGACATGAGCATGAGATCATCAATGTAGTGATACAGCTGCACTGTTTGCAGTTTCTTCCATGTGGCCAAATCCTGGGCTACAAGTCTGTGACAAATGGTGGTACTGTGGAGTTATCCCTGTGGAAGGACAGTGAATGTCCACTGCCAGCCTTCCCACGTGAAGGCAAACCGTTCCTGACTTTCCTGTGCTATGTCAATAGAGAAGAAAGTATTAATAAGGTCCACAACATAATGATATGTCCCTTGTTCATGACTGAGTGTATCCACAAGGTCTGCTTTAGAGGGGAGAGGAGCATGCAAAGGGGATATGACTTTATTGAATTCCCTGTAGTCCATGGTCATATGCCAGAAGGTCTCCAGCTTTTTCACTGGCCACACTGGGGAATTAAAAAGATCATGAGTGGGCCCACTTTCTCCAAATCTTGTAGAGTTTCTCCAATTTCCTTGTGTCCCTGAGGAAATTTATAGTGCTTAGTATTTGTCACCCACTGAGGTACAGGTGGGTGCTTAGCATGTCCCCTTAGAACTGCCTTTACCACAGATACCCTCAGTCTGAGCTCACCTGCAGTGGTCTGTAACCACAGACCCTGCAGAATATCTACCCCCAAAATATATTCAGGGATGGGAAAAATGTGCACAGTATACTCCTTTGGGGGTAAACGCCCTGTCCCCAATGGAATTTGGTCTTTCTTCACTCTAATTGTCTTACCCCTATAGCCATCTATCACAGCAGGGGTCACACAAAACCGCTTATGGTTGCCATAAATCAGAGAACACTCAGCTCCTGTGTCCACCAGCACCAGGACATGTTGTACATTCACAGACCAATGAATTGCTAATTCTACATGTGGCCTCTGGTCCCCACCATGTCCTCCAAGGTGGGGGCCTTGACCCGCCCCTCAGTCAATCCACAATACCCAATCATCCTCCTGTGGGAGTGAGGGCCCAGGTGGAGCCTGAGTGCTGTCCCCAGGAAGTCTTGCAGAACACAGGCCAGACAAGGGGCTTTGTCTCTGGTTTCCAGGTCCTGGGCTTCAGCAGTTGGAACTGCTGCTCCAGATTTAAATTTGGTGCCACAGTCCTAACAAGATCCTACTAGGGTGCCGATCAAATTTTTCTCTCAGTATCCTGTGTTTATCAAATCAACCCACATCTGGGTCCTCAAGACCTTCACGAGACCCTTTTCACCTCTCCTTTCAGTGGTAGCCCGTATTTCCTTCCATGCTCTCATTGTTTCAACCTCCCCAGATCTGCTAAATTATGAATAGCCTCACTCATGGGTTGCCCTATGTTAGGGGCAAGAATAGTCACTAGCGACCCAAAGAGAGAGAGGAGAGTTGTACGGAGCACCAGATTTCTCTTTCCTATGGTGAACAACTACTCATGGGGGCCTTGGGGGGCCTTATTATAGATGATATTTTTAATGCCCAACTCCTGTAAAACCTGCTGGAGCTCTGCATATGTTTTTCGACTAGTGGGTAAGCATGGCAAATCACCCTGATTAGGCCAAACTACTCTGATGGCTGCTGTCAGCCAATCTAGAAGCACCTGATTCCCTGAGGTGTGATGGGCACTTTGCAACCACTGCCAGAGGGAAGGGTGAGTCGTCAGGGAAGCTAGTGTACCCATTTCAGAATATGACATAACAATGTTTTCCTCCCCCATATCCCAGAGACATAAAAGCCACATAGGCAGAAGTTCCAATGGCTTCTGCTGAAACCGGATGCTAATGTCCACCAGCTCATCCTGGGTATAGGGGTGGAGCATGGGGTGCTCCACAACTTGGGGAGGGGGCGGCTCCTCCTCCTGACGAGTCTGTGGTTGTTGCATTTTTATTTTCTTAATTACAACCCAGTGGGCCTTTAATACAGGAGAGGCTGGTGCCTCAGATGGTGGCCTCAGCAACAGTTAGGCCCTCGGCCACATCCCCCATCCTCTCCTAACACGTCTTGTACCATCTGTGGGGCTGAAGGCACCGCTCTTTCCTCCCCCTCCCCCACAGCCTCCTGCAACGCGGATTCTCCTGCTGCCTCCTCCCTCGCTGCTAATATAATCTCTAGAGACGTGACCCATATTCTAAATAACTGCCTCTCTTTCTTAAGGGAATCCCATAGGTCATCACCCAGCTCCTCCAAGTGATGCTGAAGTGTGTCTCTCTCTTGCCGAAGTGTGTCCCTCTCCTCGATAACACTTTTTACTCTCTCGAGAAACAAGCAACCCACAATCCTGGCTGCTACATGGCCACTCAGGGCCTGTAAGCAGTCTTCTATCTCACAGGGGACTAATTCCACAGCTTCTGGAGTCTCCACCCTTCCAACTCTAGGGAAAAGCCAACCCATCTAGGAGGTGCTTTACCCTAGACCAATTTTCCACTAGGTGATCCCCACATGGAAGCCCCATGGATAGGGGGTTCCCAGGTGAAGCTGCACCCTCCATCGCTGCCAGAGGTAAGGATAAATTGTCACCCCCCCACCACAGTTCCCACTGGGGCATCCCCACCAGCCACATGGGGGTTTCCTGGTATCTCTTCAACTTCTCTAAGTGCAGCTTATCTAAGCATCACACCCATGAAGAGAGATTTCAGGTTCAGAGGTTCTGCTGAGTACTTCCAGGTATAATTCTGGAGGGAAAATATGTTCCCAGCCTGGGGCAAATTACCTTTGAAGGCGAAATCAGTCAAAGGGATAAATAAAATGGGTTATTGGTTACAAGTAGGTATGCACTTCTGTTCACCTGTGTCTCTCATGACCCATCTGCAAAAAAGGGACCCCACCCAACCTCTCCGGTCCAAATATGCCCTCTCTCCCCCATGTAATCACCTATTGATATGGTGATGCACAAAGGCCAGGAAAGAGATTCTGGAAAGATTGCAATTGTGCCCATAGATACACGGACAAACACCCACACACAACTAAAAGCACGAGTGTCCCAGTCTCTAGAAATTGCAAGACCAATGCACTGTGGTATCACAGAAGAGGTAACTATTAGAATGTGACTGAAGGTTGGCAGAATAAGGACAGGCTTCATAGAAGTGGCATTAAAAGAGGCATAGGAGGAATAGGAGAATCAGGAAGTACTCAAGGATAACTGAATCTGAAATTCTAGAAATTTTATCAGGGAAATGTTAACTCCCAGGGCATGCCTAACATATCTTTAATCTTGCAAATCTGGGACCAAAGTCTGAGGTCTAAGATCTTGGTCTATAGACGGATACAGATGGAAGAATTTTGACAACTGACTATGCATTAGGTTTCATCTAAGGTAAAACAAAATTCTAGTGGAGGCTTTTTTGGTTTTGGCAACATTTTCTTATTTTTAATTGAAAGCATTAATATGTTGTTCTTCTGGCAAAGACCATTTATCACCAAGATGAAGTTTTTGTTCCCCAAAACACATTTCAATGAACTTTGTGAAACTAAAATGAAAGTAGGAGTGGAAATGTAATCCTCATTCAAGGCAGAGTACAATCCTCACTTTCATTGTCCCTCAATATGCTCTTGGAATTTAGCCAAAAGGTGAGCTTCTTTACTACAGATATTATCAGCATCACTACTTATGAATTAAGTGGAAAAGGAATTCTGCTTTTGACTCATTTCTAAGACTTTGGCAAACTTTTTAGCATCTCTTAATTATGGCAGAGTAAATCTGAAAGCAAAGAAGCACAATTTGTGCTAAAAATTCTAATATCTGTCACTCAGTGAATACTTCATTTAATTGTTCTGTGGGAATAGGTTTTTCAATAATAAGAATATTTTTTTTCCCGTTCCTTACAATGATTGCTGTGGTTGACAGCAGAAGAAACCAATCTGAAACCTTGGTAATAGCATTTAAAGAAATATGAAAACCCTTGGAAACTCACCAGAAGCATTTTTAAATAAAATCAAATTATTTTTTATATGCTTTTAGAGTTAGTCATGATTTTTAAGATCACTAGTTCAACATTTAACCACTTAGTCTTCAGTAAACTGGAGCTTGGTGAGGGGAAGTAACTTCTCCAAGGTCATCTTTTTTTATTGCCTTTTATTTCCAAACTTCAGTATAGTGATGTGTCTAAGCATACAGGTTCATAATTATGCAGCCAGCTTCGAGTCCTCTATCAAGTCTCTGTGCCCTCTTCATACCAAAATGTGGTGCTTCCACATGAGCAATATGCTTTAGATTCAGTGCCTCATTGCCTTTCACTCTCTTCCTGCTCTGGTTCAAGGTCCATCCTCTCTTTTTACACAGTTTTGATGGATCCCTTTCAGCTACCAGGAAGAGTCAAAATAAAAAAAAAAATACAAAGATCTTATTAACTAGATCTCAACTATCCAAGCTTCTAACTACTTGCTTATCTTCCAGTCCAACCATCCAATCCAAGCAAATGTCCAATTCTCTAGCAACATGCCTCTCCCCCCAACATAGTGGTCTTACACACTATCAGAATATATGGTTCCCTGTACCGAGGAGGCCTTTACTCTTGCTTACCTAGTGAATGTCTGTTCCATCTTTTGAGATGCTGCTCAAATATCATTTTTTCTACAAAATATTCTCTCCCATAGGACAATGAAGTTCTGCATTCTCTGTGTCCTCACAGCACTGTGCACAAAGGTGTACCACAAACATTTTGTTTTGTTGCAATATCCTTGAAGATAGCAGACATATATATACATATATTACTCAATTTTGTATTCCTTGTGTCTACTGCCATGGCTGGGACATAATAGACACATTTGGTATTTGCAGAATTTGTTTAATGAATTAATTACAGTCAAGATCTGATTGTGGTGGTCAACCTATATAGACATAATAAGTGGTAGGTATTTCCACAGAGAGATAGCTCTTATAATATATGGTATTATAAGGTCTGATACAAATGGATTATTTGGGACTAGAGGAGTTTGGTGTTTAGGTTGTAGCTTTGGAGACCATCCGTACATTTCACATTGTTTTTCATAGAGTTGCCAATCGACCCATTAGTCAGTGGAGTAATAGAATGTCTTTCCAGTTAAGATGTCTTGGTGTGCAAGGCATACATGTTTTTGGAGTCAGTAAATTGCAAACTTACTGCGTTATTCCGTATTTCATCTTTGACTAATGTAAGAAAGATTTGGGGAGTCTTGTGGACCCAAGGTTGCTTGTCTCAGCCTTTCAACCTCAGGAATATTAAGGGTCAAACCCCATTCTCAAAGTGTGCTTTGTGACATTCAAGCATTTCACTGTCATAATGTGCTGGGAGTTGGGGAAGGACAATATTTGAGTCTCAGGATTAGCTGCAGCTTTTGCCATCTGTACCTAAAGATTCTTGGATAAAATTTTCCATGACTCAATTCTGCATGAGTTGAAAAGTTTCCTAGATATACTAAACCATATTGAGACACCCACTTACAGGTTTCTTCCTCAAATGTGTCTGAATAGAAGGGGCTGGATAAATGTAGTTTTGTTTGAAATTTGTGTATTGGCTTATTGTCACACCATGGTGAGGTCATTCATTCACTAACCCATTGATTTATTTAACAAATATTTTGAACCTTTAGAATATATCAGACATTAGGCCTGTACTGAATATGCACTGATGTATAGGACTGACGCTCATTGGTCCCTGCGATCCTAGAATGAACTGTTTTGTTTGGAAAACTGGTATGTATTTATTAGGCATGTATTATGTGCCCAGAACTCTTCTTAGCAATCAGGGTGATTAAAATAAAATGAAGAGATACAAAGCATACTATAATGCCTTCAAGGTTTGCAATTTTGAAGGAAAGTAAATAAATACATGGAACCATTTTATGTACGGTGTGCTTCCTGGAACACCTTCAGCAATTCACCAAACTTTTTTATCTGTCGCAATTCCTGATGAATGTAAAACTCTACTTGTGTTCAGTAAATAGAATGTTGCCTTCAGGTGCTACTCCTTACGTGAGTCTGCATCTCGTGTCTGTTGGTGTCTCTTTTCACTACGTCAGACTGTACTATGAAATAACATCATGTCTGAATCATGATGGCAATATAGGGAATGTAGAGATTATGTCTTAAAATTCTGTTTATATAATTTATAAGTTGATTAGAGCAAGAAACGCTAAAGCAGGTATCAGCCTGTGAATGAAGGATTTTCTTATTGTGAATATTATTTTTTCTGCCCTTTAAAAAGGGAAATATGGGTTTTCTAATATTCAGAACTTAGAGAATGAGAATATTTTACTTAAAATGGATTGGATATCATTTTACTTGGGTAAACACTAACTGGCCAGAGAAATGTTTGACATCTGATCTTGCCATCTCTTGCCTTTCCAAGTAAAGTCAACTAGACAGTGAAAGATGAGTTTCCCATTTCTGTTGCAGTTGAACTTCTGAGAACTATCAGTGAGAAGACAGCCCTACCGTGCAGGATGGCACAGTGAAGAGGACTACATGTTGTGGCACATATTTTACCTCTTCACATGATGCTTTGCAATTCAATTTGGCCCCATCTTGAATTCTCATGTGAAAACAAGTAAATCAACCACCAGTGGGGGCCCAGCAGTGGAGTGGTGGCTGGGGAGAGGTCAATAATGCAATATCTATTCCCTAACACATGAGCCCTGCTGAAGTTTACCCAGCTTCTGAGAATCTTCTATTCGGCGATCAGAGTAGAAATTAGAGGTATGGAGAGCTGGTGCATTTGCCTTTTGTTTTGTTTGCTGTTCTTCTTCCACCCTATGCATAGGTTTTCCCATTTTTGTATTTTTAGTGTTTGAGGTAAAAAAGTGCTTATGTTTGAACCATGGATGGACTTGGGAAAATTGAGAAGATCAGCTGTAAATTAGTGAAGTTGATAACAGAAAGCAATGCAAATAGGGTTAATACCTGTCACCTTACTCAGTTTTCTTCTGGAAGCTGTTAATGAGAGTGGCATCTTTGAAATTTGCAGCATTTCTGATTTATACTGCAGGCCAATTTGAATCTCCTAGCTTGCACCTGGAAAATCTCACTCTAGAGACAATAATCAAATCTTTTTTGTGTGAAGAGTCCTCCTCTCCCAAAAAGCTGCAAGGGAGTAGTCCTTGGAATCTATATGTATAACTAGAACTGCTGTGTTCACCTATTTAGTGCAGCTCTCCTATTCTGGAAAATAGCATTTACCTCTCCCCAATCTATAAAACCTTTGGCTTTCATTGGCTTTTGACCCAGAGAAGTTCTGGGATGCTGGCTGGCTTTTTCCTGCTCTGTGCTCCCTACCACAGGCTGGCCTCTCACTCCTGCACTTCCCATGCCCTTTGTCATTTGTCTTTATAACCTTAAGTATAACAGATTCATTGTTGGGATAGGAGACAGGATCTGAAGAATCTTCCAAATCACATTTTGGTTGACTTTATGATATACCAGTTTTGACTAAACAGAAAGTCGGGATGTTGTCAATTTCATAAGGAAAGCTAAATTTTGCTTCAATTTCGATAATGTCAGTGAATAACAGATTCCTTTCTTTTGCCTTTCAAGTGCCTTATACAAAACAAAAGCAATTTCTTTTTGAAACATTTAGAATGTAAATAGGACGGCAATGTCTTTAGTGGATAAATATGACTTTGTTGAGTTGCTTCAAGAAGAAAGCCTTTTAGTTAACTTACGTATCAAAAAAGTTTGTCTTTATTTTACTCCTATATCTAGCATTAATTTGACATTATGCATCAGAAAATAAAATTCTCTTACAGATTTTCACAACTTCCTAAGCACACATCAAAAAATGGCCTTAGCCAGAATTTATAGTCTATAAAACACTTCCAAACAGAAGAAAGGTTTTCCTAAATGAAACAGAGCACTTGAAGTATGAGAAATATGCATTGATTTTAATAACTGAAAAGTGTTGACGTGCAACTGAAAATATTACCAAAGAAATTTCTAACTTTTTAGCTTTTTTACATAATTTTCATCTAACAATTAAGATTTATGGCAACAAAGTAAATCTTTGAAAGGAACGAGTTTGTGCATTTTAATAAATGATACACATTTATACCCATACTGGAGAGTACAAAATTGATCTAATAAAAGACCACAGATAAGACTGTGGAAATGTTGAACTCTTTATTTCACCAGTTGTTGCTTTTTGCTCAAAATTTGCTATTTTAAAATAAAATGAATTTATTCATGAGTATATAGCTATCCAGAAATAATTTTTATTACCAATTTTGGACGAAACAACAATCATAAATTTCTTTCTCATCTCATGTTACATTTAGTGGTGCAAGAAATGCATTCCTATTAAAAATAATGAACAATTTGGTTTCAAAACACATTGATCAAGAAAGATCAAGGAGAAGGTTTATGAGGCCTAGCCTCCTGGAAAGTTGAAAATGGTGCTCTTATCTTTAGAAGGCAGGATGGCCCTGAAAATGTTAGATTTTTCTGCTTTATTTGTAACCCAGGAAAGGTACCTGAGAAATTACTAGTGTGTTTCCATGATTAGTTAGCAGGCCCTGAATGGGGCTCCAAGGAGCACTTAGACATGATCATAGTATCCTCAGCCTTCTTTCATGTTCTAGACTAAGTAAATGTTAAGACCTATATCATGCAGTGCAACTATCATATGATGTGAACATGCATGTGACAGGACTTAGAAGTGTACAGAGAATATAAAAGTCTTGTGTTCAGCCTCATCTTAAACCTGAGGAAACTGCCCAGAGAACTGAAAAGGTTATCACAAGGTCAAAACTGGGGCTAATCCAGGTTTACTAATTCCCCAAACGGGGCTCCTGCCAAAAGCATCTGTGCTGCTTCAGGTGATGTTTCTGGAGCCAGTGTTTCCCAGCTGCTTGCTGCAATGCTATTTGTTTTCTACTCAGATTTTAGTTCTTCACCTTGATAAGGTACCTAAAATTTCTCACCATGAAATAAGCAGTGATCCACACAGCCTGAATATGAATCCACAGTATTCCTGAAGCACAAGAGTCTCATCTTGGCATCAAAAAATAAATTTCCATAATCATGCATAATGTTAGCCTGTTCAGTTTGGTTCAACATACAGCAGTTTTCCTAGTGCCATTTGCCGTGGCCTTCACTTACCCTCCACTCCACACATGCTGGCTGACTTGTTAGTTCCTAGGCTTGCCATGCACTTTCATGCCACCTTGACATGGCTCCAGCAGTTCCTAAGCCTGCAATGTCTTCTCCACAATTACTTTTCTGTCTTCTAAAGTCCTTCTCACTGAAAATAACACCACAAATGACCCAGCAATGCAATGTACCAAGAATACGAACAGTCCATTTATAGAAGAAAAAATACAATTTGTCCATAAACATATAAAAGTGTTCAACCTCAGTATATAAAAGTGCACATTAAAATAAAATGCCATTTCTCATCTTGGAGGTTAGTAAAAATATGTTCGCAAATATGCACTATTAATGAAAATCTGGGGCATAGGCAACCTCACGAAATACTGGTAAACCTGTATATTTATGCAAAC
This sequence comes from Phataginus tricuspis, assembly GCA_029783875.1. NCBI lineage: Eukaryota > Metazoa > Chordata > Mammalia > Pholidota > Manidae > Phataginus > Phataginus tricuspis. The sequence continues at coordinate 128,360,583 of JAQQAC010016209.1, read as the reverse complement.
TTTCTGGGTGAGCAATTTGGCATTAGTTATCAAAATGAAAAATGCATGAAATATTTAAATCCAGCAAAAAAAATTCTAGGACACAGAAAGAAGTATTTACATGTACATTAAAGAGTAATGCATGAATATGTGTATGTGTATGTTCATGCAGATATGCATACATGCACGTGCATGTGCCTTAGGGCTGTGTGTGCTAATTACACACAAGGCAAATCAACCTTTATATGGTAATAACAATTCCTTGCACTTAGTGTTGCCTTATAGCATCCAGAACACATTCCTATTTAGTTTCTCATTGGAAACTCAGAATTGGTATTATCTAAGAACATTTTTAAAGCAAAGTAAATTTACTTTCTATTGTGTTCATGTGAAGCTATTTAAGGAAAAGGAGCTGGTTAGGAGGCCCCAAAGAAATAATGCATATGCAACCAGTTTTGTAACTCTACGTGGGTGGCTGTGAGAGAGGAGGGAAGAGAATGCAAGATGGATATGGGCTAAAGAAAAGACTGGCCAAACAAGACAGGAAATGGCCAAAAGCAGTACCTTGGGATCACCCCCTTCTTTGCCAGACACTTTCTCTCATTCATAAAGAAATTTCCCATCTGTCTGTTTATTTCTGAAAATGATTATCTCCAAGTACCCTTCCTCAGTTGCAAGGAGCTAGACATCTACAGAGACCCTTAAAGTCAGTAAGCTTTCAAAGACAGCATGACTTGTATTTATTCTGAATGATTCTGTAATTAAATGTGAAGTTTTCATTTAAATCACTTTTATTTCATTTCATTTTTCTACTCTATCTCCAACTGATGAAAGGAATATAGCATCCAGGCAAGGTGTTAAATTTGGAAGTTTATGCTTGAGAAAATATTCAATATGCCAGTAGTGGAAGTTTTTTTCCTGAGTCAGAACAGTGATGTGAAGTCATTCTGCCATCTTTCTAAATATCTTATTACAAAGAAACTCTTGCCAAAACACACAATCACCAACTTGCCTCTAATTAGCCCTTAAGGAATTGTTTTCAAAGTCTTAATTTCCAGGACACAGATGTAAGCTTAAGTTCTAATTATGAAAGACATGGGCTTCTTTTTTCAATTTTTTTCTTTTTATTTATTTTCCTGACAAATGGGACAACCTACTGCATTTTCTTCAAGGATAATTTTCCAAAGGCTGAGGAGGGGTTGGAAAGCAATTGAGCTCTTTCATTAATGGAGATCATAAAACACAAATATAAAACATTTAGTCCTGCCTCAGGAAATGCCATGTTTACACATGAGTTCAGAGCAGTCAGAAACATATGCATTCATACATTTACATGTGTAGGTGCACATATTTGTACATGTATGTGATATAGAATAGTGGTGAATAGAAGATAGGATAAAAAAGAACTGTACTAACAAGAGGAAAAGGCTCAATAATATAGTGCTGATAACATATAACTACAGAATTGGAGGATTCTGGCAGAGCACTTACGTACTGAGAGGCAGAAAGAGGAAGAATGAAATTAGCAGTAAGAGTTATGAGATCTAGGTGTCAGCCTTCAGCCAGATTCTTGACTAGTCATCCAATAAACATTCTTGCCTTACTCCTTATTCTACCGCAATTTTATTTTTGATAACAATGTAATCAATTAAAAATGTATATTTCCCATTCTCCTTTGCAATAGAGGTTGTCACATAACAGTTATGGCCAATGAGATGTAAGTAAAAGTTATTGGTTAGGGTTTCTGATCAAAGTTGTCAAAAGAGTCTGAGTCTGCTGGCACACACATTTTTTCTGTGCCCCACTCTCTTTCCTCCTTGTTTTGCCTGGGAGTTTCAGCCCCGGGCAAGTTTACTATGGATTCAGAGACACTGAGAAATGACAATAGAACATTCTTGGGGTAAAAGGGTTTATACTTGACTTTATTCTCCTGGCAGTAGGTTGAGCACTAGAATCATGTCTGCATCCAGCAGTCTGCAGGTCTCTAATCCACATCAATTCCTGCCTCCACCCAGAGCACTGGGCAGAACTCTTTATATAACGACTCAGTCAATAATAGCTTATTGCCTAGAGTGTGGAAGCAGTAGCCTAGCAGTAGGCCAGGTACATCATAAAGTAGTTTAGGGTCAGGTGAGGATTCTGGCCATAGGAACTTTTCATTTTCCTGACACTCCTGAAAGGGAAACAAGATAGCTAGAGCTGCAGTAACCATCAAGAGATCTATGCGATGACCTTGTAAATGGAAGACACAGACTATGACAAGCAGAACAGAAAGATGCCTAGGATATTTATGACTTCAAAGAGCTACTGTGCAAATGCAGACTACTTACCTGCAGACTGGCAAAAACAAAAAATAGCATACCATTTGTTTAATCCACTGTTTTTAAGTTTTTTGTTAGTAGCAACTGAATACAACCTCCAACTGGTTCAAAGGGGATCTCTACAGGGGGTGTTTGAACCAGACAAGGCTTGCACACTGAGGTCTCTTCTAAATCTGAGAAAGTAAGGCTCTGAAATGGTCCTTCTACCTCCACTAAAAACTGTTAAGTAACACCTATCAGAACTGAGAAAGGCTGGAAAATCTCCCATGTGGGCCAGGGGAAAGTCAACAACAGCCATAACCAACAGCAAGATTTCCCAGAAAAAATGGCCATGTACACATGCCCGCAACCTTTCCTCTTCAAAATTTCCCAGATCATTACTTTGAACCTATTTTTACCAGACTAGTTTCCAAATGGATGAAATTGATGTAGAATGAAGTATTCTGGGATTGCTCTGAACAGTGGTACAGAGAAATGATGGCAAAGCAGAAATCAAAATTAACTCAGTTGGTTAGTCCTCAAATGACCTTCCCCCTGGGCTTGGTTGGTTCTTGCCCCTACTCATATCTGCAGCCGAAATTTGATCTTACCCTCTTACTCCTTCCCTCCCCCACACACCCACATCTCTAGCCACATGTAATTAATAAATACATTTTGCAGTTTCTCATCTTCAAATTTTCACACTTAATAGTTTCTCTCCTTGTCTGCTCTTTCTTTCCTCCTTGCCCCCTCTACCATAAAAGTCACATTTTTCCTTCAGAATTCAGTTCTTATTCTGCTTCTTCCTGAAGGACTTCTGTTTTTATCCTTCCCATCCTACCTTCACATGGAATCAACTATGCATCCCCTCCATTTGCTCCCTGGTCTTGCCACTATTGGCAGGCCTTAGCACAGGGACCTCTCACTGGGTCCTTGTTTCTTCTAGAGTAGTTGGAACATGAACTATGTATGATCCATTTATGTTTCCTAGCTCTAAATACAATACCTAGTACTTAGTACTCATTAAATATTTGTTGAATGAATGGATGTCATAAATTATTTAAAAATGCTTTTGATATTTTTCCACATCTGCAATACTTCTCTAGAATTGATTTTAAGTAAATATGTCCTTAGGGTAATTTGCTGACAAAAAGCCAGGAACTAACCAAGCTTCATCATAACACTGGATAAACTTTAAGATGATTTCAGGTTGAACATGCAGAGGGAAATAAATTAATGTAGAACTTCTACATTTTAATATTTATGGCAAATTAGTCTGGTGGTTTATAAACTCCCCCTCTATTTTTCATATGTGTTTCTGTATTTCAGGCCAAATGGTCTCTGCATGTGAGCTAATTTGTTACTAGGGATTAGAAGAAGATGACATAGTTAAAGTGAAGAGCTGAGCATGTGTATATTTTTTCATTTATAGTGTGTTGAGAAGGCTCATCTCCTTGGATATTGGCAGATCCAATGTAACAACCTGAAGGAATGAAGGAGCACCTGACTCAATGGCACCCATGGTGGTAGACCTCACTAACTGCCCACAGCATTGGTTCACACAGAACCTGTGCTCCTCCAGTATCTTTCCTAACATAAATCAACCATTAACAATAATCAAAGTCAGCCTGTGGAAGACAAGCTCTTTGTTACACCTGAGATAGATAATGGGTTAATAAGTTTGGAAATCAACAAAATGACTAACCTGTAGATACAAATGTTCTATCTATATCTTGGCACATTTTAGAGTGTGAGAATTAACTATAATGAGACAAGATAGACCACAGATTGGTCCTCAAAGATATAATAGGCTTATCTGTGTCTTGTAGAGGCATCTGTTTTCAGATTTGGGTGTGCATCAGAATGATTGGGAGGGCTTATTAAACCACAGATGGCTGTTACACCCCCAGGGTTTTGACTAAGTAGGTATGGAGTAGAGCTTAAGAATTTCCATTTCTAACAAATTCCCAGAGATTGATAATCTTGCTTCTCCAGGAAACACAGTTTGGGAATCACTACCCTAGGTATTTGAATTAAGGTGATTACAATTTGGAAAAAGTTCAGGAAATTGCAGAAATAAATGAGTATCCTCTGAGGCTGCACTCTATACTAGATCTAGGGACAGCATTAAAAAATGCAAGGCATGCCCCTTTTCTTAAAGAATGAACACTGATCTTAGACATCTAAGACAGACTCTCCCTGGTGATCTCATTCCCACCCACAGCTTGCTTGTCATTTTCACACTAAATACCAGCAAATATGTACTTCTCCTTTTCTTACCCTCATGAATAGCAGACTCATGTATCTGGGTGCTCACTGAGTTTCCTATCTGGATGTCCAAAATATATGTCTTCCAGACCAGAGATGACAAACACGTTTATTTCCCGTGCCAACTAGAATTGATAGTACCTATGCTGAATTGAGAAGGATTCTGAAGCCAGGAAGAGGTTCAGGTGAAAAACAACAACACTGATTAAATTTTTCAGGACCTGGGAGCATTTGGTGTTGCCATCTGAGTAGGAAATTTTAAATGTCTCCTGACACAAACTGCCTCCTCCTCCTCCTCTTCCATTTGTGAATTTGATGAAGAGATTAGGAGGTGCCTTTTGTTCCTTTCAGGACTTAGAACCACAGCAAGTACTATATCCCTGAGCAAACAAATCCACTCTTACATCCTTATATAATGTAAAGCATCTTGCTTTAGAATTCCTCATTGTACTCTGCCAGTACTACTTCTTTACTTTCCAAAAGTATCTGCTTACTCTCTCTAGGTTCTGTTAATAGAGTATTAGCTTTTAATAGTGAATTCTGTCAGCTTTGGATACCTCTTCATATTTCTGCCTTCAAATTAGCATCCGCCTGTAATGAATTACTCCTGCAAACCCATGAGTTTCATCTCTACTAAGGCCTGCATTCTACTGAGCGTAATATTCTCTGGTAATGGTACCATATCAACCAAGAAATGTATTCCTTCCTCTCTCTATCCCTCTCATGTAATCAGGTTGCAGGTTTCAGTAATATTTATAACCCACCTCCTTCCCTCAGTTTCTACCATCATCAGTATATTATACTACTGGCTATCTTGGTCCTTCTTGGCTACAGTCACTTTTTCTAAATCAGAAATATTATCATTGAACCCTCCCCACCCTGTTTAAAGTTCCTCAATAACTCTCCATTGCCTACAGTACTGGTTTCAAATGTACTTGAACTGCCTGTAACTCTACAGAGAAGATCACATTTATTCTAGCTTATAAGGTATGAGTCCCTAGGCATGGAAGATGAAATATTTTATTCTAGGCCAAGTAAAATTGGTAGAGTTGGGTGGGGGAAAATATCAAGAATCTAATAAAATGGCACTATAGGTGTCCTTGTCTCTACTTTAACCAGAGTTGCTTCTTTGATCTATTTTATGTATTGAATTCTGCATAGAAAAATATTTTTAAGAAAAAAATTCTGTAAACCTTTGAGTACAAGATAAAATCTACAAATAAGGTAGTCAAGACTCTCCAGTTCCCACCTATCTTTCCAGCTTCTTATCATACTATGTCTCCTTTAAAAAAGGTCCTCCCCAGCACCCTTTTTCCCATATCTTCACTTCTGCACATGTCATTCTTTCTACCTGGAGCACCATTTTTCATGCCTCCACCCAGTGAACTCACCATTATGGCCCAGAGCAAATGTCAACTTCCATGCTGAGTCAGACACAACTTACATCACCTGTGTTCCCATGGTGCTTTGTAAATACTGTAATACTGAAGACTTTCCCTTGACTCAGATAATTAAATTTCCTAGAGGGGGCAACATCTTTGATGGCCCAGATCTCATCATCTTACCTATCAGAGCATAGCTTCTGTTTAGTACCTGTGTTAAAATAAATGAAACGAAAAAAATTTTTTAATAAACATGTAATAACACTGATTTACATTTGTATCATTTGATGCTTGATGCATTATATTTCCATGCCAGGCAGTGGTAGAGGAGGTACTGAGATAACTGGCATTAAACCCTGGCTATAACTTTATTGGCTTTATGGCCTCGGGCAAGTTACCTAACCTCTCCACATTGCAGTTTATTCCTGAGTAGGCAGAGAATAGCTACCTTGAATGAATGAATTCATTGACACATGTATGTCATTTAGCACAGCACCCAGCTTGTCATAAGCACTCCGTATGTTAGCTAAGAGTATTATCTAATCTGATTGATATTCATTAAGTGAATTTCAGTCTCACATTTTGACAGTTGACTATCTTTAGAACTTATCCAAGTCTCAGCTTTTAAGTTATACAATCTATGTTAATCAAGAAAACAGACAATAAAATGAATCCATTTTTAGGCCATGTTTAGAATTTTTCAGTGATGAAGAAATTTTCCAATAAATCAGGTTATTAGGCTTTCTTTTACTATGCTCTGTATTCAACTCATAGGACACTTGCAAAAAATCAGTTTGAAAGAAAAAGTCACTACACTTACCCCTGTAACTACCATCAAAATGAAGATATCAAATATTTCCATCTCCTCAGGATATTTCCTCATGTCTCTGCCAAGCCAATCTCCACATCATCCTTCCAGAGGCAACCCTCAGTGACTTATTTCAGCAAAGATTAGTTTTGACTGTTCTTGTATTTTATATAAATTAGATCATGCAGTAAATACTTTTCATGTCTGTCTTCTTTCACTCAAGATCATGTTTTTGAGATGCATCTATGTTGTTGCATTTATCTGTATTTCATTCTTTTTTATGGCTGAGGAGTATTCTGTTGTATAATGTACTTCAATATGTCAATCCATGCTCCTGTTGGTGGGCGTTTTGGTTGGCTTCTAGTTTGAAGCTATTATAAACAAGGTAGCTGTGACCAGATAATCTTGTACAAGTCAGTTTGTAGATGCCTGTTTTCAGTAAACACCTAGGAATAGAATAGGTGCATCAAAAGGTCAAGGTGTGTTTATAAGAAACTGCCAAGCTATTTTCCAAAGCAGTTGTACCATTTTACACTGCCACTGGCAATGCATATCGTTGCCAAAATTTGGTACAAACTTTTATAATTTTAGCCAATATTTTGAATGCAAACTTTTCTATCATTAGGATTTTATTTTGCATTTCCCTAGTGACTTATTAAGTACCTTATCACATGCTTATTGGCTGTGTATGTGTATATACACACACATACATATATACACATACCACACTCACAAACACATATGTATATATAGTTGATTTGCAAAAGTTTTTTATATATCAGGATATGAATATTTTGTCAGATATATGTACTTCAGGTATTTTTCCCAGTTTTTGACTGTGCCAAAGATAAACAAAGCCAGGTGTTAAAGTGGTAAAAACAGATTTTATTCTGTAGGGAAAAGGAGTGAACAAGTGAAAAATTACAAAGAGGTAGTGAGTATAAATGTCTTTGGGCCAGCTATGCCCAGGCTCGCTGGCAATTACTGAAGTTAACATTCTGTCCTGCACAGAGACTGGGAGACAAGAGTCCCTACCCTTTGTGATAATTACTTTGCAAGGGATGGCATTCAAGTCCTTGAGAAAAACAAGCTGAGTTGTAGAAGATACGTATACATTTCAAAGGCACAGAGGAAGGATTCATGATTGTAAAGTCTTTGTAGAAATGTACTCAGAAAGGGAGGGATGGGTCAGAGGCCTATTGTCTGGCCATGCCTAGAACAAACAGTAAATTCTTTGGACAAGCCCTGAGCTTTTTAAGGACTGACAGGAACCCAGGAAAGTAGCCTTAGGCTACCAGAAGCCAAGCTGAGGTTGGTCAAGTCTTAACTTATTGCAGGGGTGCTGAGAGTTCTTTTGTACTTCTCACTTGCCAATTTTCTGAATGGTATCCTTTAAATAAAATACTTTTCAGTTTTATGAAGTCCAGTTATTACTTTTGTTCTTTTATGTTTGGGGTATGTGTGTGTGTTCATCTCTGAGGTATCTGCCTATCCTAAGGCTACAAAATACTCTGAAATTTTTTCTTCTGGGAGATTTATGCTTCTCGGTTTAACATGATGCTTGGTACCTATGATCCATCTCAAAATTAATTTTTGTGCGTAGATTGAGATTGCTGTTTGGCACATGTTTTCTCATTTGAACAATTTCCCAGCACCACATGTTAGACATGCCTTTCCCCCTTTGAGCTGATTTGGTATCTTGGTAGAAAATGAGTTGGCTTATGTATGTGTGAGTCTATTTCTGTACTACCTATTCTGTTCCACTGACCTATTATTTATTCTTTCACCAACATCACACTGTCTTGATTTACTAAAGTTTTAGATTAAGTTCTGATAGCTTGATAATACTGTGACTTTCAGTCCATAGGTATTTGCCATACTTACACCACTACTCTACTTTCTCTTGGTGATGTTTAGTGTACTGGTATTACACATATTCATTAGACATCTTCTTAGATATTTGATATGTTTTGATGCTATTAAAAATGGTAATTATTTTCGATTGTTTGTTGCTAGTACATAGAATCAAAATAGATATTTTGTGTTGATTTCATACCATGCCTGGTTAAATGAGCTCAGTACTAGTGTTTTAAAAATTTTTTAATTTTGACTTTTAAAGAATATGTTTTAGACTCCATAAGGTTTTTTACATAAAAAATCTAGGAATAACAAGAACTTTTTCCAGTCTTTGTCTTTTAATGCTTGCTTTGCCTAATTGCATTGGGTAGGAACCTACTATTAATGTTGCATAAAAATGGTGATAGCAAACTTCTTTGCTGTGTTCCTAATTTTGGGGAAAGGGTTCAATTTCTTACAATTAAATTTATAATTACAATTTATAATAGTAAATTTAATGTTAATTGTAGATTTTTCATAGATGACTTATAAAATTGGGGATATTTTATTCTACTCATTGTCTGCATGGTCTGTAGTGGTGTTCCCTATTTCAGTCCTAGTCTTTGTAATTTGTATATTCTTTTTTTCTTAGTTAATCTGACAAGAGATATATCAATTTTACTGAGTCAGAGCATCAACTTTTAGTTTCATTGGCTTTCCTTTTTTTTTTTTTCAAGTTTTTGATCTCTGCTCTTTATCCATCTATCATCTGTTTGTTATCTTTGAATTTAAGTTTCATGTCTTTTCATAGCTTTTTAAAGTGATGGTTTTGGTTACTGATTTGAGACATTTCTTATTTTGTAATAGAACTATTTACACCTTAAATTCCATTTAAGACTTTCTTTAGCTGTATCCACATAATTTGATACATTGTGTTTTGATATTCACTCAAGTCAAAATATTTTCTACTTTCTCATATTTTCCTTTTTGACCCTTGGGTTATTTATTTAATATTCAGATATTTGAGTATTTCCATATATCATTCTATAATTTCTTTCTAGGTTAATTGCATTTTGGTTAGAGAAACTTTGAGTTATTCAATTCTTTTATATTTATTAACGTTTTCTTTATGTCCAATGAATGCCTTAAAGATTTTCTCTGTTTCTTTCAGCAGTTTGATGTGTCTTGCTGTGGTTGATTTTGCTATTTATCTTGCTTGGTGTTCTCTGAGCTTCTTGGACACATGGTTTGATTTCTTTCATTAGTAGTGGAAAATTCTTAGCCATTTCCCTATTATATATTTCCTTTGTCTCATACAGTCTTTCCTTTTTCCTTCTGTGATTCCAATTACATATATCTCAGAGCATTTGATATTGTCCCACAGTTTTTGTATACTTTTTTCTATCCCTCCTCTGGGAAAATGGAAGTTCCTATGGCCAGGATCCTCACCTGACCCTAAACTACTTGATGATGTAGTTGGCCTACTGTTAGGCTGCTGTGTCCACACCAATGAGCTATTATTGACTGAGTCACTACATAAAGAGCTCTGCCCAGTGCTCTGGACAGAGGCATAGACCGAGATGGATTAAGGACCTGAAGACTGGTGGATGCAGACATGATTCTAGTGCTTGAACTACCTCCATGAAAATAAAGCTGGGTATAAACCATTTTACCCAAGAATATTCCATTGTCATTTCTTGGTCTCACTGAATGCATAGTGAACTTTCCTGGGAATGAAACCCTCAGGCAAGACAATTGGCATATTTGGCAGGATTCATTGTAGACCAAAAAATGGAACAGGCTGCCCTCATGGGAGGGGTACTTCAATGGGCTGCCCCTATGGAGGGGGAGACATTCAAGTGTCTCCCATGGGCATTTGTTCTGACGTGGCTTGCCTCCTAGAGGACTGGGCCCCTCCACAGGGGGTAGAGGTGATGCCTGAGGCAGTAGAACATGCTTCTGTGAGAGACACAAGAAATGGCAGCAGAAGAATGTGAGCTGTGAAGTGCTGTGGATTTGTTGAAGAATGGAATAGCATTGATATGAGAAGAGGCAAGCTACAAGTTGCTGTGGAGGAAGTAAATAATTTGTTAAAAAATGAAGTGGCATTGCTGCGAGGTACTGTGGAAGAGGTAAAGGCCATGAAGGAGAAGGATGTACCCCTACAGAAAGCACAAGAAGAGACAGCATGAGAATGTGAGCTGCGAGGTGCCATGGAGGAGGTAAAAGATTTTTTGCAGAATGAGACAGTAGTGCTGCAAGGTGCTGTGGAAGAGGTAAAGGCCATGAAGGAGAATGATGTAATCCTGCAAAAAGCACAAGAAGAGACAATCATGAGAACATGACCTGCAAGGTTGTGTGGGGGAGGTAAAAGATTCTTTGCAGAATGAGACAATAGTGGTGCAAGGTGCTGTGGAAGAGGCAAAGGCCATTAAAGAGAAAGACATACTCCTGAGGGAAGCACAAGAAGAGGCAGCACAAGAATACCAGCTGTGAGATACTGAGGTGAAGGTAAGAGAGCTGTTGAAGACTGAGCTAGTGTTGCTGTGAGGCACTGTAGAAAAGGTAAAGGTATAGCAGAGGAAGCACTCGGGGGAGTATCAAGAAAGGTGACATCAGCCCCAGAAATGGAGGAGGAGCTGAGGAAAAATGAAGGGGTGTTGCTGGAGGTACCGATTCTTCCGCTATTGAAAGCCTGCCTGGTTATAGTCAAGAAAATAAAGATTCAGCAACACCGGGTTACTCTGGAAGAGGTGCAGCCCTCTCCCCAGGCCATGGAGCAACTCTATACTCTGCCCATATACTCAGGCTGAACTGTTGGATTTGGGCTCCTGGTTTCAGCAGAAGCCCTCTAAGTTGATATCAGCTTGGCTCCTGCATCTTTGGGATATAGAGGGAGATGGAATTGTTCTGTCTGGATCAGAGATGGGAAAGCTGGCTTCCCTGAAAGTTCATCCTGCCTTGAGTCAGCAATTATAAAATGCACATCAGGCCCCAGAAAATCACTCCCTTCTCTATTGGTTTATGGCCATGATTCATGCTGTATGGATCAATCAGGGTGATTTACTATCCTCCTCACTAGATGGCAGACATATGGTGCGCTCCAACAGGTGTTATGGGAATTAGGTATGAAAATACGATTTTATAGTTCAGAGAATTTTGGCCCAGATAAGGAGCCTTATAATCTGGGAATGAAAAATACAGTGCTTCAAATGGCTCCGACATCCCTCTTTGAGTCCCTAGTGGCTATTCTTTCCCTTCACTTAAGGCAGCCCATAAGTGAGATTATCTGTATGGTAGTGGACTTGGGAGAGGCTGAAGCAATGAGAGTATGGAAGGAAATAAGGTCTGCTCTGCAGAAGAAGAATTTAAAGGGCTCTGTGAAGGCCACAAGGATCCAGATGTGGGTTGATTTAATAGGGGCAGGATCAGACAGAGAGAAATTGGATGGGAAGTCGAATAGAATCTTAATGGAGCTGTGGCAACAATTCAATCAGGTGTAGCAGTTCCAGCCACTAAGGACCAAGAAGCAGAGGCCAGAGACAGAGCCACAAGCCTGGCCTGTGTGTTTATAAGACTTCCTGATAGAGAGTTAGCCAACCTCACCTGAACTTGCACAGGAAGATGATTGGTGGATACAGTTTGACTGAGGGGTGGGTTGAGGTACACACCCTGAGGGAATAGGGTGGGGACCAGTGGACACATGTTGAACTATCAATTCATTGGTCCCCAGTGAACATACACCATGTCCTAGCTCTGGAGGACACAGGAGCTGAATGTTCACTGGTTTATGGCAACTCTGAGTGGTTTCCCAGAATTCCCACTGTTATAGATAGATATGGGGATAAGGCTATCAGAGTAAAAAAAGCCAAAATCCTGTTGGGAATAGGGCATCTACCCCCAAAGAAGTATACTGTGTGTATCTCTCCCATCCCTGAATGTATTTTGGGGATAGATATCCTGCAGGGCCTAAGACTGAAGACCACTGCAGGTGAGTTCAGATTGAGGATATGTGTGGTGAAGGCAGTTCTGAGGAGACATGCTAAGCACCCACCCATAGCTTTACCAGTACCTCAGTGGATGACTAACACCAAACAGTACAAATTGCGTGGAGAGTATAAGGAAATTGGAGAACACCCCCCAGGAGCTGGAGATGGTGGGTATTATAAAGCCCACCCATAGTCCTTTAAATTCCCCAGTGTGGCCAGTTAAAAAGCCAGATGGCTCCTTGCATATGACTGTGGATTACAAAGAACTGAATAAAGTCATACCCCCTATGCATGCTGCTGTCCCCTCTATTGCAGGCTTGATGGATACCCTCAGCCATGAACTAGGAACATATCATTATGTGGTAGATCTTGCTAATGCCTTCTTTTCCGTTGACATTGAGCAGGAAAGTCAGGAACAGTTTGCCTTCACATGGGAAGGACTGCAATGGACTTTCACCATCCTCCCACAGGGATACCTCCACAGCCACACCATCTGTCATGGACTTGTAGCCCAGGACTTGGCTACATGGGAGAAACTGCCAACAGTGCGGCTGTGCCATTATATTGATGATGTCATGCTCACGTCTGATTCTCTTTCAGATTAGAAGGTACAGCAAGTAGAATGCTGCAACATCTGCAGGAGAAAGGATGGGCTGTGAACAGCACCAAGGTTCAGGGACCTGGTTTGTCTGTCAAATTCCTGGGGGTCATCTGGTTGAGTAAGCAGTCATAAAACCCAGGCCTTCCCTATCCCTACAATTGTGGCACTGTTATGGGAGTTTTTGCATCTTTTAGGCTACTGAAGAGTGTTCATCCTACACTTGGCACAACTTCTGAAGCCCTTATACCAGTTGGTATGAAAGGGTGCCAGGTGGGACTGAGATGACGTGTGCATCTGCCTTTACTACAGCAAAACAGGCAGTCAAGGCCATGCAGGCCTTGAGTGTGATAGGCCCATCAAGTCCCTGTGAGCTAGGTGTTCATGTGACTGAAGATACTTATGGCTGGGGTCTCTGGCTGCAGGTTGAATGTACTCACTGATGTAGTGGATTCTGGTCCCAACTCTGGAAAGGAGCAGAGGTATGGTACACCATAATAAACAATTGGCTGCCATGTGCACGCCTTGCTGGCTATAGAATCCATCACCAGAACGGCCCTGATAAAAGTAATAACCACCTATCCCATCATGGGGTGGATATGAGACTAGACCCAAAAGCCATGGAGTGGCATGGCACAGACCTACAGCAGCTTAGCGCCCTCTCTGGTAGCCCCTTAAGTGGAGAACTCCAAAACTTATTGGGGCCAGTGATGCATACCAGTGAAAGGAAGGAAGAATTTTCTTTAGAACCATGAGTAGCAGAGAGCCCTTATTGAGAGGGAAGAGCCCCTATATACAAAGATGCATGGTACACAGATGGCTCCAGTGGTGGGCAGCCCCAAAGTGGAGGTCTATAGCTTTCCATCCTGAGACTGATACAATATGGATGGAAGATGGTGAGGGGAAGAGCAACCAGTGGGCAGAGTTGTGGGCCATGTGGCTTGTGATCAGCCAGGAGCCCTCCCCTGTAGTTGTCTGCACTGACAGCAGGGCCATCTATCGAGGCCTGACTTTGTGGCTACCAACATGGTACCATGCCAACTGGTTGGTTGGTCACCAATCCCTTTGACAGCAAGAGCTGTGACAAGACTTATGGGCTTCTGGTCAGACTAAAACAGTTACGATATATCATGTGACAGGCATTTGCCACTGGTATCCCCAGGAAATGATAAATGATGAATCAGATGAACTGGTCCAGGTACATTGGCTAGAAGGAAAAGCCTGCTTCTGACGTGGGCCAATGGTTATTTCAACATTTGTTGCATGTGGGGCAAAAGACAATATGGGCTGTAGCCTGTTGATAGGGCCTGCCTTTGTCCTTTGAGGAAGTCAGCAGAAGCAGAGCCCAGCAGGAGTACATTGTATACTCTAAAAGGAACTTACACTGATTTCCACAGCAACATGGGACAATAGCTAAAGAGCTGATATCCCTCGTCAGGTGGCAGATAGACTATATTGGGCCTTTCCCTGTGTCAAAAGGGTACTTCTGGCTGATTTTTCTGCATGTGTGCAGATAGATAGATGACGAAAGGGGGCCTGGAGCAACTCTTTGCAGCTTATGGCTGACCACAAGTAATTGAGAGTGATCAGGGCACCCACTTTACTGGCCATGCACTACAAGAATGGGTGCAACAATTAGGGATCAAATGGAAATTTCATGTACCATATAATCCTACCAGGGCAGGCATGATAGAAAGGTACAGTGGTTTGTTAAAATCTGGCCTGAAGTCAGACACCGATAGTTTACGGGATGGTCAGGCTGTTAAGGGACAGTGCTATGGCATTTGAATGAGAAGCCCCAGAAGGGCCACTGAGCCCCATAGACATACTAACACATATTGCTGCCTCCCCTATACAACTACAAGTACAAACCAAGGAAGAATCGTTGAATCCGAGGTTTGGCAACCAGAATAATATCTTACTGCCAACACCAATTGTAATAAACCCTGAAGACTCTACTCAGTGGACATGACCTTGGACATTTTGACACATGGACCAGCAATGGCTGGCCCTCTTGGCACCTCAGAGACAAGGCCTGGAAACTGGCCTCCTGTGTATTCCTAGAGTAACAGCAGAGTGGTCTCCAAAGATCATGGAAGTATATACTAAATAGCCAGAAGGTAGGAGCATCATAACGGGGAGTTTTGTTTTATCATTATGGACAGTGCATGCACCTCAAGTAGCACTATATATAGACCCCTCAGTAACCCCCACAAGGAGCGGGGTAAAGGTATTATATACTAGACCCCTTCCTGCCACGTCCTATCACAGGACCACTCTCTTGCATGCATCCTACCTGATTTGGTATCATTAAAACCTGTGTCTTATCACCTCTAACGTTAATTGCCTCTAATGTCTTCGTGGGTTGGGCACACACCCTAGCAAAAATCTGCTACTTGCTCAGGTGCATGGAGCTCTCTATCAGTACCATTACTAGTCTCCTGTGGGAAGGTGAATTGTGAACTGGGACTGGTTTGAAAATGGCTGCAATGATCACTTGGTGGCAATAGATCTCCTCAGGCTTGAGGATGACTATTATTATTATTTTTGTTGTTGTTACAAGGTTCCAGGTTTCTCAAACAGGGACCATTGCAGAAGATTGATTTCTCCCATAGAAAGTGTGAGTCATGAACTCATCTGAGTAGAACTAGTTTGAATACAGGTGGAATATCCTTGTCAGGCTTGAAGATTATTATAAATTTTATTACCTGTATCATAATTTTTGTTATTATTTCTATGTTGTTATCCTCTGTTGCTGTTGTGGAATCCGGCTATGATGCTCCAGCTTTCTTGCACAGGGACCATTGCAGAAGATTGAGGGCATGTAGATTGTGATGTGAGAATCAGGAGGGGTGGAGTGTGGGGAAAATGGAAGATCCTATGGCCAGGATCCTCACTTGACCCTAAACTACTTGATGATGTAACTGGCCTACTGCTAGGCTACTGCTTCCACATCCATAGGCAATGAGCTATTATTGACTGAGTCACTATATAAAGAGCTCCACCTAGTGCTCTGGGCGAATGCAGAGATGGAGGAGGATTACAGACCTGCAGACTGCTGGATGCAGATGTGATTCTAGTGCTCAACCTACCACCAGGAGAATAAAGCTGGGTATAAACCCTTTCACCCCAAGAACGTTCTGCTTTCATTTCTTGGTTTTACCAAATCCATAGTGAACTTTCCATGGGCTGAAACCCTCAGGCAAGACACCCCCTTTCTCCCTGCTCTTTGTGTTCACTTTTTGGTAATTTCTATTGATCTATCTTCAAGTTTACCAATTCTTGGCTTGGTTGGCTTGATTAAGTCTACTGATGAACTTGACAAAGGATTTTTTCATTCGTCTTACTGTTTTTTTATTCTCCATTTCTACTTGATCATTTCTTGTAGCTTCCATATTTCTATTGAAATTTTCCATATGATCATGTTTGTAGTTTACCTTTTCAACTGTGACTTTCTAAACAAAGATTTTTTAAAATCTTCCTAGTGTGATGATCTAACACCTGAATCATATATGAGTCTTGTGCTATTGATTGCTGGTTGCTTGATAAGATTTGCATTTGCTCCTTTGTCTCAATTTTTGGTTAAATGCTGTGCATTTTTTAGGACAGTAGATAGGAACTAAGTCTTATAGTATGTATGCCCAGAAATGAGCATGTCTCTCTTTTGGTTGGTCTTTAGCATGGGAGGCTGAGATTTTCTATCTCCTAACTAGTTGAACTTGGTATTGTTGCTATGATTACGTTTAGTGCAAATTCCTTCAAATTCCTCTAGTGTTACTTGGTATTTAGGATACAAGCTGTTTTTCCAGATGGTTTTCCTTAATGTCTGGTCCTCCTTCAGCTGTTGGTCTTCTAATTCTCCCAATGTCTCAAAGAAACTCTCTTTAACCCCTCTTTCAGAAGAAGATGGTTGTTTTAGAATAGGCAGTTAGACATGAGCAGAGAGGGAGAAAGGATGATGGCAGACTGCCCAGTTTCCACCCAGAGACCACCCTGTCTCCCTTTTGCAGTTCAGCATAAACTGATAAGCAAAAGATACAGGTCACTAGGAACTTCCCAATTTTGGAGCATGTGCACTTAAGGAAGACCTGGTCACTACTGATGCTGAGGCCATCATAATATCATTACAATATCATTTACATATGTTTTTTGTCCCACCACGGGTTTCTCTTAGATGCTTATGGGAAAAATGACAAACACAAACTTGCACAAAGAGGCTGAAGGAGAGGAAGCAAGACAGATCCAAAGGATGATGTAGGAATGACAAAATTGGAGGGAGGAAACCAAAGAAATCCCCAAGAAAAGACACAATGTAAAACCCAGCAGGCAACTACCCACCCTCAGGATCAGCCTGCTCCTCTGTCTTTGAAGCATACTTTCCTTTTGCTTTGCTAAATAGAAAAGCCTTTGCACTTTTAACTCTCAATAGGCTTTCTTGACTGAATTTCCTTCAAGAAGACAAGAATGGAGGAATTCCACAATCCACCGCCCGTAACTGTTGTTATTTATTCAAAGTTCACTAGCCTGGTGATAGAGGGTAGAGGTTGTTTTCTGCCATTCTGGCTCAGTCTCAGTTGCAGGCAGGCTCTGTGTCTTCCTTGGTCTCATTGTAGGGCCTTGTTGATCCTGTTCTTCCCCCAGAACTAGGGTGTCTCCATTGCTCTGGGACAAGAATGTGTCCTAGTTATAGAGAAATTTTTCTATTCCCTTCTCCCAGCTGTTATTGTTTTTCATCTGTGCCTGAGCAAATTAAAAGACTGTTATTCCATAAGGGGCAATAGAGGAGGATGATTCCTATGGAGCCTCATAACTGCTATCTCCTTTTCCCTGCTCTGCAACATAAAGGAGAATTTCTCATCCTCTGTCCTGCCTCCAGTCTTTCTCATGAGAAATCTGTGTGTAGAATTTACAAGTGGATGTGAACTCTCCTTGTGTGTATGGCTCCAAAAATTTCTATGCTCTCATGTTAGGTCTTTTAAGGACAAAGTACAAGTCATAGATATTACCTTTTTGTTGCTTCTTAAAGTATACACATTTAAATATATAAATTACCCTCTAAACACTGCTGTAGCTATATCCTAAAATATGCTTTGTTTCATTACCATTCACTCCAAACTATTTTTAATGACTCTGTGAATCCACTGACCCATGCTTGTTTAAAAATATGCTGTTTAATGTTCAAATATTTTGGATTTCTAGATATCTTATTGAAATCAATTTCTATTTCAATTCTGCTGTGGTCAGAGAGCACACTGTATAATTCCAAACCTTCAAATTTATTAAGACAAAACATTTTAGTCAGAGACTATATTCTACATAATGTTGATGTTTTGAAAATGTATTGAAGTTTGTTTTAGGTCCCAAGATATGCTCTATCTTGGTGACTGTTCCATGTCCACATGAAAAGGACATATATTCTGCTTTTGTTGAGCATACTGTTCCATAATGGAAAAGAGTTAAATTTCATATATAGTGTTGTTATAATTTTATATTATAACACTGATTCTAGTGTCTATTTTTTCAATAAATTACTGCGACCTAGGTTTTAAAATCTCCATCTATGATTATGATTTTTGATGTCTTTTTTTAGTTCTGTCATTTTTTGCTTCATGTGTTTTGAAACTCTGTTCTTAACTGCAGTGATTTATTATTGTTATGTGTTCTTCATGAATTCATCCTTTTTATCACTATGAAATGTCCCTCTATAGAAATAATCTTTATCTTGAATTCTATTTTGTTATTAATATAACCATATCATCTTTTTTATGCTTAGGATTTGCAACTTGTCAGCATATTTAAATATAAAGAGTATTCTTGTAATATAATTGGCTATTTCTTTTTTATTGAATCTGACAAGGTCTATAATTTTATTAGACTAAGTCCATTCATATTTAATATAATTACTGCAGTGCTTTGATTAAATTATGCCACTTATTGGTATTTATTTCTATTTATACAGTTATTTTTTTCTTCCTTTTTCCTGTCTTCTGGGTGAAACAATTATTTTTTACTATTCCATTGTGTCTGCTCTGAGAAATTTTTAGGCATTCCTCTTCTGTTGTTTCATTGGTTCATAAAATTTCAATGTGTAGTTTTAAGTTATCACAGTTTGTCTTAAAAAAAATATCACTTAAAAAACAAAACAATGAACCAAGATAGTATAATTCCATTTACCTTTCCTCCTATCTTTTGTACTTTTATATTTTACTTCTATATGGGCTATAAAGTTCACACTGCATTATTTCTATTTTTGCTTTAAATAATCAATATTTAATATAACATTTTAAAAAGGTGTTTTGTGTTTACCTAGATGACACATGTTTTATTGCTTTTTATTCTTTCCCTAGAACCAGAATTCTATTTATCATTTTCCTTCACCCTGAAAATTATTTTTCATTTCTTGAGATACTAATCTGCTGAATATGAATTATCTGAGCTTTTGTCCTCTTGAAAATTTCTTTTCTTTGCCATCACTTATGAAAGATATGTTCACTGGAAATAGAATACAGGTTGAGATTATGTCTTCCTCTATATCTTAAAGATGTTTACCTATTGATTTCTGTCCTCCATTATTTATTTTGAAAAGTCAACTGTCATTTGTATCCCTGCTTCCTTATCTGTTGACTTTGGCTGTTCTTAAGTGTTGTTTAGTATTCATTTTCAGTAGTTTCTCCTTTGGGGAATATCTTGCTTATATCAGAAAATATAGGAAAGAAATGATAGGATTGAAATGTAGCAATAAACTATTGTTCCCAAACTCTGTATGATAATTGTGAAAACCTTTCATTTATGTGATAACAGGGTCTCCTGAGGATGATCAGTCTTTCCCTCGCATGAGGTCTCCTTCTCTGAGAGAAGGGCTCAATCGCTGAGAGTAGTATGCCTTGTCCCACCCTGCCCAGTAGATTTAACTACCACTAACCTTCACATACACACACATTTGCTCTCATTCTGGACATAGAAGAGGTCCACTTTTGCTCTTTTTTTAAATTAAGGTATCATTGATATACACTCTTATGAAGGTTTAACATGAAAAAAATTGCAGTTACTACATTCACCCATATTATCAAGTCCCCCCATACCTCATTGAAGTCACTGTCCATCAGTGTAGTAAGATGCCACAGAGTCACTACTTGTTTTCTCTGTGCTACACTCTCTTCCCTGTGAGCCCCTCACACCATGTGTACCAATCATAATACCCTACAATCCCCTTTTCCCTCCCTTCCCACCCACCCTCCCCATTGGTAACCGCTAGGCCCTTCTTGGAGTCTGTGAGTCTGCTGCTGTTCGGTTCCTTCAGTTTTGCTTCATTGTTATATTC
Source organism: Phataginus tricuspis (assembly GCA_029783875.1). Classification (NCBI taxonomy): domain Eukaryota; kingdom Metazoa; phylum Chordata; class Mammalia; order Pholidota; family Manidae; genus Phataginus; species Phataginus tricuspis. The sequence goes on along the minus strand of JAQQAC010016209.1, from coordinate 128,340,102 downwards.
CACAAATGAGGGAAATCATTTGGTACTTGTCTTTCTCCGCCTGGCTTATTTCACTGAGCATAATACCCTCTAGCTCCATCCATGTTGTTGCAAGTAGTAGGATTTGTTTTCTTTTTATGGCCGAATAATTTCCATTGTGTATATGTACCACGTGTTCTTTATCCATTCATTTACTGACGGACACTTAGCTTCCATATCTTGGCTATTGTAAACAGTGCTGCGATAAACATATTGGTATACATGTCTTTTAGAATCAGGGAGCTTGTTTTCTTTGGGTAAATTCGTAGGGGTGGGATTCCTGGGTCGAATGGTATTTCTATTTTTAGTGTTTTGAGGAACTTCCATATTGCTTTCCACAATGGTTGCACCAATTTACATTCCCACCAAAGTGTAGGAGGGTTCCCCTTTCTCTGCATCCTCGCCAGCATTTGTTGTTCCTAGTCTTTTTGATGTTGGCCATCCTAACTGGTGTGAGGTGATATCTCATTGTGGTTTTAATTTGCATTTCTCTGATGATTAGCAATGTGGAACATCTTTTCATGTGCCTGTTGGGCATCTGAATTTCTTCTTTGAAGAATTGTCTGTTCATATCCACTGCCCATTTTTTAATAGGGTTATTTGCTTTTTTTGGTGTTGAGGCATGTGAGTTCTTTATATATCTTGGATGTTAACCACTTGTCAGATATGTCATTTACAAATATATTCTCTCATATTGTAGGATGTCTTTTCGTTCTGCTGATGGTGCCCTTTGCTCTACAGAAGTTTTTTAGTTTGATGTAGTCCTATGTGTTCATTTTTGCTTTTGTTTCCCTTGCCTGAGGAGATGTGTTCAGGAAAAAGTTGCTCATGTTTATATTCAAGAAATTTTTGCCAAAGTTTTCTTCTAAGAGTTTTATGGTTTCATGACTTACATTCAGGTCTTTGATCCATTTCGAGTTTATCTTTGTGTATGGGGCTAGACAGTAGTCCAGTTTCGTTCTCTTACATGTAGCTGTCCAGTTTTTCCAACACCAGCTGCTGAAGAGGCTGTCATCTCACCATTGTATATCCATGGCTCCTTTATTGTATATTAATTGACCATATATGCTTGGGTTTATATCTGGGCTCTCTAGTCTGTTCCATTAGTCTATTGGTCTGTTCTCTTGCCAGTACCAAATAGTCTTGATTACTGTGGGTTTGTAGTAGAGCTTGAAGTTGGGGAGCATAATCCCACCAGTTTTATTGTTCTTTCTCATGTTTGCTTTCACTATTTGGGGTCTTTTGTGGTTCCATGTGAAGTTTAGAACTTTTTGCTCTATTTCGTTGAAGAATGCTATTGGTATTTTGATAGGGATTGCATTGAATCCGTAGATTGCTTTAGGCAGGATGGCCATTTTGACAATATTAATTCTTCCTCTCCATGGGCATGGGATGTGTTTCCATTTATTGGTGTCTTCTTTAATTTCTCTCATGTGTCTTGTAGTTTTCAGAGTATAGGTCTTTCACTTCCTTGGTTAAGTTTATTCCTAGGTATTTTATTCTTTTTGATGCAATTGTGAATGGAATTGTTTTCCTGATTTCTCTTTCTGCTAGTTCATCATTAGTGCATAGAAATGTGACAGATTTCTGCATATTAATTTTGTATCCTGCAACTTTGCTGAATTCAGATATTAGATCTAGTAGTTTTGTAGTGGATTCTTCAGGGTTTTTTATGTACAATATCATGTCATCTGCAAACAGGGACAGTTTAACTTCTTCCTTGCCAGTCTGGATGTCTTTTATTTCTTTGTGTTGACTGATTACCATGGCGAGGACCTTCAGAACTATGCTGAATAAAAGTGGGGAGAGTGAGCATCCTTGTGTTATTTCCAATATTAAAGGAAAAGCTTTCAACTTCTTGCTGTTAAGTATAATGTTGGCTGTGGGTTTGTCATATATGGCCTTTATTATGTTGAGGTACTTGCCTTCTATATCCATTTTTTTGAGAGTTTTTACCATGAATGAATGTTGAATTTTGTTGAATGCTTTTTCAGCATCTATGGAGATGATCATATGGTTTGTCCTTTTTGTTGATGTGGTGGAAGATGTTGATGGATTTTCGAATGTTGTACCATCCTTGCATCCTTGGAGTAAATCCTATTTGATCTTTATGGATGATCTTTTTGCTGTATTTTTTTATTTGATTTGCTAATATTTTGTTGAGTATTTTTTCATCTATGTTCACCAGTAGTATTGGTCTGTAATTTTCTTTTTTGTTGTGTCTTTGCCTGGTTTTGCTATTAGAGTGATGCTGGCCTCATAGAATGTGTTTGGAAGTATTCTCTCCTGTTCTACTTTTTGGAAAACTTTAAGTAGGATGGGCATTAGGTTTCACTAAGTGTTTGATAAAATTCAGTGGTGAAACCATCTGGTCCAGGTTTTTGTTCTTAAGTAGTTTTTTGATTACCAATTCAGTCTCGTTGCTGATAATCGGTCTGTTCATATTTTCTATTTCTTCCTTGGTCAGCCTAGGAAGGTTGTATTTTTCTAGAAAGCAGTCTATTTCTTCTAGGTCATCCAATTTTTAGCATATAATTTTTCGTAGTATTTTCTAATAATTCTTTGTATTTCTGTGGTGTTTGCAGTGATTTTTCCTTTCTCATTTCTGATTCTGTTTATGTGTGTAGACTCTCTTTTTTTCTTGATAAATCTGGCTAGGAGTTTATCTATTTTGTTCATTTTCTCAATGGACCAGCTCCTGCTTTCCTTGATTCTTTCTATTGTTTTATTCTTCTCAATTTTATTTATTTCTGCTCTAATCTTTATTATGTTCCTCCTTCTCACTTTGGGTCTTCCTTTGTTCTTCTTTTTCTAGTTTCATTAATTGTGAGTTTAGACTGTTCATATGGGATTGTTGTTCTTTCCTGAGGTAAGCCTGTATTGCAGTAAACTTCCATCTTAGCACGGCCTTCGCTGCGTCCCACAGATTTTGCAGTGTTGAATTATTGTTGTCATTTGTCTCCATATATTACTTGATCTCTGTTTTTATTTGGTCATTGATCCATTAATTATTTAGGAGCCTGTTATTAAGCCTCCATGTGTTTGTGGGATTTTTCATTTTCTTTGCGTAATTCATTTCTAGTTTCATTCCTTTGTGGTCTCAGAAGCTGGTTGGTACAATTTAGATCTTTTTGAATTTACTGAGGCTCTTTTTGTGGCCTAGTATATGATCTAGTCTTGAAAATGTTCCATATACACTTGAGAAGAATGTGTATTCTGCTGCTTTTGGGTGTAGAGTTCTGTAGATGTCTGTTAGGTCCATCTGTTCTAATGTGTTGTTCAGTGCCTCTGTCTCCTTACTTATTTTCTGTCTGGTTGATCTGTCTTTTGGAGTGAGTTGAATGTTGAAGTCTCCTAAAATCAATGTATTGCCTTCTATTTCCCCCTTTAATTCTGTTAGTATTTGTTTCATATATGTAGGATCTCCTGTGTTGGGTGCATAGATGTTTATAATGGTTATATCTTCTTGTTGGATTGACCCCTTTATCATTATGTAGTGTCCTTCTTTGTCTCTTGTGACTTTATTTGTTTTGAAGTCTATTTTGTCTGATAAAAGTACTGCAACTCCTCTTTTTTCTTCCAATTAGTTGCATGAAATACATTTTTCTAATCATTCACTTTTAGTCTGTGTATGTCTTTGGGTTTGAAGTGAGTGTCTTGTAGGCAGCATATAGATGGATCTTGTTTTTTTATCCATTCAGTGACACTATGTCTTTTGAATGGTGCATTCAGACTATTTACATTTAGGGTGATTATCAATAGATATGTACTTATTGCCATTGCAGACTTTAGAATCATGGTTACCAAATGTTCAAAGTTAACTTCCTTACTATCTAACAGACTTAACTCACTTAGTATGCAATTACAAACACAATATAAAGGTTCTTTTTTTTATCTTTTTTCCTCCTTTTTCTTCCCTCTCCATTCTTTATATATTAGGTATCATTCTATACTCTTTGTCTAACCCTTGACTTTGGGGGTAGGGTAGTTGATTTGATTTTGCCTCTGCTTAGTAATTAATTGGTCTACTTTCTTTACTGTGGCTTTATTTCCCCTGGTGACAGCTATTTAGCCTTAGGAACACTTCCATCTATAGCAGTCCCTCCAAAATACACTGTAGAGTTGGTCTGTGGGAGGTAAATTCTCTCAGCTTTTGTTTATATGGAAATTATTTAACCCCTCCTTCAAATTTAAATGATAGTCTTGCCAGGTAGAGTATTCTTGGTTCAAGGCCCTTCTGCTTCATTACATTAAATATATCATGCCACTCCCTTCTGGCCTGTAAGGTTTCTATTGAGAAGTCTGATGATAGCCTTGTGTGTTTTCCTTTGTATGTGATCTTTTTTCTCTCTGTGGCTGCTTTTAATAGTCTGTCCTTATCCTTGATCTTTGCCATTTTAATTATTATGCATCTTGTTGTTGTCTTCCTTGGGTCCCTTGTGTTGGGAGATCTGTGCACCTCCATGGCCTGAGAGACTATCTCCTTCCTCAGATTGGGAAAGTTTTCAGCAATTACCTCCTCAAAGACACTTTCTATCTCTTTTTCTCTCTCCTCTTCTTCTGGTACCCCTATAATATGAATATTGTTCTGTTTGAATTGGTCACACAGTTCTCTCAATATTCTTTCATTCTTAGAGATCCTTTTTTCTCTCTGTGCCTCACCTTGTTTGTATTCCTGTTGTCTAAATTCTATTTCATTTACCATCTCCTCTACTTCATCTAATCTACTTTTAAAACCTTCCATTGTATGTTTCATTTCAGATACTGAATTCTTCAACCTTTGTATCTCATTCCTGAATTCCTTCGTGAGTCCTTGAATATTTTTCTGTAGCTGTGTTAGCATGTTTATGATTTTTATTTTGCAATCTCTTTCAGGAAAATTGATGAGTTCAGGCTCACTTTCTGGTGTTTGTGGGATTTTGGTTTGAACCAGATTCCTTTGATATTTTGTATTTGTAGGTAGTACCCTCTAGTGCCCAGAAGTTCTACTCTCTGGAGCTTCTTAGCCCCTGAAGTGATGGTGGGGGTCACAGGTGAGCAGTTCTCATGCCTGTTGGAAGGAAAAAGCTCTTTCCTGCTTCCCAGCTGCAGTACCTTCCTCCACTGCCAGGGCCAGTGGGCCAAATGAGCAGGGAGAAGCCTCTATACTTTGTGCTTGTAGCTGCCATAGGTGGGGCTGCCCTCTAGCTGGCCTGGCACAATGACAGGGCATCTGGTTTGTGAGCTGATGCCAGTCATGAGGAACGCGCAGCAGGCTGCGTATCACCATGAGGGGCCTCGTAGCTGCATAGCCAGCCAGTGGGATGGAGCACTTGAAGCTCCTGAATGTTCCTAACATGCTGGGCAGAGAGCACCTGGACAATTTTGTCCACCTGTCCTTTCTCCTGAGCAGCACACTCTGTGCAATTCTTGCCCCTTTAGCAGCCCTCTCGCTGTTCAGAAGTCTTTCAGACTCCCCGCCTTTCTTTTGTCCCAGAGTGGCCAGTTGTGCACATGTGTTTCCCACAAACACCTGGGATCTCAGTCTGTCTGAGTATTTCTCCTGTCTTAGCTTTCCAACCCCACTAATCTCCATAGAACCATGTAATGTAGGTTTGTGCTCCTGGAGCAGATTTCCAGGGCTGGGTATTCAGCAGTCCTATGCCTCCAACCCCTCCCCCCTCCATGTCTCTTCCTCCGTTCAGTGAGCTGGGGTAGGGGAAGAGCTTGGTTCCCTCTGGATCATGACTTTGGTACTTTACCATTTTCCTTGAGGTCTGCTGTTTTCCCCAGGTGTAGACAGTCTGACGCAGCCTTCTTTCCTGTTACTCTTTCAGGATTAGATGTATTTGCTATGTTTTCATATTATATGTGGTTTGGGTAGGAGGTTTCTGTCTCACCTCTCATGCTGCCATTTTTCTTTCCTTTTTGCCCTTTTTAATCAAGGTCTTATATTGAGAATGTGAAAGCTCAAACATCAGTCTGCAGCATACAACATCATAGGGCTAATCCTATCAGAAAACCAACTACAGATCATACTTAGAAACCAGGACAGGAATAAGTTGATATGGTGCATTTTTAAAAATGATTTTCAAAAATACCAATTTGATGTGCCTACTTTTCCAACTTAACATTTATTTTGAAAAAACCTAGGCAGCAAATTTCCTCCCACAGTCAATGCATGCTTACCTCAGTAGCATTATCTGTATGACCTGGCATACCTCTGGAGAAGTTCCAATTAGCAGTATGCTCACAGCTACATTTCAGCACTACTGCAACCAACATGAGAGTGTACAGCTAACTCCAGGGTGTCTGAAGGCCCATGTTTGAGACTCCACAACTAAATTCTCATTTTGGCTTTCATCTTCCTCTGTGAAAGTTGCAGAGCACAACATGTTGACCTCTGGCATGAGGGAAGCCAAAAATAGAATCTTCCCAGTGTAAGGCATCTTAGGACAAAAAAAAAAAAAAATCTCCTACAGTAGACTAGTGTTTTGATTGCAAAGGCCAAGGGCCCTGCCACATTCTAATTGACATAGTCTCAAATTAGATGTCTTCTTGGATTATATAACTACATCAATTCACTACTTCATCTTAAAATGAGTTCATTTTTGGTGAAAGATTCATGAAGGGATTAAATAGAAGTGACAACACATAACGAAGCAAAGTTCACAGTCCCAACTGCAGTGCTTAAAACTAGGCCAAAGGGGAAAATGTCATATGATTAATATAATCTAAAGGCTCCCTTAATTGACCAGTTTTTTTGAAGAAGTAACTTTCTGTGTTTGGTTTAGATGTTTATATTTTCCTCTGCCCTTTTAGGAGACTTAGGAGGACGTGAGCAAGGGGCTTTAGCACATTTTAATTATGTCTGGAGCCATCCTCTATCTATGGCTCAGTCTGGGAAAAATCCAGAATGAAGAAATTATAAAAAGCTTATGATAAATCCTTTTATTATCCCTTTTGGACATTATCTCCAAATGCATCTTCCTTAAATCCCTGGTAGAACAAGGTGATTTTTCCCACTTACAGGGCAAGGTAGGTATGACTGAAATTAAGAGCAGGGAAAATATATCCTTCTTTGAATATACAGGAAGGAAACGGGCAAAAGCTTTTGGTAAGTGCTTGAAATGATTGGCATTCCATTAAAGCTGTAATTTAAGCAGAACTTTAAATTCAGTGAGGGCTCCTCGAGCTACATTTGTGGTGGAGCTGAAGGGCTCTCTAATAGAAGCAGAAACATTCTCCTGAAGGGTTGGCAACAGAATCTTCTGCCATAAACCTCAGTGTGCACTTTAGTCAACATCAAAAAGACAGTGAATAGTCAAGATATTTTGCTTTTTGCTATTCTTATTTGAGGTACATGCAACTTAGTACCTGTGTTTTTCATCAGTGTTTGTGGTCTTCATATCTTTTATTGCCAACAGAATGCTATCAGAAACCTATTACAGAGCTGAAAATGGTTTCATGTTTAGTTGCAGCATTCTAACAGAGGTAATGCCACTTGTACTCTTTCACCATCTCAATATAAAATACTCTAGTGACACACTGTCAGTAATAAATACTTCTTGTTGGGAGAATGGCTCAGAAAAACATTTTCAGTAAATATTTCAGAGTGAGGAAAAAATCTTACTGTGAATGTATAAATTTGAAATGGCCATGCAGCTGCTGATTATCAGCCAATTATTCCTTAGATATGTAATTACTGATCCTTCCACTTAGGGATAAGCATTAAAAGATTATAATCCCACCTTCTATGTAGAAAATATGGTTTATGAACCTATCAAAATGGAAAATTATTAGTAGAACAAAAGTAAATAAAGCAAAGTTAAAATAGTCTTGGAAAAATCATTTGAGCTTAAAATATCAAAGACACACAAAAGCGACTTCAAAAGTTAAAAACTGGTCTCAGATGAAATTTGCCCTAAATATTTGACTACCTTTCAGAAAAGTAATTACTTTGAATTGACCTTTATCTAATTAAATATGATCAGTTGCTATAGCTAAACTTTAAAAAAATTCCTTCAAAGTGTAAATTTATAAATTAATATTTAGTAAGGTTATTTTATAATTTTAAACATTTACATCTGTATTAATCCTCCATGCACATTTTCAAATGCATATAAAATCTCTTATAAGGTTTACCCCTGAATGGGGAAAAAATAGCTTAACTCCAATTTAAATGTAAAAGCAGGTTTAAAAAATATCCCATAGGAACACTTTCTAAATTAAAAACTGTAATTCTCTTTGAAAAATATAAAACCTTATATTCTTAATATTACTTTGTCTGATTCTTATTCTGTGCTATGAATCAAGGATTTATCCAGGGAACACAAATGCAAATAGAAATGAGTTTGCAATTTTGAGATGGTTTAAAGATGAATGAAATCCAGGATAAGGTTTAAAAAATATGAGTATATTTTAGGTTCTAAAAGGTTGAGATCAAATAGCAGTTTTCTGAGTTAAATTCAAACTCCATTCAGGGGCCCTTCCAAGCTGCAACTCTTTTCCTGCTTTCCACATTCCAGTTACAATCAATTCATTGCTTTCTGTTCTGTGAAGCAATTCCTCCTAGTGGCTTCCTAGGACAGAACATCCTTTCAGTGCATGAAGCCCTTGTCAGCAAGCATTCCCCAATTAACCCTATTTCTCCCATTCATATCTTTCCTCTGAGTTAACTCAACTTGCTACAAAATGGCTTCCTGTAACAATTTACTTGGTGCCGATTATGGGCAAATTTTTTCAAACTAGACTATGAGATTACACAAAATAATCCTATCTTTCCACTATATCCAGATGTCACGTCCCTCATATAGCTTTCTCTCTTTATTTGGAATTACATCTTGCAAGTTTTTCCAGTCTCATAGTTACTTCACACCTCTTGTTGATGTATATATAATTGGGCTGCGTGTTGTGCTTACTTGTATGTGTAAGTAACCCACATCTTTCTGGGTTTATATTTAAATGGACTCAAAACAATAAGGGTAAACTATATTTTGCTTGTTTTTTTTTAACCTACTAATTCCAGTCCCATACCGCTACAACAACCTGCCCTCAGTTATATCTGCAAGTATCAGTGAAGTCATTTATGGGGGCTTATGAATGAGACCTCTGCTGCTATATAGCTACCATGTGACTTCTTCTTCCTCTCTGGCTTCTCTCCCATTGATCGCCACTGCTGCTGACATGTTAGAGGCTGCTCCACATTTTTCAGAATCCTCAATATTCTTGTATTCTTGCATGAATAGTTTCTTCAGTTTCTTGTAAGCCTCCTCTAACTTAGGGCTCAGATATCAATTTACTGAAATAGGCTAGAGAGTTAGAATTGAGAAAAGCACTTGCTTTCCTCCAGGTCCCATCCCACACTCACAGCCTTAACATCATTCTGTATATAGACCTCTAGAATTCCGTTTCAACCAGACCAAATTTCAAGCTGAGCCATGTCTAAATTCAGGGAATGCAAATGGTTTATACAGAAACCAGAACCTCTGACACACAACTCTATCCCACACAGGCTTTGAACTATCTGAAAGTGAGGGCACTGTCCTCTGAATCTCCACATCTACCAGCTATCATGCACCACCCCTGTGGACACACCCAATTATTCACACTGCCAGACTGACTGACTTCTACTTATCTTTCAGGCCCCAGCGTAAATGTTTCTCCTTCCAATAATCCTTCCAGGATCTACAAAAAGTTTGGTTTCCTTCCTGTGAGCTTCCATAAGCCCCTGAATGTCTTACCTTATACACCACTCTGTATTGAAGCTGCCTGATGGGTTGTCTGTCTGTCCCACTTGAATGTGAGTTCCATGAGGGCAGGAACTGTTTTTGGCTTCCTAGTTATCCTCAGCACTACCAAAACATCTAGTGTGTTAATCAGACATCAGACAAATTTCCCTGATGTAGACTCCACTTCATGTGGCGTCCATAATGAAGTCCTTACCAACAACTTTTGGCCAAGCACAATTTTAGATTTATACAAATAGAGAAGATCCACCTTTCATTTGCCTGTCTAGTTTCCCAACTTATCCATGAGTATTTACTTCATTCCCTGTTGGGCTCTCCGGCTCTCATTATCTCCATTTTGCCTCTTGTTCTTTAAACAGAAAGGGCCCCAGATTCTGTTCCAGGTCACTATAGGGTTGGGAGGAACTTTAGGATGGGTTGTGTGTCTGATCAGTCTTCACCTCCCAGCCTGACCACTTTTCTACTAGGATGCAGTGGGAGAACAAATTGTTTCACTCGGCATCTTTCCGGTCCCAGACCTCATCATCCCCCAATTACATGTTCTCACTCCACATACTTCTTGAAGAATTGTAACCTTCAATATACCTTCCACTCCTTAGGAGTATCTGAGGAATTGATACAAATAAGATCAAGTCACTGAAAACCATGTGCTTGACCATTTTCCTGAGCTCTAATCTTAGAGTGGACAAATATTTGTTCTACTCCTGACAAGCAACTAACAAGCTCTGGCCTTTAGCAAATCACTGCAAGTCTTTGATCCTCAGTTTTCTCTTCTAAGAGATAGGAATAATACTTAAATGTATAATTGAGCACAATATCCAAGAAATAAGGAGATGTGCCCAGTGAGTGATTCCAACTGGACTGGTCTTAAACTCAGCCTGAAGGGAATCGGAAGCACCTTTAAGAACCAACATACAAACCCTACAGTGAATCACTTCAAGCCCATGATCCCGCTGTGTGTGAACATGCCCGCACAGTGGCTTCTCCTCTGCTCGTATGTGTGGTTCTCTGGCATAGTCTCAAGAAGTTGCCATACGTCATAGGCCATACACAGAATGTGACCAAGAAGACTTAGTCAAGAATCAATATTATTGATTTTCATATTATTTACAATGGCTATCCTTTTTGGGCTTTTATGAAATAAGTATGGTGATGAAATTTTTATGGTCATTACCTCTAATCTTTATAATAACTCCTCTTGTAGATAAAATCATCACCATTTTACGGATGAGGAAACAGAGGTTCAAAGAGCTTCATAAGTTTCCTATGGTCATATGGCATGTAAGTGACTAAGCCTTAACTCAGGTCTGTCACTACAGCCACGCTCTTGCTAGCAGTCCACAATGTTTCTTTCAACCATCTCTCTATTTTAGGACAATGTAGGCCTTATTTGATAGTAGATGAAATCTCCTTCAATGCAATCAAACAGTAAAACAAAAGCAAAACAAAACAAAACAAAAGTACAAACAAGAATATTCAGCATATCCCCAGGAATTCCACTCCTAGGAATTTACCCCAAGAATGCAGGAGCCCAGTTTGAAAAAGACATATGCACCCCTATGTTTATTGCAGCACTATTTACAATAGCGAAGAAATGGAAGCAACCTAAGTGTCTATCAGTAGATGAATGGATAAAGAAGAGGTGGTACATATACACAATGGAATATTATTCAGCCATAAGAAGAAAAAAAATCGTACCATTTGCAACAACATGGATGAAGCTAGAGGGTATTATGCTCAGTGAAATAAGCCAGGCAGAAAAAGACAAATACCAAATGATTTCACTCATCTGTGAAGTATAATAACAAAGCAAAAACTGAAGGGAAAAAACAGCAGCAGACTCACAGAACCCAAGAATGGACTCACAGTTACCAAAGGGAAAGGGACTGGGGAAGATGGGTGGGAAGGGAGGGATAAGAGGGAAAAGGGGGCATTACAATTAGCAGATGTAATGTAGGGGGGGCACGGGGAGGGCTGTACAGCACGGAGAAGACAAGTAGTGACTCTATAGCATCTCACTACGCTGATGGACAGTGACTGTAATGGGGTATGTGATGGGGACTTAATAATGGGGGGAATCTAGTAACCACAATGTTGCTCATGTGATTGTATATCAATGATACCTTAATAAAAAAAGAATATTCAGAATATCCAAAAAGTACATATCTTTATGCCAAAATTTTGTTTTTGCTATTTTCTTTTTTTGCATATACATTACTCAACAATGCCACTTTGAAGATTTGTTATCCATTCTTCTCAGTAGTATTTAAAGGATTTGTGAACAGGAGCCTTATCCAGGTTGTCAGCATTGCATCTCAATCCCCTCAAGCAAGTGGTCATGTTGAAAGGATGGTGCAGATGACTAAGGCTGCCCTGCAGCAAGTTGCCGGAGGAGTCTGATCAAGGGGACTCTGCCAGGCTTCTAATCTCTGCACACCAACGGCAGAAACAGTCTTGCAATCTTGTTAATCAAGTGACATCTCAGTACTTCTTTCAAACATTATAAAAGAGACTTCCATGAGAACTAAAACCACAAACATGGATGGTCCCTGGCCTGTGCTTCGATTGTACTTACTCTTTCATTTTAACCAGAACAGTTGATTGGGGTGGGGCAGAGAGGTGACCAGATACCTTATCTCGGGTATTCTCAGCTTCAGTGTCAGTCCTTCAGAGAGGCCATCCCTGAACACATTCCCCCTCATTTAATATAGTCCTTGCTACCTCTGGTAACTATCACATCAACTGGTTTTATTTTCATGAAAGAGTATTGCTCTCAGAAATTTTCGTTTTGGTTTCTGTTTCTTGTAATGTTACTTTATATTGCTTGGTTCTCCCTAATGAGACACTAGGTTCTTCAGAACCTTACTTTATTTGTACACTTATTCACTGCCTTCCTAGTTCCTAAATTGTTGTCTGGAACAAAAGAAGAGCTAAATAAAGAAGTTGTTGAGGGACTGGATGCCTGTGGATATTGGGTGTATGTGTAAAGTAGAGAGTAGAATGGCTGGATGTGGCATTCCCAGATTGCACAGTTCTCAAGGTCTTCATTCCTTGAAGATTTGATCTAAGCAAAACCATCAGAAGTGTTTCCCCTATAGCCCTCTAGAATTCATTTTTGTAGACATATCTAAGGACTACCATGGCTATTAAGTGAAGAAAGTTTCTTGTGGCCACCAAAGCTGTGTACAGCCCTAGAATGTGTACTCTTAGTTGGAAAACACACAAGAGGGCTCGTCGGAGGTTTAAAAGAAAGTGTTACCCAAAGGGAGTAAGATTCTGTATTGCTCAAGAGGCAGAGTACATCAATGAAATTAATATGTCATCAAAAATAGTGTTTATCATGTCTCAGACATGAATTTGTGTCTGTGGTGAATGAAACAAAGCTGAAAGTCCACAGCTCTCCAGTGGCTCCCCAGTACACCTCTTACTTCGGCATTTCAAGCCCTACATGACCTGGCTCCGTCCTGCATCTTAGGACTCCTGATCTCCAAGGATCCCTCCTCACTCATTCTGCTCCATATACACTGGCTTCTTTGTTAATCACTGAAAACACCAAGGTCTTTCCCAGTCTAAGAAAACTGTACTTGCTTGTCCCTCTGCCTGGAAAGTACTCCCCTCCCCTCTCCTTCACACTGCTCAGACTTTTGCATGACTGACTCCATAATTCAGGTGTCTGTTCAAACGTACATCACTGGTAAGTGGCACAATTTAATAACTCTAGGCTAAGTAGTAATCTAATAATTCTCTGTTACATTATCATCTTCTCTTTCTCTGCAAACAATGTTGCTATTTGATATTTTTCTTAGTTATTTATATATTTACTTGCTTATTGTCATTCTTCCCTACTAGAATGTGAGCTCTGTGAGAGAAGGGACCTTGTCTATCTGCCTGGGACCCTTTTGGAACTATTTTCTGATGTACTGTCAATATCTAAAACAGGGCTTGGTGCATGTTAGGGTCTCAACATATATTTGTTAAATGGAGAATGAATAGACATTTATCAAATAATGAAACCAACAAATGTATAATTACAAAGGTGTTGGAAGTGCCATGTAGGAGAAATGCAAGGCTCTGAGATCAAGAAAAATGTTGGAAGGATAGAGGATAGAAGGAATCTGTTTTGGCAGAGGCATTAGTCAAGTCCTCTCTATGGACGTGGTAAATTGAGTTCTAATGGATGAGAAGCAGCCAGACATATTAAATGTGGTGGGAAGAGTTTCTGCTATTTTTTTCCATTTACTTTTTCTATATTTTTAAGATTTTGTTTTTAAATAATTACAGATTCACAGAAAATTGCTAAGAGAGTACAGAGATGTCCTGTGTACTCTTCATCCAATTTTCCACCATGGTTACACCGGGACACTAGAACTAGGACAGTGAGGATGATACAATGCTGCCATTTTCTCATCTGGGTAGATTTGTGTAACCACTACCACACTCAAAAAAATACAGAACTATTTTATCCTCACAGATCTCTCTTTATATTTGTTTCAGTCACTTTGATTTCCTACAATGGTGATTTCAGGTTAGGTCAGTACAAATTGTTTCTGTCCTATAAAGGACTGTTTGTAGAGAACTATCCATCCATCCCTTGTTTAACTACTTTCAATAAGGCAGGATTTGCCAGGGGATTTTGAAAGCAAGTTATCCCCTGGGTCAGGCAAACTATGGCATGAATCATTTACAAGATATTTGAAATAGCCTGGGTTAGAGAAATAATTTGATGGCTCACACTGTTCCTGCTGCCCTAAAATCAGCAGTCTTTCTCCACTACAAGGTCAGGTGCAAACCATTTCTCCTCTGTGCAAAACAAATAGATTTTCATAAAACCTAACGTGAAAGTGTGCTAGGAGAATGAATTCCATTTCGAGTACTGGTTTCTGCCTTCAGACTGCCTGGATTCTTCCATATATTTTTTTTTGTTTTGTTTTTCTACCATAGTGTCATTTGGGAATATGAATTAAAAAAGACTTTGAATAAACCTGATTTTTCTTTCTTGAGCTACACTGGACACCTCAGTACCAAGTTGTTTTTATTTTTCTCACTAACAATGCTTGTAATTCCACTGAGCATGGGGACCAAAACCAGCAAAAGGGCATTTTCCACGAGCTGGTTATATACCTGACAAATTCTCACTGAATGTCACCCCACACAGCCTCCTTGTCCCTCAAGAAAATGGAAGCAAAGTTCCCCATGCACAATGCTTCTGAAGCTCTGGGCAGCTGCTCTCTTTCAGGGACTCGAAAAAACATCATGAAATTATGTCACTAAAAGCAGTTCAATTGCCAGTGGACCAGCTGCCTTTTTGTGTAGACAGATTTATCAGAGGGTTGAATGCTGAGAATAACCTCAAGTATGGGGACACTATAATTATGAATTCCAAATGGAAGAATTCACGACTAAAGATACCCTCACAACAGAATGCATCTGAATCTGCATCCTCTGCTCCCCTAGGATTACATATCACTATAACCCAAATAGGCAATTTATCTGCAGTGTCAGCCTTAAAAAGATTGTATTGAGTATCCTTGATTTTTCCTAAGATAAAATGAAGGGGACACACACACACACACGCACACACACTCTCACTTTTAGAATTAGTGTACAGATGTAAAATGGACATAAGCAAAAATTTCTCATTTTAAGGATTCAAAAATCACTGCTCTGGCCATTTTCTTTTATAAATTACACATTATCAGGAAGTGTTCTAGAATCCTATGTAGTTGTGACATTTCTAGTTGTCATTTGAAAGGCTGCATTAACTAGGGATTAGCACACCAAACATCAACAGTGATATGTCATCGAAGTTCTAGGAGAAGTGTCCAATGTTCTATTGCATTTTTGGCAGAATTAACAACCATTACATCTGACATTAAAAATTCACCAACTCTCACAGTTAAATAGGAATAATTTGATCACTTAAAGTGGTCTGTACCATATGACACCAGCTTTTATAATCATCTTTCTAAGAATAGTAAGAGGCTTTCATTGAAATACAAGCCATACATTTTGGCTGAATTTTGCTCTTTCTTATCTGTCTTTGCTGGTATATTCTCTCAGAGTTTTTTCTTTTCTAGTTCCTCTTTACATAAGCTTCTGCCAATATTGTTATTAGCTCTATCCTTTCTTTTTTTCTCATCCTTGGGCAATCTCATCCATTGTTATATCTTAAATACCATATATTGTGGTGATGATTTCAAAATACTCATTTCCAAGCCTGCTCATTTCCCTGAATTGCAGACCCAAACATTCAACTTATCAGCTTTACTTCTTATTCACATATCCAGTGATCACCAAAATTTATCTCCAAATCATAATTCATCTCCCCAACTCGCTCATTTGTTCAATTACTAAACTCTTGGAGCCATAAATAATGTCACTATCAAAGCAGATTATAACCGTCTCATCCTCCATTCTACATATACATGCAGTTAGCAAACAAATCCTTCTGGGTTCTCTTGATTTACGTCTTTTCTTTCTTCAAAGCCACTTCTCAAATTCAGCCCCTACCTTTCTACTTTCAGTCTCTCTCTATGCTATCAGTCTTTCCACTGCTTTTTGGTTTATCTTCTTAAAACACATATCAGATCAGGCTGGAGTGTTGTTCCTTTTCTTTAACCTGCTCCTTTGCATACAGACTCTAATGCAAAACTTCATACAATATAACCCCAGCGCATCTTTTCAGCTCTATTGACCTACTTGCTGTGCATGGAGGGTAAGGGGGGAATCCTTAATTCTTCCAATCAGGCCTTAGCTCCAACTCTTCCAGCAGCTTGGAATTCTACACTCCTACACTCGTGCTGACAGTTACAGTCCTATTTATCTTAGAAGTGACAATGCAAATGCTTCCTTCTCCAGAAAGTCTTCCCATATCCCCCAATAACACAAATCTCTCACTCATTCAAATAATGCTTTTATAACTTGGTTAAAGACCCTTTTATTAATTCTTTTAAGAAATTCATTTACTAAGTTTCTTGAGTTTACTACTACATGTGAATAATACAGATTAGCTCCCTATTCACAGGTATATGGCATTCTACCGGTGAGATAAACAGCCCTAGTTCAGGAGACCCTACCACACTGCAAAGTGCTATGCCTGGGGTGAGACTAGGGGCGACTGTAGATCAGACCTCTAGGTATAGCTTTCCTGAAGAAATGGCATTTGAGCTGAGATGTGAATGATGAGAAGCTGGCCATGTGAAGCAGGAATAAAAAACATTTCAGTAGAGGCAATAGCACATAAAAATCCTGGAAGCTGAGAGAAAGTATTTGAGGGCCAGAGAAAGACACACCTGAAGTGCAATGAGTTGATACTTGGATATTGACCTCACATTTACTACAGGCAGGGTACTGAACAAAACAGATATGTTTCTTGTTCTCAAGGGGTGTCAGTATAATTGACCAGACTCATACTGACCCAAGAATAACACAAATACACTATAAAATTGTGATAAGTGCTATAAAGGGAATGTCAAAGAGGGCATTCTGATGTGCTTGTGGGGCAGCAAAGTGGGGATTTCCAGCAAAGTGTCATATCTGTGGAGGTCAGAGAAGAGGTCTGGGCTGAAGATATTAATTGGTTCTCAACCCAGAGGTGAATAACTGAAGTTCTAGTTAATAAGTGGTCTCAAGCCTACTGTAAGGAAACCCAATATTAATAATCACTTGGATTATTAACCTAACATTAAACATTAATAATCAAATTAAACCACCAAAGAGCCTGGCCAGGAGAAGCCAGAGAGGTAGTAGGAAAACCAGAGACTAGAAGCTAAGAGAAGCAAGAGCTTCAACAGAGAGGGAGTTAAGAACTTCAGCCAATGCTATTGAGAGGCCAATTCACAAGAGATCTGAAAAGTCCTGGGTTATGCATCAAGGAAGACACTGGTAAAGATTAGAGAAATCAGCGCTAGTAGAGTGTGGGAAGAAGAGAAACTAGAATGAGTTAAGGAGAAATGGGAGGTAACGAAGTACAGACATGATTTATAGAAACTTCCAGGAACTTGGCTATAAGCAGTAGTAGAGAACTGGCAATTAGAATAGCCCTAATTAAAGTGATCCCAAAATCATTTGAGTAGTTATTGATTTAAAACATTTTCCTTCTTTTAATTATGTGTTGTTAGACTGCCACCATTATTTTTATTTTCAGTCACTATAAAACAAGTGGGTTAGACTTAATGAATCTTTAAAGGCCTTGAGTTACTATTCAAAGGTCACACACCTTAGAAGTAGCAGAGCTGAGGCTAAAGGCCATGTCTCCTGACTGCAAGCTGAGTGTACTACCTGCTCTCTCCAGTCAAATCCTGCATTCTGAATCTGTCCTTGAATTACAAAGAGGCTATCTAGGCTGTCTTAGAACTGTCCACCAACCTCTCAATGAAAGTTGGCTTTGGCTAGAGGAGAAAATTCCCTCTTCTGCAACGATTTCACACGAGATGCAGCAGACAGACAGCTGAAGGCATCTGCTCTCAAGCACCAAGCCTCACCAACAGCCCCACACCTGGGCCTCTCATCCCCATCAGATATACAAAATGTGTTTCAGGATGTAAATAATTATATTTTCCTCAGGAATTTGCTTTGTGATACACACCCACCCACACAGTCACATACAAATATACAGCTTTTTAAAAACATTATAACAGTAAGTTGTCCTTAATCACACTTGCAATCGTCTCTGGTGCTCTAAATCCACTACAGAGAAACATCTGTGTGTCCTAACCTGGCAGTATGGAAAAGCTGGAATGGACCACAGAGACCTTGCTGCCCAGTGCTGTTCTTTAAAGACACAAAACCATTTTGCCTGGCTCCGTGCTAGAAACCACATTACTGTAAAATGCTTTTTGAAAGTACAATCTATTGGAAGAAAAGACTATTGTGGATTGCCACTTTTCATAAAGAATGTCTGGAAGTTCCCCCTAGTCTCTCCCCAGTTTTTGGATGTTTTATCAGTATCATGGAATCTACATTGTTGCCCATAACCCATACATGCTGATCGGGGGGCCAGTCCCCCAAGCAATTAGTTTCATCATAGTTTTCTGGAAACATGTTCCCATTTCCAAGTATTTTTAGAGAATTATAAACAAAAACTGCTTTATTCACAGTTACATTAATATCTTAAACAGAAAGTGTGACATAACCCAGGTTAAACTTTGGATAGCTTGTATATAGACACCAAGAAGTAAAATGGTGATCTTAGTCTGAGAAACCCATTTAACTTATTTACCTAACTTTTACCATTTTATTCCTCAGTCAAGTGTGGGTATGCAGCCACTTCCTGAGACTTTCAAGCTATACTGATTGCCCCTTTGCTGCTGTGTTCACATTCTGAGAATCCCTTGGACTCTACTGCATGCACCAAGCCTTGCACATGACAAGCCATGTCCTCACTCAGCTCCACTTCAGTGAGCCCATCACCCCCCTCTCTATGGCCACCAGCCTCAGAAGCACAGCACTTGTTTATGGCTGGCTACACAAAAGGGTATTTGTCCCTCTGTTTGCTGTTTCTCCTTGCAAGTGCGTGGGCACACACAAAAGTG
This sequence comes from Phataginus tricuspis, assembly GCA_029783875.1. Classification (NCBI taxonomy): domain Eukaryota; kingdom Metazoa; phylum Chordata; class Mammalia; order Pholidota; family Manidae; genus Phataginus; species Phataginus tricuspis. Next base: position 128,320,823 of record JAQQAC010016209.1, on the reverse strand, counting down.
AGTCATTTAAATGCACCAAGGTGGGATGTTGGATAAACATAAGGCTTCTTACATAGTAACAGATTAGATTAGAATAATGTATTTTAAAGTGCATTTTGGACCACATAGAATGGAGGGAGTCTTACTTCTGGAGAAAATTGGCTGCCAGAAATCTAAGTACACTATAAAGTACCTCTGGGTTATGCCTAGTGGCAGAAATTCTAGCAGAGTTGAGGGCTTTGAAAATTGTCTTTTTAAGCTGGCAGGCCAACTACAATAAAAAAAAAAAAATCTCTGACTAGGAACTACAGGCCGAAAGTAATACTTAGCTAGCTTAGTTTTCCTGACCACAGTAGAGATGATTAATAAAAGGCCTAGGAAGTCAGTTGAATTACTGTCAGGGAGGTAAAGTTTCATCATTAAAAAATGCAACAAGGGCAAAGGATAGTGTTGGTTTTTGGCTTACAAAAGACAGAATAATATATCAAAATTCAATTAAATACAGGCTCTGGGGAGAAAAAAGCAAGGCTAGACCCTTCCACGTCTCTGTGTGAGTTAAGAGGATTTGTTAGGCAAGGGAAGAATATGCACATATTGCCTCTTATTGTAGAGCAAAGAGACCTTTCAGGTGCAGGTTTGTCTCTGAGCCTGAGAGCACATGCCAAGCTGAGGGGCTTGTCCTTACTATCCTGAAGTCAGTCGTGCATCAAGCTACTAGACACAGAACTGCACTCAGATATCTTTTTTTTTTTTTTATCTTTTCTCTTTGAAAAAGTGCTTGCAATGATAACCAATTGTGTTCAAAGATTCTTTCCTTATAGCACTTTCGACCAGGGAAAAAGTTACAAGTATTTGTCAAGCACCTACTATTTTGGACTAGACCTAAGGAATTATTTTTTAATAATCCCCCACCTTTCTGGGAGATCTGAACATGGTGGTTGTTGCCCTTCACAGAAGTGGGCAAAGAAATTGCCTTGAATGAGTGACCTCACAACAATCCATATTTTAGAGGCTTTCTCAACATCCAAGATAATCATGGATATATGAAATTCTGCACCTTGTGTGTACTCATCTTTCTCATTATGGTGTTCAGAGTGAGGTGATGCAGAGACCACAAGATCTTTAGGTTGGCCAATAGATGTCAACTTTCATAATAACAGCAAAATTAATATGCGGCCATTATGCCTTATTTTACTTGCTGAGGTAGTAAATATGTATTTGTTAATAGCTGGAACTTACTTGTACCAAAAGGAAAAGAAGGGACACAAGCTCAACAGTCCAAGCAGGTTTATTGCTAAACCTGAGAGGGACCCCTCTGTTCTGGCCAGCAGAACAAAGAAGTTGTCTCTTACAGGCTAAGAGGCTTTTTATGGCCAGGTTTTTTGGTGGGCTTCTGAGGGGATGGGTCAGGGAAAAGGTGGGCTTGTGGCTTGCTGACATGTCCTCTGGAGAATGCTTGTAGCCTAAGTAAGATGAAACCTAGGTCTCTCTGAGATAGCAGGTGGGCTTATTAAAAAAGGTGGTACTCCTGTCCCACCTCTATCATTTCTGGCTCTAAAGGGGTATAGGAAGATGGTCACCATTCTTTAATCAGCTATTCCTGCTGAGAAGGGGCAATGAAGGCGGTTTTCTGATATTTTGAAGGAGGAAGGCCATTTGGAGGTGTTCTCAAGTAGTTGCTCAGGAGATGACTGCCATTCTATCCTCTAAAAATCTTTGAAATAGGTTAATTAAGCAGGGAAGGAAAAGAAGGAGGAGGGTAATAAAGGAAAATGGGACCAGGAGAGGTAGAAGGTAACTGAGGGTTGTGGAAGCTGAGAGTCTAAGACTTGGACTCAGGCCAGGGAAAGAAGGGTTAGAGCCCAGTGGCTGAGAAGGTCGGAGAGGTTGTGTGAGGAGTGTACCTGTAGGGGCTGGGGGAGGGCAATATTTGGGGTTCTGGGATAAGGAGTGCACCTGACACTATGACCTGTAAGCAGAGAGGCCAGCCTTTTATCACAAGGTCACGTTGTTGGACAAATAGGCAACAGGCTGGAGGGAGTCCCCGGCTGATTGTGTGAGTAGCCGTAATGCTTGTCTCTTTTTGCTGGTTAAGAAGAGAAAGAAATGTTTTTTAGAGTTAGGTAGAGTCAAAGCAGGTGCCTTGAGGAATGCTTGCTTAAGGACTCAGAAGCAGGAATTGAGTCTCTCTAGCACCCTTTCTTGGGGATCCCTTTGGGAGGCCTCATAAAGGGGTTTTGCAATGAGTGAGAAATTTGGGATTTAGAGTCTAAAATAGCTGAGAAGCCCCAGGAAGGAAAGAAGATCTCGCTTTGTGGTGGGGAAAGGGAGATGATTAATAGCTTGTCTTCGGAAGGTGGGTGTGCAGCGAGTGGTAGGGGTGAGGTCAGGACCAAGGTAAGCGCCATTTTGCTGTACCAGTCGAGCTTTGTGTTCTGAGACACAGTATCCCTTTTCCCCAAGGAATCTAAGAAAGGAAATCGTGTGGGATATAGAATCAATTTTTGAGGGGCTGCAAAGTAAGAGGTCATCGACATATTGAAGCAGGCAGCTAGGGGCGAGGTTGAGAGATTGGAGGTCCTTTTGTAGTGCTGGGCCAAAGGCGTGGGGGCCGTCCGAAGTCCCTGGGGAAGAGCTGTCCATGTGAGCTGTTAGGTGAACAGGGATATGGCGTGTGTCCAGGTGAAGGTGAAAGGTTGTTGGGAGTCAGGGCTGAGGGGAATAGTAAAGAAGGCGTCTTTGAGGTCTAGGACAGGGAAGTAGTGAGTACTGGGGGTGCGGGATATGGGAGAGGAGGGTGTAGGAGTTGGGGACTACTGGGTGGGTGGTAACAGCAGCTTCATTAATCTTTCAGAGATTTTGGACTAATCAGAAAGAGCCATCAGATTTTTTTACAGGAAGTATGGGAATAGTGTGGGGGGAGTTTGTAGGAATAAATATTTGGTCTTTAAGAAGGTGGTTGATGACGGGCTGGAGGCCAAGATGGCCATCGGGGTTCAGGTGGTGTTGGTTAACTGCGACAGCTCAAGCAGAGTCTTTCAGGGCTATTTTGAGGGGTTGGTGGTATGTCCCAAACAATAGGGTCAACTTGTAATTTAATAAGCTGTGCTGCCTCAGACAGGAAAGCCTCCTTAGGGGGTATGACTGGGAGAATGAGGGAGGATTCTGAGGGGAGTGAGGGACTGTGTAAGGCTGCCCCCAGGCGGTGGAGACCGTCTCTTCCCAGAAGCGGGGTGGGGCAGTGGGGGATTACCGCAAAGGAGTGAGTGAAAGTAATAAGGCCCAAGGAACAATATAAAGGAGGGGTTTGGGCTGGTGTTTCTATTAAGCCTTTCATCCCAACAACTGAGACAGAGGAAGGGAGCAAATGTCCTGCATATTTAGTAAGCACAGAAAGGCTGGTCCCCGAGTCGACCAGGAAGGAAAGCTGACTTCCTGCCACCACCATTGTTACCCATGGATCTGTTGCTGTCGTCGTGGAGCAGGCCTTGGGATCTAGGCCATATCAATCGGTTGCTGAAGACAAGGTCACAAGGGCCACCAGGTCCTCTCTAGATGTGTCCAGTTGCCTGGGATGGAGAGAACTCAAGGGAGGAGCTGACTTCCCTAGAGGGCAATTCATTTTCCAGGGACCCCACTGGCCGCAGTTCAGACATGGCTTTGTAGGAAGCCTGGAATTAGGGCAGGCTCTCACCCGGTGGCTCGAATTGCCACAGCGGAAACAGTTGCTAGGCGGGTCTGGGGTGGAGCCTTTCGCAGGCTTGTCAGCGGGAGGTCGAATTAGGGAGGCTAGAATCTATTATTCAGCTTTAGCCTGTTTTTCTTTCTGAGTTTTTTTCTTCCTCATCCTGGTTGTTGAAAACTTTAAAGGCAAGGTCTACAGGCTCTTTTTGGGGTGTTTGGGGTCCATTTTCTAATTTTTGGAGCTTTTTACAAATATCCGGGTAAGACTGGGAAATGAAGTGGAGGTGTAGGCGAGTAAGGCCCTCAGGGGAGTTAGGGCTGGTGTGTGTGTGTGTGTGTGTGTGTGCATGCTCATGGCTTCTGAAAGGTGGTTCATAAAGAAGGCTGGGTTTCCATCTGCCCCCTGGGTAAGTTCCCTGAGGCATTCGTAGTTGACCTGTTTATTTTTCTTTCTTTCCATCCCTGCCAAGAGGCAAGTGATCTTGTGATCTTGACTTGCCCTACCAGGCTCGCCCAGCTGGGATGTCCGCTCAGGGTTTCGGCGCTCAGCCCTGGGGACCACTCGGGCTGCTGGAGCATGATTAGCAGGGTGCTGGCGGTGTGACTTGTCAGCATGATTTTTGGCTGCACACCAAATGCGTTCCCGCTCGTCATCAGTGAGTGTGGACGAGAAGATGAAGTAAATGTTCCCCCAAGTGTGGTCGTACATTGGAGTAATGCGGAGGAACTCTTTCCTGAATTTATTGGGATTTCCTGAGAACTACCCCATCTTTTGTTCAATACACTCCAGATCATTAACTGAAAAGGAGACGTGAACACGAATGGACCTTTCAATACCTGCTGCCTCATGGAGGGGTAGGATAGGGTAAGAAGTGGTTTGGGGAGCTATTGGGTGGGAAGCGAGAGTGTGAGAGCATGTCTGAGGTGGGGAAAAAGGTTTGTAGAGGGGGTTGGATTAAAAGAGGCAGACATGTTGGTGGAAAGGAGGAGGGGGAGGGGTGTTCATGGGGAGCCAATGGTGGGGAGGGATTTGCACTTTGCTGAGGCTGTTGGGGAGGAGGAGGACGATAAGGTGGAGGGTCATCAGCCAGGTTGAGCTCATCAACAGAGGAGGGAAGGAGGGGTAAAGGCGTGATGTTGTCAGGGTAGGGGTAGGGGGTTTTTGTTGATGAGGAGAACTTTGGAGTTTTTTTTTCAGTGGGAGGAGATTTAGGGGGTTTTTGTTTGGCTCTCGCCTGAGCTCTTAGAATCAGCAAAAGGCATAAAGGGACTGTTCTGGCCAGGCAAGCCTCCTGGAGATCTGGGAGCCTCGTCCGGGAACAACAGGAAGTTAAGGTACCTGGGAGACTACCAAACTAGTTAGGAAAGCTCGCCTCCGGTTGCCTGGGCTGAGGCAGGCAGCTGTGAGAAAAAAAACTGCTTTGCAGAGGAAGAGGTTTTGAGCCCAGGCTATGTTGCTCCAGGGGCTGCCTGTGAGGCTGGAGAGTGGGTTCTCAGTGGGAGGTCCCAGTTAAGTGGGAACTGCAGATCCCATCAGAGCAAAAGTCTCTGTTTCCATCTAAGTGGAACATAGGGCAAATAGAGCGGACATGACGATAGAAGGAACTCAGTGCAAAAGGGACAAAGGGTCATCAGCGAGAAGGGTTTGAAGAGAGGAGAGGGAAGAACAAAGGGAGGTTCCTAATGGAGGGTGAGGAAGGCTTGGACTCAGGGGACCGCTGACCATTTGCCAGTCCCCGGGAGGAAGTCACTGAGATCTCAGACAATTTGGAAATTGAAACTGCCCTCAACTGGCCAGTGTGACCCATTATCAAGTTTGTATTGGGGCCACACAGAAGTGGAGTAAAAGATCAATGTTTTTTTGGTTTAATGTCTCCTTTTAATCCCAGTTGGGAAAAATTACATAGGAGAGAGCTGAGGGGGTGTCTCTCAATGTTTCTGAGGGAGAATTGCCCATTGTGGGAGGGTGGGAAAGTGGCCGAGCTTTGGGAAACAGGCTGCTGGGACGTCTCTCTGTCATCGGCTTCCCAGTCAGACTGTAGGCTCCTGGAGGCAAATGAGATTGTCCTACATGCCGAAAGGAAGCATTCCCCCTAATCAGAGTGGAGGAGGTCCCCTAATGCTGTTCTCAAATGGAGAACAGAGATGAAGGGAAAGAATGAAGGAAAAAGGGAAAAGGGGACCAGATCAACTTTCAGAGAAAGCCGATGAGGCCAGAATCTTACCTTCATGGGAATGGCGATGAATTAATGGCCAGTGGTGGATGTGTAGATTGAGGTCTGGCAAGATGGTCCCTGGACTGGAGTTTGCGAGTGGGTGTTGGGTGAGGGAGGGAAGGGAAACGGGGCGAGACACAGGAGGCTCTCAGGATCTAGGCTTTATCCCGGGACCAGCTGCTGCTGCCCACTGCTTCCTAGGCTGCAAAAGAGCTCCTGCTCTTGGCTCCTACTACCTGGTTTTGGCACCACATACAAGGAAAAGAAGGGATGCGAACTCAATAGTCCAAGCAGGTTTATTGCTAACCCGAGAAGGACCCCTCTGTTCTGGCCAGCAGAACAAAGAAGGTATATCTTACAGGCTAAGAGGCTTTTTATGGCCAGGTTTTTTGGCAGGCTTTTGAGGGGGCTGGGTCAGGGAAAAGGTGGGCTTGTGGCTTTCTGACGTGTCCTCTGGAGAATGCTTGTAGCCTAAGTAAGATGGACCCTAGGTGTCTCTGAGATGGCGGGTGGGCTTATTCAAAAAGGCGGTACTCCTGTCTGGGCTGTATCAAGTACCTTCATTTTTTAAAAAGAAATTTGGGAGGAAGCAAAATTCTAATAACAGAATTACTGTATACAGAAATCTCCATTCAGAAAACATTGAAGCTCGAGGAAGTTCTGTGATTTCTGACCATTAAAGAACACACAGCAGGAACCGCAGATACATAAGACATATGATGTTGATATAAATTTTGGTCAGTTCAGGGAAAGAATATGGAAGATATTCTTGGAAGGTTCTATTTTGGAGCCATATGGATGAATCACACACGCATCATAGCAAGCAAAAAAAGGCAAGTTGAAGAACACATACAATTGGATTCTGTTTTTATGGGGTTTAAAAATATACAAAACAATGTGATAGATTGCTTAGGAATAAATAAATAAATCGTATAAAGAGTAACAGGATGATGAATATCAAAATCAGTAGGGGTCATTTCTGTAGGACTTGGTGGTCACTGGTTCAGGGAACTTAACTGAATGGGCTTTTGTTTCCTAAACTGAGTCTGTATATGTGGTTATTCATTGTATTCATAGCTCTACACCATCAAATGTGCTATAATAGTTATTTCGAGTGTACATGAAAGTAGAGGTGTTAATAAAAATCAACTCCTGTATACTCATCTTGCATTTTCAATTATCAAAATGTTGCCATGTTTTCTTCATTTTTGTCCTTTTCTTTTCTGAAATGTATTTTAAGGCAAATTCCAAACATGTCATTTTATTTCTACATACTACTGTATACATATCAAAAAACATAACAATGTCATCACTACTATTAACCAAAATAATAATTCCTTAGTATCATGTATATGAAAAGGCTATAAAAATACTTCTCCTAATTGTCTCAAAAATCTCTTTTTTGCAGTTAATTTGTTCAAATCAAGATCCATATAAGGTCTCCACATGCTACTTACTTGTTAAATCTCTTGTCTCTGTTCACCTAGGGCATTCCTCCTGGCCATTTAGCTTTTCATGCTATTGACTTGTTGCAGTAACTGGGTCAGTTCCTCCGTGTTGTTTATTTTTCATTCTTTTATGCATGTCTTGAATATTGCATACTTTTTAAAATATTTAAGATGCTGTTATATTGAAAGGATTAGGTATGGCATTCACACAGTTGTTGGTCTTTTGAGCATGGTGAGATGACAGAAATGGAGAAAAGCTGGTTGTCTGGTATTATAACAGTGTCTGTTTTAGAAGATGTGCCTGGATCTTCTTTGACTAAGGAAGGCACTGTGTGGTCTGTGGCAGGTACTTAGACATTAGTTGACGAGAGCTGCCTTAACCAGAAGCACCAAATAGTGGGAATTTGGAAGAAATTCACCTTGTGAATGGCAGATCCTCTGTCCTTTTTGTAATGATAAATGTTTTATTTCTGTTAATATCAAAAAATTAAATCCAGCAAATATTACTTAGCACCAAACATGTGCAAGGCATTGTTATATACTGAGGGTGGGATACCAAGAGGATGATTATTATTTATTAATACACTGGGAGTGGGATTCCAAGAGGGTTATTTATTAATAATTAATAATAACAATTTATTATTTATTTATATGAGAAATGAGCTATCATTATTTAGTCCTCCAAACAGCCCTATGAGGTACCATTGCATTTCCTATTATACAAATGAGGCTCAGAGAGGTTAAACAATCTGCCCCGGGTCTCACAGCTGGTAAGTGGTTGAAAAGAAATTATAGCTGAAATCTGTTTGGTTTGAACTCATAGTCTGTCTGATTCCAAAATGGAGACTTTCAAGCACTATACTCTTCTACAGTGCCTCAAATACAAGGGCAACTCCTATGTTGACTGGAACAGTTAGAACCCTCTGCTTCAGAGCAGTCTGCTTAATTTGGGCCAAACTTCAATTGAATGCCCAGTGCTAGTCAAAGGCCCATTCCCTCCTTTCTGTGATTTTATATGGCTTATTTCCATGTGCCTTCTTGACTTAGCTTGTCTAATGCTTGCAGTCTTCAACTACACTTGAATGGCTATATATCATTCAGCATTTCGTGTACTCTGTTTAGGTTTTTGTACACATTTCTATTCCTATGCCTACCCCGTCCCTCTTAACTTTGGGAATGAATAGATACAGATATAGGTAATATGGACATAGACATGGATATAAATATATATGTAAGCATTTTCCATTACGTTCCTATCATTAGGTTTCCTTCTCATCAAAAATAGGTTAAGGCTCGCCAGAGCAAGGAGGTAGGGCTTACAGAGGAAACAACACTTGAATCTATGAGACCTTGGAAACTTCAGCTCTCTGAGTGTTGCTTTCCTGATGAATAAAGTAGGAAAACTAGAATTCCTGCCAAGGCTTGTTGTAAGGGTCTGTGAGAATTCTAAGCTGTAAAGTGTTAAATAATTTTGAAGCAAGTAAAAAGCGGAGACCTTAACCACTCTAATCAAACTTCCAGCAAGTCTGCATTCACATATCTCATTTGGATCCCTGGACGCTCACCTCTGGTTCCTATTAGTTGGTAGCACTAAATCAATACTAGTTCTCCTTTGACTGGAAACAGTGAAATTTCTGCTTTAAGCAAGCTAGAGGTCGGATTATCATGTAAATACTATTAGCTGACTGCACCTCTTGTTAGCTTCCAGACTAGAATTGGTGTAGATCTCACATTCTATATTAATTTTCCTACCTAATTTAATTATATTTCCTTGAAGACATTGGTGCAAGCATGGACATTATATATATTTATATGTCCCAGGGAAACTGAGAGGATACCAAGCTGAAAAACAGAAAGCACAAGGAAAGCTTTAATAATGGTATTTGCAAGGGTTTTTGCTCTCCCAGTGTCGGTATGTCAATCATACGCAATGGAAGGTGCTACCATTTTATCTTAAATTGCCATGAACAAAGTTTAAAACCTTAGGGTTTAAATAGCCTTCTACTAATAAGATTTTTCTTTATCAATTTTCTTGAGGTATAATTTATGTAAAATACAGTACACCAGCAATTTCACTCCTAATTATTTATCCAAGAGAAATGAAACATATCCATAAAGAGCCTTGGAAATGAATGTTCATGTCAGCTTTATTCACAATAGCTAATACATGGAAACATCTCAAGAACCATCAATAGATGAGCAGAAAAACTACTTGTGATGTATGCAAATGATAGAATACAGTAGAAAGAAAGAAAACACAGATCCAATATGAATGATCTCAAAAATGTTATGCTAAGTGTAGAAAGCCAGTCACAGAATATGACAGATGGTACAACACTATTTCTATGACATTCTCAAAGGCAAAATTAATCTATAATGACAGAAAGCAAATCACTGGTTGTCTGAGCCAGAGGTCAGAGATGGAATTGACCACAAAGGCTCAGGAGAACTTTTTTGGTTGATGGAAATGTTGTATAACTTGATTTGTACTTGGTTCACAAGTAGTTTTTCTGCTCATCTATTGATGGTTCTTGAGTTGTTTCCATGTATTAGCTATTGTGAATAAAGCTGACATGAACATTCATTTCCAAGGCTCTTTATGGATATGTTTCATTTCTCTTGGATAAATAATTAGGAGTGAAATTGCTGGTTCTAAGGGAAGTATATACTCTTTTAAGAAAATGCCAGACTTTTAAGAAGTGATTATACCATTTTATGCTCCCACCAACAACGTACAAGAATTCTTGTCACATTGTATCTTCACAGTTACCTAGCATTTTTAGTGTTTAAATTTTAGCCATTCTAGTGGGTGTATAATGGTATCCCACCACGGTGTTTAATGCATTTCCCTAATGATAAATAAATATCCCATTCATATATCTTCTTTTACAAACTATCTGCTTAAATAATTAGCTTTCTGTCTTGTTGTGGGTAAACTGGGGTTCCTATGGCCAGGATCCTCACTGAACTTAAACCACCTGATGATGTAACTGGCCTGTTGCTATGCTACTGCTTCCATAGCTTTAGGCAATAAGCCATTATTGTGTCAATATAAAGAGTTCCGCCCAGTGCTCTGCGCATGCTGGAGTGGCAGGGCGGCAAGGCTGCAGGAGAGCAGAGCAGAGGCTGGAGTGGTGGCAGCACCAAGGACAGAGGCCCAGAGGATGGCTGTGCAGGACAACTGCACAGAGAGGCCCAGAGGACAGCTGTGCAGACAGAGGGGCCCAGAGGCAGAGACTGGCTTGCTGCATACAGACTCGCTCTTAGTGAACAGGATTTTAGTGACTGACCTGCCAACCTGGAAATAAAGTTGGGTATAACCGTTTCACCCCAAGAACCCTTTGCTGTAAATTTCTTTGGTCACAGTGAACCTGTAGCAAACTTGCCTGGGGCTGAAACTCATTTGCAAGACACTTGTGTTAGGTAGGTATTCCGTATATCAGTATTTTGTTAGAAATATGTTGCTTGCGTTTCATAGTAAGTAAATTATTGTCTACTCCACAGTAGAATTGTATAGCTTTTGATCTGATGCTTAGGTATATCATCCACTTCAAGTTGAGTTTTGGGCACATTGTGAGGTAAGGGTCGAGGCACTTATTTTCATATGGATCTCAAGGAGTTCTAGCAGCACTTATTGAAAAGGCTAGCATTCATTGGCACCTTGGCTGAAAAGCAGTTGAACAGAAATGTGTGGGTTTATTTCTACACTACCATTCCATCCATTTTAACTATGTAACCATCCTTATACCAGTAATACACCATCTTGATGACTGTAGCTTAATAGCAATTCTTGAAATCAGGCAGAATAGTATTCCAATTTGGTCCTTCTGTTGAAATGTCTTTTAGGCTCTTCTAGGTCCTTTACTTTTTCATACTAATTTTAGAACCAGCTTGCACATTTCTACAAAAATATTCCTTTCTGGACATTGTAGAACTCATGCGAAGTAGTCAACAAGCCTCCGGCCTCTTCAACAACACTTTAGGTAAAGTGAAGGCCAGCAGCTGCTGAGTTCTTTTCTAAAGTTGCATAGATTAGAGCCATCATTAGTGTTTCTAAGTGCTTTGCAAGGGTTTTGTAATGATAATTGGGAGAATGGATGTGAAAGAGGTATTTAAAAAGCCAAGTTTCTTTCTTATGTATATATATATTGTGTGTATGCTTGTGTATATGTATATACATAGGGAGAGAGTACATCCGAGAGAGGCTGTTGTTTCAAAGAGTGCATTTGGACATATTGCTGAAAGACCAGTCTTGTAGAATGTGCACCAGTTAACAAAGGGCCCATAGAAAATCCACTAAAATGTTGGACATCCAAGATTAGTAACACTTGACAGTGAAGGAAACTGTTATGCCTTTAGGCCAAACCTGTATTTCTGTATCTGTGACATTGAGTTAAACTTTACTGCGCTTATTCCTTCAGGAGAAAATCACCTTAACTTACTTAAAAATTCTCCTTGAAGGAACACTAAAATTAAAAGAAATCCTAGCACATTAGTATATTGCTCCACATGTCCTGATCTTGTTATACTTTCTTTATGTGTACATCACTCATATTTCTTAGAGTTTAGGTGTAAGTATCCACTGTTCCATGTCTTTATCTTCTCTCCCATAGGCCCCCTTCACTGGCAAATTAGCCAGGAAAAGCCCAATTTGTATTTTCTATGGTTCCAGTGCTATCAGGATATGCCACCCCCTCCTCTTAGATACTAGTGATGCACTGAGGGAGGAGATGAAGGAGTTCTGCTCTGTGCTTTGAATGTTGATCTTTTTTTTTTTTATGAAGAATATGACCATATGGTGGACTTCTGAAATACAAAAAGCAGCTTCTAAAATCTCTGGCTGACCCAGTCTCTTTGATATAGGGTATATGTGCAATGTTTGCCTCTGCTGTACTCAGAGTAAAGTTATATTTTCATAACCATCACCTTTTTGAAATATATCCATGTAAAATTTTAAATGAAGCTTCTATGACCCTATCTAGCTTGTCATTCATTGGGAGAGTTTGTGACTACAGGTGATGTTAGGTCCTATGCAGCAGATAGCAGGTGGAGCTCAGCAATAAAGTTGCTCTCATGAGGGGGCCAAGGCTAGGTCAGTCACTACAGTATATGATATTGGCCAGCGAAAAACTAGAGTGCCTGCAGAGACCATCACGATGTTGAAGGTCTGTGCACTTCACTGAGGAACATTCAGCACGCAGGAGACATAGATAACAAGATGATGGTTTTTACCAGCCGTTTGCACTTCCATATGGAAGAATGATTCGGAAATAACAGGATTTTCAAACACAACTAAGATTTTTATTTTTGGTAACTAGAATTGTGGAAGGGCCTATCTTATTAGGTGATAAGTATGAATGTCACTATAGGGACTGGCTGGGATTTGAAGTCAGATAAAGGGCAGGTATTGTATCTGGGTCCCATCACTTACTAGCTTTGTGATTTGGAAGAAGTTGCTTAAAATGTGCCTCAGATTCCTTGTCTGTAAAATGGCTAACTGCTACAGTTGTATCGTGGAAACTATGAGACAGTGTCTGTGAGGCAGCCAGCAGAGTGCTCCACTGAGGGGACCGTCTTCCCTCCCTGTCACTGGAGAATTTCAGCTGAGTTGAAGGCTCATGTGAGGAACTGAGGCAGGGACTTTCCCAGGCCTGGTAGGAAACTGAACCAGATAAATCTCTAAGGTCTCTTCCAAGTCTGCAATTCTGACTACTGTACTTTAATTTGTATTTGATCAGTTTTGCTCTCAAACTAGGTTGTGTAATATAATACGGTATATATTTCTGCACAGGAATACTCAACTACTCAAAATATTTAATCCACATTAAGTGAGTAACTATAGAATGTCATAAAAGTCTACTTACAAACTCAGATGATTAACGACACTAAAATCTGATCACATTTCCTCTGTATCTATTTTAATAATTTATGCTTGACTTATGAGTTAAAGATGAATGCCAGATCCCATCTGTATTCAGTACTTGCAGCCAATTTCCAGATTCAGGAAGTCATAAAGTAGAAGGCATGCAGTATCTGCTCAATTGTCCAGCTGACTATTCTGACAGCAGCAAAAAGATTTGGTCTGTGAAGAAAATGCAAGTAGCCCTCATAAGGTTAGGAACCAAGTTTGAGTCTCTTTTTTCAGCTATTTTACATCTTACATCAGTGAATTGATCTAAACTTTTGCTGAATCTTTTTACATTTTTGGTCTATAAAACATATTCATGACCAATGCCTCCAATGCAAAATAATGCTTTTTTCTCTACAAAAATGGCCTGCTTTCAGAATGTCCCTTGTTCTGATATTAGATTAATATGTACATTTAATGGAAACCTATGCTCTTTTTTTATTAAAGTATGGTTGATATACAATATTATATTGCTTTCAGGTATACAACACAGTGATTTGACAATTATCTACATTATGAAATGCTCACCACAATAAGTGTAGTTACCATCTGTCAACAAAGATATTACAATGTTGCTGACTATATTCTCTCTGCTGTACTTTCAGCCCCATGACTAATTTATTTCATAATTGGAATTCTGTGCCTCCTTATCCCCTTCATCTATTTCACCCACCCCCACTTTCCCCATGGCAACCTCCTCCCTTCTTTGTGTCTATGAAAAGACCTCTACTCTTTTCCTTATCTTAACCGGTCATTGCTTCATGAATATCTGACTTTTTAGACTGAAGACTCCAAGCCATTTCCAGTCAGGCTATGATTTCTGCATCTTCATGCAACATATGTTGTGTGGATTGTCTGTGATTTTTGACATGATTAAGTTCCTCTTCCTTTCTCAGCCTATGGATTTCCTGGCACTATTTGGCATCTTTGTGGCTTCTTTGGCTGCCCCTATTTCCAGTCACTTACTGAACATCTCTGCTAGGATGTCCTGTAGGAATCTCAGACTCCAAATTCGGCCCAAACTGAAGCCAACATGGCTCTGATTTGCCCGAACATGCTCCTCCCTTGTATTCCCTTGTCATTTACCCTCATGACAGAATCCTGGGAGTCCTCTTAAACTATTTTACATACTTGTCATCTCTACTACACTTCATTTCTTTCTATGGATTCAAGTCACCAATATGGTGTCATTTCCTCTTTTGTGTAAGGCAGTCTGGTAGCACTAAACTTGATTCTTCTGCCATCTCAAATCTACTGTTTATGGAAACCATTTAGCAGATTTTTGCTTCTGTGTTACTGTACTCCTTTTAACTATGTCTACTGACTAAATTTTTCCTGATTTTTTAAATTAAAATGACAGCTAAGTTTTTAAAATTCTCTGTTCTTATTTGATTTCTACTTGTTTTTGGTTCAGGATTTCTTTTCTCTTTTTTTCTTGTTTTGTTATTATTTAGTGGTGCCATCCTTTCCTTTATCTCTTTGGACATTCTAAACAACATACTTATTTTTAGATAATTTAGAGATCCTTCTATTATTTGCACCCTACATGCAGTGAATTTGACAATTAAGTGCATCAGCAATTCTTAGAATGTTCATGTCCTTTGGAATTTTAGTTTTCAGCTGCACTTTCATCCTGTCTAGCAGCTTTGTGGTGGCCTCCACCTGGGCTCTGACAACCCCGGAGTCATGGCTCTTGCATCTCAGAGATAATGGGGAATTGGCAGTTCTGTTACTGAAACAGTAGGACATTTGACCCCTTTCTTCAACCCTGAGGATTTCTTTGGTTCCTCCAACCACATGGGTAGAAGCTGTATATAAAATCAAAGACTTAGGCAGTGGTAACAGCCTTTTCCAGCCTCTTTTCACAGAAATCTTACTCTGCCAGGGACCCTGACTTCAATCAGTGAACCTGACCTCAATTTTCAGCAGTATATTCAATGTTTTCCTTCCTGTTACCCTGTAGGCACTTAATTCCCAGATCCTTTGATCTTCTTGAGGACCTACTGCTTAGCAGGGCCAGGATTTCAGGACTGCTTAGCATTATGTGTATTTGTAATGCTTTTAGTCCACAGGTATTTTTATCTTATTTTTGAATGTGCTATTTTAAAACTCCCCTTGTTTTTTATTTTTTAATTTAAAATGAGCTTGGAAAATATAAGGTAGTCATACCACAGAAATGTCTTTCAAATCTGACCCCTTCTCTCCATAGCTACTGCTGCATCATGTCTCAGCAGTGCTACTGTAGCAGCACTGTCTCCACGTGTGAATCTCTCCTATTCTCATCTAACCTCCAATGACTACTCGGAGCATTCATTCTAAAATACAGCCTTTTGTTGCCTCCACATACTCATAAGAAAAATCCAAATTCATTAGCATGGACTACAAGTTCCTTCACTTATCTTGCCTCAGTTCTTCACTGTCTTACCTTAGTTTCACTTCCAGGACATCCTTCCTCTACTCCATAAAATGTTTGTTGCCCCACACTGAAATTTTTATTGTCTCACAGCTCTTACATAATTCCTTCACCCCTGTGATGTGTCTCTCTGAAATGCCCCACCCTCACTTCTTCATGTGGAAAAATGCTTAATCCTGGCTCACATATAATATTTTGTAAAAATTTCTCCAACCTCTTCAAGTCAAGTATTTATTTCTCTATTCATAGTATTTTTTCATACCTTTAACATATTTGGCATGCTGCATTCTAATAATCTATTCACATATTTGTTTCCTGTAACATCTTTGCAAACCAAATACAACTTTTAAAAATATTATGGAAAAGTTAAAACTAACAAATTTCTTTCCTCATAAATTTGATAATAAAGTTGTTATTTTTACCTTAGCATTTACCTAGAAACCACAATAAATCTAACATGATGAAAAGGGATCACTCTTTACCTTTAAATGATGTTCTGAGGGTTGTATGTATGATCAAGAACTTGGCACCCAGTAGTCAGAATAATGACTATCATGATGTCCTGAATGTAAAAGTACTATAAGCCTCCATATGCATTCCAAATAGTAATATCACACTCTTAAGTTTCATTAAACAGGCATCAGCATACTGTCAAAGTTGACTATATAACTTTGTGTTACACAACCCAGTGTACCATGAAGGTGAATTCAATATATAAAATTGACAACTCTACTTAGGTCTTTTATTTGAACAAAATTTATGGATAACCTATGATTTCATTAAGAATTATATTACTTTGTCTTAGAATTTAAAAGCTATCAGAGGGTGATTTGCATTATTTAACCATCTTAACCTAACTCATTGATTTTTATAGAATGTTTTCTTTCTCCATGGTTAAATTTACCAGAAGCTCAAAAGAATAGTCAGTCCTTCCATCTTTTGGAGCAATACTCCAAGTAGTTGATAAGCTAAGGTGTGTTCTCAATGATGATAATGGTTATTCACTGAGTCATTCATTCATTGATTCAGCAAACATTTACTGAGTGTCTAGTACATGCCAGGAAGCGCTCAGGTTCTGGGGTAGCACAGTAAACAGAAAAGTTAAAAATACATCCCTGTCATCATGGAGCTGATACTCTCATGGGGGAGATAAGTAATAAATGAGTAAATGAATAAATAAATACACAACAAAAAATAAATAAAGATGGTGATGAGTGCTATAGAGAAAAGTATAGCAAAGAAGTGGGTAAGACAAAGCACAGAGGATGGGGGAGGATTTGACTTGATAAGTAGAAATGCCAGGAGACCCTCACTGAGAAGGTAAAATTGCAGCAATGATGGAAGTCTTTGAGGGAATCATTATGGATTTCCAGGATAAGAGAATCCAAAAGAGGAAAGAGCAGTACAAAGACCTGCTTTATTTTCATTTTCTTCTAGCAATTACTGTGACCTAATATACTATAGTTTGCTTGTTTATATTGCTTGCTGTCTTCTTGCCCCACTAAAATGAAATTTCCATAAAGGCAGAAAATTTGATTTGTGTTGTTTCTTCACTGCTACATCCCTAGCATCTAAAATAGTACACAGAGTAAGCAGATAGTAGATACATGATAAATACTTGTTGAATGAATGAATTTTTTCTTGTCATTTTGCATAGAATAAAGTGCAGTAAGTGTTATCATAATATCTGATATATTCTCTATTTGATAACAACTTAAACTTTTCGCATTTTCTTTTGATGGATCATCCTCTCTCACGGAATCCATGCAAGGTCTTGGGGATCAGTTTTTGAACCCTTTCTTTTGTTCTCTGCTCTTATTCCCTATGTGATCTCTGCGTCCCATTATCTCAGATGCCATTTATATGTTCTTGAGTCACAATATGTTTCTTTGGCTCCAACCTCTTCCCTGAACTACTAATTGATGTATCTAATCAACTATTTGACATTTTCATTTGGATGTCTAACATCTCAAAATTCGGATGTCTATAAGCAAACACTTGATTCTTTTCAAACATTATTCTCCCCCAATAAATTAAGACCTCCTTTTCTCAGGCCCCCCAAGTTGGCATCATCCTTGACTCTTTTTCTCCTACCTTGAAGCTAATGTAACAGCACATAACATTGCCTCTAATTTCAAAAACACTCCAAATCTATTTCCATTCCAATAGGCCAACCTCTGCCATCATAGTCCAAGCCACCAACATCATGCTTTTAGATTACTGTAAAAAATGTCCTCACTGGTGCCCTGCTTTCACATTTGAACCCCTAGAGTTCATTCTCCTTACAGAAACTGTAGTAAATTTTCTAAAACATAAATAGGATCATGTCATTTCCATGTTGAGAACTTAACAATGGCTCCCCATCTCCCTTAAAAAAAAATCCAAACTCTTCACCATGGACTACAATGATGCTGGGGTTCTTGTTTGTGGAGTCCAAGAATGAACTTAGCAAACACCCAAGGTAGGAGAGCCAGGGAGAGGCTTTTATTGAGAGATACAGCGAGAGGACAGAGCTCCTGGCTCATGCCAGGAGGGGACAAGAGAGACCGGGGTGGTGCACTATCTAGGGGATTTATAGTCGGCTGAGGATTTTCAGGAATGTGGGTAAGGGCTGGGGTGCAGACTTGTACCACCTGCCCTGTCCCCAAGGTGGGCTGGGTTGTTGTCTGTTTGCTAGGGCTGTTTACAGTTGAGATACAGTGAAGTTGAGACAGGGACCATGGGTGTAGTCAGAGTAGGGTGAGGGCCTCTGGAAAAAGCAGGGTGGGATATTTACAGTCAGCAATATAACAGTGGGCAAAGAAGTCCCTTTTGAAACTCTGTGTTAAGCATTATGCAAAGTCAAGGTCACACTAATCCTCTAAGAACAAGATACCAGACTAAGAATATAGACATCTTCAGTAAGGTCAGTTAAAAGTCAAAAGGCCAGGAGCAACTTGGCCTAGAATGATTGAGTGGTTTTACAAATAGGGAAGGGTATCACAGCATAACCCGTGACTTTACTGTAAACAATCCTAGCAAGCAGAGAACAACCCAGCCCTCCTTGCGGGCAGGGCAAGTGGTACAAGTCCACACCCCTAAGCCTTTTTTCCATGTTCTTGAAAAATCCTCATTTGCCTATAAAAACCCCTAGACAACGCAGCACACCGGACTCTCTTGTCCCCTCCTGGCGTGAGCCGCGAGCTCTGTCCTTCCACTTTATTTCTAAGTAAAAGCCTGTACCTTGCTCTCCTACCTTGCCTGTTTGCTAAGCTCATTCTTCGGCTTCGTGAACAAGAACCCTGGCATCAAAGTCATGGGTTACGGTGAGATACCCTTCTTTATTTGCAGAACACTCAAACATTCCAGGCCAAGTTGCTCCTGGCCTTTGAGCTTTAACTGATCTCACTGAAGATGTCTATATTCCTAATCTGGTATCTTTACCCTAGAGAATTTGTGTGACCTTGACTTTGCATAATGCTTAACACAGAGTTTCAATAGGGACTTCTTTGCACATTATTGCATTGCTCTGACTGTAAATATCCTGCCTTGCTCTTTCCAGAGGCCCTCACCCTACTCTGACTACACCCACGGTCCCTGTCTCAATGAGACCATATGTGATCTGGCCTTTGTCTCTCTTGACCTCTTCTCTTACACCTTTTCCCACCCTTGTTCCTCTGTTCCTGTCATGCTATCCTTTGAACTGTTCCCCAAACATGCAAAGTACTTCACTGCTTTAGGGTAGCTTTCAGGTCCTTCTGCCTGGAATGTGCCCCCATTGTGAATTCTTGGCTTACTCCTAATTTAGTAAAGTCTCTCTCAAGTATCAACTCATCAGAGAGGCTTTCCCTGACTCCCACATATCACAGTCCCCATTCTACCCCTATTCCCAGCCCTCAGTCACCATCTCCTTGTCCTACTTCGTTCATTTCCCAGCACCTAACATCTGGATCGTATTATGTATTTCTTTGCTCATTCATTGTCTGTCTCCCTCTTTTAAAATGTCAGCTTTATGAGGACAGCTACTTCGCTGTTTTGTTCATTACTATATCCCTAGCACTTGATCCTTGGTATATATATTCAATAAATATTTGCTGAAGAGCTGTCATACATCCATTTCCATATTTTTTTGACTCATCTGAGAATAAGAAACCTAATATAACAGGGACTTTTACAAACCAGATCCATGTTGCCTAGGCAGAACTCTTGTGCCAGGTCCTAACCTAGATAGGTGCTGAGGATACAAAGGTGAACCAAAGGAGTCCCATCCTCAAATAGCTTGTAACGCAGTGAGAAGACAAACACACAGGTACATTGCTGACTTGTATGTAGGCAGCTTTCTGCAGTCAATTAAGTCTTCTCTTCACTGTGTGATTTGGGAACTGTGACTATATTTCCTCTGCATGCTCGGACCATGTCAGTTAGAATGCGCTAATAAGCATTCTAATCCTGGAAGACTATATTATGGGATGCCAAGGGAAGGAGAAGTCCATTTGAAAGAAATCAGAGAAAATGAAGGAAAGGTCAAAAGGGCCTTTCCTTGAAGGCAGATATAATCTTTGGATAGGATTAAAGGATTTCCTGTGGAATTGCATACAGCAGACAAACCCTATGCAAAGGCTTATGCAGGATGAGAGTGTACAATGTGTCTAACACCTAGGGCTGGAGCCCTGGCTCATGGATCTGTTGCTGGTTTACATTCGCTAGGCATCCCACACTTGCATTGAATTTATGCCTGACATGTCTAAAGAACTCCTGGATCAGGTTCCATGGGTCACAATCTCACCATTTCCATGTTAGGTGTCCAGGCTGGAATCTACTTCTTTTCGGTTAATCATCCATCTATTATTCTGTCCATCCTTCCATCTGTTCCTTCATCCATCCATCTAGCTAGCTACTATCTAATGTTGACTAGCTTAATCAGATATAGAGGATTTCAGTGTGGTAAGGACACAAATACATAGATAGCTATTTACTAGGTTATTGGGGATACCCAGATGAATGAGGCATAAAATTGGTGAATAAAATAAACACCATTCTTATACTCAAGGCACTTACAGTGTAAAGGAGAAAGACTAATAAACAGGCAAAAACAAGTTCAATGTGGAAGTGCTGATATGATAAACAGGGTGTTGTAAGAGCACAAAGACAGGTCACCTAATCCAGCCTGGAGTTACAGTAGAGGCTTTTCAAAAGTAGGATGGCTAGCAGTTAGAAACTATCCAGGGTGGGGATAAATATTTCAAGAAGTAGAAGAAATTCATAAAGAGCTAGAGTTGAGAGAGAATAGCGCATTCTGGAAATAAAAGTAGTCCACTGGAAAGAATGCTGACACTTCCTTTGCAATGGGTTTGGGGTTTGTCAAAAAATCAAAACCACGGCCAAAAGAGTGAGAATTAAAAGTTAAGTAGGCAGGTATTGTGCATGTATCTCTGCTGCAATGACTTGGAAAGCAGTTGCTATGCTCACTTACTCAACTTTCTTTCACAGTTTCTTATGAGCTGTTTTCAAATTAGTTCATATTCAAGCTTATTAAACATCTGAGGTCATGCTAACATCTTGTCCTTTGTTCAAAGTGAAAACTACTTAGAGAGGAATTTACCATTTAGATTTGAAACTGATAAGCACTGTAAAAGAAATTCAATCTGTGTTTCTCATAATGTTTAATCAGTTAAAATATTGTTTAATGAAAGCTATTTAATGTCTCCATAAGATTTATTAGCTGCTGTTAAGCTTTTTAGAGAAGACTGACTGGTTTTGTGGGAATTTACAAGATTGAGTCAGGGATCTGGAGTTTTATTCTTGGCTACCATTGACTCACTTCAGGCCTATCTTTAAACCTTCTTCCTGAAGAGGTCAAAATCTTTTTCTTACATGGAGGACAAAATTTGGAGCTTTTTGAAGTGACTGCTCTGTCAATACAGGTATAAGTGGTTTATTGGGAAAGTTGGACATTCTAATAGCTCATGAATGGAAGAGAATTACAGAGTACAAGCTAGGCTCTAACCTGGAAAACTGAGCCAGCAATGAAGGAGCTCTCAAAGGAACAAGTAGCCCTAGGAGACACACATGTGAAAATCTGACAAACTCAGATAAATATTTAGATAGTAAGTTGGCACTGGAATCCCCAATTGTTTGGGCGGCTTTGACTTCCAAGGGATCAAACTACTGTCAAAATTCCCCAAGTACTGAGTTGGGACACAGGCCAAAGTTCAGTCTTAGAATCACAACAAATGAACCAAGACCAAACAAAATTCCCATCTTAAAGAATGAGGCAAAACTGGGAAAGAGGGCAGTTGGCAAGAGCAGTGCTTTGGTAACAACCTGGACATGCACTAATTCCTCTAAGGAGACCAGATCCAAAGTTTCTTAGTGAGGAAGATTTGAAGAGCAAAATGAGAAATTAGACCTTACAACTGGGCAACCAGTTCTCAGGTATGCTAATTTCTAATTCCAGGGTAGTGTATTAGGGTTCTCCAGAGAATGAAAACAAACAAAAAAGTTCAAAATTTGCAGGGTAGGCTAGAGACCCAGGGAAGAGTTGCAGTTTGAGTCTAAAAGTAGTCTGTTGCCATAATTCCCTCTTCTGGAGAAGGTCTTTTTCCTCTTATGGTATTCAACTGATTGGGTGAGCCCCACCCATATTAGGGAGTATAATCTGCATTTCTCGAAGTCTACCAATTTGAATGATAATCTCATCAAAAAACACCTTCACAGAAACATCCAGAGTAATGGTTAATCAACTATCTGTGAACCATATCCCAGCCACGTTGACACTTAAAATTAAACATCACAGGCAGTGACTTAGATTTTAAAGCTTTTCTAAATAAAGAGTTAACTAAAACCAAGATAAAACTAAAATTCCTAAGCACTGAAAAGATTATTATGGCTTTACCATATCTAATTGATATTAAGGAAGTACTTTACCTTTCTGGTTGAGTCAGCTTTCTTGTGGATAGCGTAAGAGGAATCATCTTGAAAAACCCTTAGACTATAGCACTCCTCAGCCCTAATTAATAGTCTACTTTCTATCTCTATAGATTTTCCTATTGTGGCTTTCCATATGAATTTAATAACATAATATGTGGCTGTTTGTGACTGGCTTTTTTTTACTTAGAATTATGTTTTTGATTGACTTTCATCAAAACTGTAACAAATACCATCACTTCATTCCTTTTTATGGCCAAATAATATTCTATTTTATGGATATACAACTTTTGGCTTGTCCATTTGTTGATGGACATTTGGGTTTCTAACCTTGGCTATTATGAATAATGCTGCTATAAACATTCATGTATGAGTTTTTGCATGGAAATATGTTTTCATTTCTCTTGGGTATATACTTGAGAATTTCTGGGTCATATGGTAACTCTACACTTCATCATTTCAGGAATTGCCATACTGCTTTCCAAAGTTTGTGCTCCACTTTACATTCCCACCTGCAGTTTATGAGGGCTCCAGTTCCTCCACATCATCAGTAACTATGGCATTACTATTCTTTTTACCATCTGTCATCATTTCCTTAGCCCTTTACAGCTTTATTCCCAACCACTTCCACTGTACTGTTTTTGATAAACATATACACATGTATTGCGTGCTATGCATGATAGGCTCAACAACATGCTATATGCATATTGTTTTTAAAATCAATTAAGAAAGAAAAACATGCATTTATATTGTCTTTTATAGTTACATGATTACAAGGTACTTTATTTGTAATGTGGATTTGAATTGCTGTCTAGGATCATTTGTTTTCAAACTAAAGAAATATCTTTGGAATTATTTATAAGGCAAGTCTACTAGCAACATATTTTTTTTTTCTTTTTTAGTTTGCTTTCATTTTTGTTGGCTATAGGATTCTTGGTTGGCAGACTTTTTCTTTGAGTACTCTGAATACATTTACCCACTGCCTGCTGGCTTACCTTGTATCTGCTAATTCAGCTGTTAATCTTATCAGAGCTCCCTTGTAAGTGACATGTCATTTATCTCCAGCTTTTGAGATTTTTCTCCTTATCTTTGACTCTCAGCATTTTTACTATGATGTGTCTGTTTGTGGGTCTCTTTGTGTTTATACTACTTAGAGTTTGTTAAGCTTCCTGAATGTGTACATTATTTCTCAATAAATTTGGGATATGTTCATCTATCAACTCTTCTAATATTATTTCTTCTCTCTTCTCTCTCTCTTCTCCTTCTGGTATTCCCATTATGTGTATGTTGTCATGTTTAATGATATTCCACCTTTCTCTTAGGATGTGTTCATTTTTCTTCTCCTTTTTTTCTCCCTATTCTTTGGCTTGCATAATCCCTATTGTTCTATCTTCATGCTTGATAATTCTTTATTCTGCCACCTGAAGTCTACTTCTGAGACACTCTAGTGAATTTTTATTTCAGTTTATTGTACTTTACAACTCAAAAGTTTCCATTGGTTCTACTTTAAAATTTCTATCTCCTTATTAATATTCTCCATTTGATTTGACATTTCATCATCCCTTCTTTACTTCTTTATTAATGTTTATCTTCAGTTTTGTGAGCATATTAATAATGCTGCATTGCAATTTTTTGGTTAATCTGACATCTGGTTACTCTTTTTTATTGAAGTATAGTTGAT
The DNA here is from genome assembly GCA_029783875.1 of Phataginus tricuspis. NCBI lineage: Eukaryota > Metazoa > Chordata > Mammalia > Pholidota > Manidae > Phataginus > Phataginus tricuspis. The sequence continues at coordinate 128,296,588 of JAQQAC010016209.1, read as the reverse complement.
AACCAATATATTGGTTTCAAGTTTACAACACAGTTATTCAACAGTTATATACATTATTAAATGCTCACCCCAACTAGGGCAGTCACTGTCAACATAGAAAGATGTTACAAAATTCTTGTCTGTATTCTCCAGGCTGTACTTTCAGCCCCATGATGAATTTATTTTATGATTGAGATTTTGTACTCCCTTATCTGTTTACTCTTACAGTTTATTTCCTTTATTTTTTCCAGTGTCCAGGTCATACTGTACTATTTTTTTGCATGCCTTGTAAATTTTGTTGGAAGCTGGACATTTTAGATACTATAGTGTTACAATTCTATGCACTGCTCCCCTACTCTCAGGCTTATTATTGTGTGTTTACTTATTTCATCATGGGCAGTATTATTTTAGAAAGGTCTACTCCTTCCTTAGCCCCAAGAACACACCCTCAGTGTTAGTCCTGTGCTGCTGCTTCTCTGGGTGGCACAGCTTTGGTTATGCCCACAGTAGCACTGTGATGACAGTGGTATAAGTAGGGTCTTTATTCCCTCTTTGCCTAAACACACTTAGCAGTTAAATTACACTAACTACAGGTCAAGATGCTCCATTGTTTTCAACAGTTCCCTGAAGCATGAATTTCTTTTTTAAAAATATAGATTTAAAGTGAAGAAGTTGATAATTTGTCATACATATACATGTGTAAAAACAATAATCAAACTAATTCACAATATTTATAATATTGAACCTAATTCACCTGGGGGTCTTTAGTGCTTTTTAAGGCTTTCAAACCCTGCATCCATCACAGAGAAATGTAAAAACAAATAAATTACGGCAAAGATTACCTGAATTTCTATACTTTTTACTGAAAAACAAAATAAAACAAAACTAAGAAACCTATTTAATGTACAATGAGTAACAACTTGCTGTTCTCCATCCAGTGCTTAAAAATTACTTTTCATCACTATTACTATGCTTCATGGTCAGTCAACACTACTTCTTACAACCTATATGTTGCATCTCTGCACCCTAACTTTCCTGGTAATTAGAATTAGAAACCAGAGAACATCATATAAATGATGCTTGACCCAGGAGAACTCCAGGGCCATTTCATTAACCTAGTGTATTATTAAGTATATAGCTTGAAGGAGGGGGCATGAGAATCCATCTTTCACATTCAGAATACTCTCAAACAGAAAAAATTTTACGAGTACATATTACTTAATGTCTCACCTGATCCCATTGTAGGAAAAGATTGTAGATTATGGTGCTGTACACAGCTAGTTTACATGTACTCCCTTCTTTATGTCCCACACATATCTTCAGCTTCTTCCATCTCACTCAACCAAATGCAGTTTGCTCTATTTTGTAGTTACTAGTTGCTTCCTATTGCTGCCTGTTTTCTTCATTTGTTTGAATTAACTGTCCCTCAATACCTATTTTGCTTTGGATGTTATTCTTTATATTTACTTAGCTTTGTGTTAATAGTATCAGCCTCTGATAATAGTAGTAATTACCACTAACATTTATTAAGCTCTTAGATTATCAAGCTGAATCCTGATTCTAACACCATGTGATAGGTACCATCATTACTTCATTTTCACATGAGGAAGTGGAGGTTTATATGGGTAAATGACTTCCCTAGTGTTATAGGCCATCAAGTGACAAAGTAGGCATTTGAACACTGGGCTATATAACCTAAGAGCCTCATTCTCTTAACAATAATTAACACCTAATGTAGACCTATTCTACCCTCACCTGCTCTTAGGCCTTAAAGCTTCAGCCTGGGTTGCAATCCTGTGCTTTCTACCACCTTCCTCTCCCCACTTATTCATGATCAGCATTCAGAAGAATGCTTTTCAGACAGTTTGAGTCTAAGAAGGGAATATGTGGTGGCCGGAGAAGGAAATGGACTTTAGAAGGATTTTCTTTCAAATGGTGAGATCAGAATATGTTTCCAAGTTGAATAAAAGGTGCCAAGATGGGGGAAAGAGATTGAGGAGTCTTCTTCCTATGAATGTTATAATTCTGTGGTTCTGGGAATGACTAGAGAGCTCTTGTAAGAGCAGATCCAATATGAAACCAGCTGCAGGCCCATTAGCATGGCATTTTGATGAAACAAGTTTATGCAAAAAAAGCAAAAAAGCAAACTATTTAAAGATGACTTTTTTGAAATGATGCCAACAGTAACTTAATAGCAATTTTAAATGGTAAAAAAGTGAAAGATTTTAAGGATTTTTTAGCACTATTATTTTAGTTACTATAGTACATTGCTTTGCCAAAAATATACTTGAAGCTGAGCAATTTAAGAGGCTATTTTGGAAACTAATTGCAAAGATTTTCCATTAAAACAGTTTCATTTTCTTTTTTTCATCAAAATTTCAAGTAAATACATAGCCATACATAGAATATTAATCATAAGACACATTTCAAAGTACAATAAAACCTTAGATGAGACTTTGGCACACAAAGTGAATTTAATTCCATTCTTGAAGATTATGTCATTTATTTCTTTAAAGAAAGATCTCAACTCTGATTCATTTTGTGAATATTATTTAACTGATAGTCCAGTGAATGGACAGCTTAGTGGCTAACAGATCAGATATTTTGCTTTGGCCTTTCAAATCAGTCAAATAGTTGATTGACCTTCTAACCTCCTTTGTCTTTATTGAATGAAGCAAATCCAACAGCCATTCATGACATGTAGAGTGTCAGGAGCTACTATCAGGAATTACCACCTTCTATCTTTTGCTCCTTCCTCCTCGTCTTCAACCAGTCGGCAGTTCACAGCTGTGCCCTCTTGCAAGCTAATCCTCCTGTATACTCAAGGACTGGCTCCTCTGGGAACAATGAGAGAATGAGAAGTAGCTTTAGATTCTGTGTCAGGAAAAATGGAGAATATGTTTATAAATACAGTATTGTTATACAGTTTCAAGGGTATATCAATCTACCTGTAATTGATCTAGGAGTCATTTAAGAATTCCTGTTGTGGAAGGTTCTTTGTCCCCTTGTTTGTGTTGACATTCAAGAATGGGAAAAGAGAGGGAAAAATAGAAGGCAATTATCAATGATACAATAATGTATTTCATACAACTGAAGGCTAGGAGTTCCTAGACTGAAAGAGACCACCAAATGTCCAGCAAAAGGAAAATGACTGAAACTGTGAGACATCGGGAAATTTCAGGATAGCCGGGATAAAGAAAAAAACATAAAAGCTTCGTCTAGCAGTCAGGATCCTTTGGGCTGGAGAAAAATAAAAGGAAATTCTTACTCAATCCTGCCTAAATAGTAAGCATATTAATTATTCTACTAAATAAGAGATAGCATAGAAGTAGGGTAGGTTCCAGTAATAGTATGATCAGAAGCTCAGTTGAGGACACCAGCTCTATCTGCTGCTTCCTTCTTCCACTGGATCTCCCTAAATTTGGTTTCCTTAATGTTCACAAGATAGTTGGCAACAGAAATGAGAGTTACAAGTTTATAGTTCACATTTAGGAGAAAACTCTGCATTAATATGCTGTAAGTCCTTTCCTTCAGTTTGATGGGGTAATTAATGTCACATGCCCATTTCTTGGCCAATATTGGCATTTGGAGGAACACCATATGCTGATTATCTTAAACTAACCAGTATACGCTTATGAAACTGTAGATGGGGTAAATACCTGAATAAATTTGGGGTGAATGGATGTTGGATAGGCGACAACACCTATTGTAATTTCAGGTGAAAAATAAACCAGATAACATTGAAGGATGAGGATTCTGAATGGTGTTGTATTTCTCAATAGCAATAGTGGAAGATAAAACTGACTAGACGAACACTTTCAAAATGGTTATGGAAAATAATTTTTCGTGTAAAATTTTATCACCATTGAAAAAATTGATAGAATAAATAAATGTTCAATATTTGAAGTCTGAAAAACGACTTCCCAGGTATTATTTTCAGGAAGTTATTAAAGAATGTACTCCACAAAAGTAGAGGATACACCAAGAGTGAGGTAGAAATGGGATCCAAGGAACAGTGACTTCACATTGGACAGACCAAAAAGAAAGTTCCAGATGACAATTGTGCAGTAGGCCTAAAGAATACCCGGTCCAAAGTGGAAACGGAGACTATAAGGCCCCAAAAAGAAAGAGTCCAGGAAAATGAAAGGGATAAGAATTTGCTAAATTTATCTTGTAGAAGAGAAATCCAGAGATTTGAAGTTGCTCAAGAAAGAGTAAAAAGCACATGGATAAGGAAAAATGAGGACAGAATTTCTTACCTCCAGGAGAAATGAAAAGTATGAAAGGAAATACAGTATACTACCTGGCTTTGCAGGGAATATATTTTATGGAATGCTAATATTTAAATAATAAAAGAGATATTGTCAGTGTCTATGACGGGTCCAATAAACAGCCCTTTCTTTTTCCTACCTGGCACTGAACAAATTGAGAAATAAGGAGCAGCAGATTAGAGGCCAGAATATTATACTTATAAAAGTAGAGGAATCTAGCTTAGTGTCAGAGCAAAGTGGACATCCTAATTAAATCTCAGCCAGTCTTGCCCACACACTCATAGCAACATTGGGCAAGAGAAGACCTCCCCACCAACAGAAGAGCACAATACATGCTGATGGAACACTGGGAAACAGCATTTCCTATGAGCAGTTCCTTCAAAAAGGAAAGAAAAGGGAGACCTGAATAGAATATGTTCCTTTATTTATTTTTCTGAATTTAAGTTACCTCTCCTGGGCTGGAGTGAATAAAATAGCAGGAAACAAAAGTCTGAGCAACCCAAATGGGGCTCAATCCAAACAATAATTAGGAATTTAGATTTAATTATCTTGGGAGAATAGCAAGGATGAGAGGCAGTAAGGAAGCTCAGTTTTGTCATTCATAATAATACAGTGTAAGGTGTACAAGTATATTGTTCAGAACTACAGTGAGGTGAAGGCCAGACAAAATAGCAAAATGAGTCAAAGGTAGTTGGGTCTGATGTGTGGGATTGTAAACTAAGAAGTGGTGGAATATAAAACTAATAAATTCTGTTATACGTATTTTAATATTCCTTGATTTAAAACATATATATGTATGACTTTCATAAAACATTAATACTATTATTTAACAAGAATGGTCAAGAGCAGGATCTTACTATATAAAATAATGCCTTAGTATAACCCTACTATAAATCTTGAGAGATACAATTCAAGTATTGCTCTGAAAATTGAGAGAATGATCCCTTCTGGACAAGCCAGAGAAGTACAAGCTTACTTCAAACATATGATTATTGTTAACTAGAACTAAAACCTGCTATACTTTGTTATGGAAATTATCAAACATATACAAGAACAAAACTAGTTTATAAACCATTCTTGCAGCCTCATGACCAGTCTTGTTTCATATATGCCCCTTCACTGGATTATTTGAAGAATTATTAATTCATCCATAAATTAATACCAAAATTTTGAGACTTCTGTAAGATGGAAGCATAAGAAGATCCTGAACTCACCTATTCCCATGGGAACACCAAATATACAGCTACATATGGATCATTTCCTTCTGAAAAAGATCTTATAACTAGATGAATTCCTCCTCTACTACAAAGGAAAAAAAGACCACATGGAGACAGGTAGGAGAGACAGAGACATGGTCACCAAAACCTCACTGCCAGCACAACACACAATGGGGTCTCACTAGTCAGGTACTGGTGGTCAAGGTCAAGCACCCTTACCGCTGGAATCTGCGCCACAAAGATGAGCCCCTAAGTGGTCTGGCTTACAAAGCCAAGGGTGCTGATGTCTAAGGGATCCAAAGTCCTATAAGAAACTGAAATCTCCGTTGTAAAGGGCTCATGTGTAGTCTCGCTTAACCTAAGACCCAGAAGAAAAAAAAACCTCGTACTTTGAAAAGCACCTAGAGATTATATCTGAAGGAAATTTATTTGCTTATCTAAAGGCATCTAGTAGAGTGGCAAAGGGCAGTTGAAGATCCCTGGAGATGGAGACACTGGCAGATGCTATCCTGCACTTTCCACCTACCCTGCCATCATAGGTGGGCAAGCTCAGATGCAGCGCCCTCCTGCTCCTGTGATGAAGCCAGAGAGTCTTGGTGGTTGTTGTGACATTCCTCCACTCCCTGACTGGGGCTGGCAAGTGCAACTGATCACAGCATTCTCTTACTCCTAGCCTAAAGCCAGGGCATGCTCTAGCCCCTATACTCTTTAGCTGCTTAGCTAAACCCAGCAGGCACACACAGTCCACACAGGGCACATCCCTTGATGACTTGACCTGAGTGGCAAAAGGGACTGGCATTCCTGAGCTCCATGGGAAGGTAACTATCAGAAAGCAGTTATTTGCAGTCCATGACTCCCAATGGCATAACAGACAGGACACTGAAAACCAAACCATAGGCTTATTTACTTAGCCTGGAGTTTTAGTCTGTGGGAAAGGTTTCTGGTTTCTCATACATCTAGAGGCTCAGGAGGTGCTTCCAGGAAATACAAGCAGGGAGACACCATCATTGTACATTCCTTTGGCCTTGGTGTAGATCAACAAGACCTCCAAGAAAGGATCTTATACATTATTCTGTAGCCCCAGTTTTTGCAACCCTTGTGCTGGGGATACCTCCAAATCTCCTGGTCTGGAGGCCAGCAGGGAGTATGATTGTGGCCACACAGGATTTATGTATTTGCATATTTTAAAAGCTTCTGTCTGAGATTCTGACTTCTAATCAGCCTGGAAATAGGTGCTAAATAAGATTCTTCCTCTTGGAGCACCTTCAACAATGGGTAAATATCAAAAGTAAATCATGTGGTTTAGACAATCACAAAAATTACAGAGACAACCAAGAACTAGGGCAAGTTTGAACAAGAAGTTTCACCATCTACACAAGACCACTTCTTCAAGATAGATTGCTGCTTCACCTGAAAGAAAAACACACCTAGAAACAGAGAATCAAGCAAAATGAGGAAACAGAAACATGTGCCAAATGAAAGAATAAAACAAAAACCTCAGAAAATTACCTTAATGATATTGAGATAAGTAATCTATCTGATAAAGAACTTAAAGTGATGGTCATAAGATTCTCACTGAACCTGGGAGCGGAATGGATGAACACAGAAAGGACTTTAACAAAGAGACAGGAAACATAAGAAAGTACCAAACAGAAGGCACAGAACTGAAGAATACAATAACTGAACTGAAAAATATACTTGAAGGGCTCAACAGCAGACTGGATAAAACATAAGAATGGATCAGTGAGCTGGAAGACAAAGCAATTGAACTCACCCAGACAGAGCATCAAAAAAAAAAAAAGCTTGTAAATGGAGACGTATACAGAACATTCCATCCAAAAACAACTTAAGGGACCTATATGACAATATTAAGTGGTATAACATTTGTGTTATAGTCTCAGAAAGAGAAGAGAAGAGGAAAAGGAAGAAAACTTATTTGAAGAAATCATTACTAAAAAATTACCTAGCCTACGAAAGGAAATTGATGTTCAGCTCCATGAAGCCTAGAAAGTTCCAAAGAGACCATATCAAGATATATTATAGTTAAAATGTCAAAAGTTAAAGAATCTTAAAAGCAGCAAAATAAATACAAATTGTTACATACAAGGGAAGCCTCATAAGGGTATCAGATTTCTCAGTAGAAACTTTGCAGGCCAGGAGAGAATGGCATGGCATATTCAAAGTGCTGAAAAGAAAAAAACCTCCAATCAAGAATTGAAGGAGAAAGAATATTTTCCAAATAAGCAAAAACTAAAGGACATGACCGCTACTAACTGGGCCTTACAAGAAATGTTAAAGGTACTTCTTTAAGCTGAAAAGAAATAGCATAATTAATAGCAAGAAAACATACGAAAGGGAAAATATCACTGGAAAAATTAAATATACTAACAGTAGTGGATTAGTCATTTATCAAGCTACTATAAAGTTTATAAGACAAAAGTAGTAAAATTAACTAAGATTATACTAATTAGTTAAGGGATACATATAATAAAAATGTAAAATGTACATCAGAGACAAAATCAGGTAGAGTAAAAATGTAAAGTTTGAGGATGTGTTCAAATTTATCTATTTAATAGACTGTTATATACATATGAGATATGTAAACCTTGTAGTAACCACAAAGCAAAAACTTACAGTAAATACACAAAAGAAAATGAGAAAGGACTCTAAATATAATACTAAATAAAGAAAACCAAGAGGAAAGAGAGAAAGAGAAGAACAGGTGTATAAAAACAGCCAGAAAGCATTAACAAAATGACAATAAGTATATACCTATCAATAGCTATTTAAACAAAAATAGACTAAATTCTCTAATCAAAAGACATAGAATGGCTGAATGAATAAAGACACATCTATATACTTCCTACAAGAAACTCAAGGAAACACAAGATGGAAAGTGAAGGGATGTAAAAGGCATTACTAGCAAATGGAAACAAAAAGAAAGCTGTTATAGTTATACTCAAGATAGACTTTAAAATAAATAGTAGAATAAAATACAAAGAGGGCCACTACAGAATGATAAAGTGGTCAATGCAGCAAGAAAATATAACATTTATAAGTATCAGTGTATCTACCACAGGAGCACCAAATATATACAGCAATATTAAAAGAACTAAAGGGAGAAATTGACAGCAATACTATAATAGTAGGAGACTTTACTATCCCACTTATATCAATGGATAGCTCATCCAGACAGAAAAGCAATAAAGAAACATTGGCTTTAAATGACACATTAGACCAGATTGACTTAGATGTATATAGAACATTCCATCCAAAAACAATAGAACACATGTTGTGTTCAAATGCACATGGAACAATTTCCAAGACAGATCATTTGTTAGGCTATAAAACAAGTCTCAATAAATTCAAGAAGATTGAAATATATCAAGCATCTTTCCTGACCATAATAGCATGAAACTAGATATCAATTATGAGAAGAAAACTAGAAAAGGTATATGTACTTGACTATTAAACAACATGTTACTGAACAACTACTGGTCATAGAAGAAATCAAAAAATACCTAACAGAAATACAACATACCAAAATCTATGGGATGCAGCAAAGTTGCTCTAGGAGGGATGTTCATAGCCATACAGGCCTACCTCAAGAAACAAAAGAAATTTGAAACAATTTAACTTTACACCTAAAGGAACTAGAAAAAGAATAACAAAGCCCAAGGTTAGTAGAAGGAAGGAAATAATAAAGATCACAGTGGAAATAACTGAAATAGAGATTAAAAGATAGTAGAAAAGTTCAACGCACCTAGTTCTGTGTAAAGATAAACAAAATTGATAAACCTTTAGCTAGGCTCATCAAGGAAAAAGACAACTCAGATAAATAAAATCAGAGACAGAAGAGGAACTGTTACAACTGTTACTACAGAAATACAAAGGATCGTAAGAAAGTACTATGAACAACTATATAACAACAATCTGAACAAATGAGAATAAATTCCTAGAAATGTACAACCTTCCGAGACTGAATCATGAAAAAGTAGAAGGAAATCTCAATAGAGAAATTGAAAGAAGGAGCACTTCCAAACTCATTTTATGAGGGCAGCATTACTCTGATACAAAAATGTAACAAAGGCACCACAAAAACAAATCATAATCCAATAACTCTGATGAACAGAGATGCAAAAATCCTCAACAAAATATTAGCAAACCAAATTCAATTATACATTAACAGGATTACATTCCATGGTCAAGTGGGATTTATTCCAAGGCTACAAAGATGATTCAATATCCACAGATCAATCAATATAATATAGTATATTTAAAAATGAAGGATAAAAATCATATGATCATCTCAAAACATTCAGAAAAAGCATTTGGCAAAATTCAACATCCCTGACTAAAAACTCTAAAAAAAGTATAGGGGGAACATATCTCAACATAATAAAGGCATGTATATAAAAACCCAAAGCTAATATCATACTCAATGGTGAAAACCTGGAAGCTTTAGATCAGGAACAAGACAAAGATGCCTCCTCTCCTCATTTTTGTTCAATATAGTATTAGAACTTCTAGCCATAAAAATTAGGCAAGAGAAAGAAATAAAAGGCATGTAAATTGGAAAGGAAGTAAAATTGGCACTATTTGTAGATGATATGGTGCTACATGTAGAAAGACCTAAAAACCAAAAAACTGTTAGAAGTAGTAAATGAATTCATTAAGGTTGCAGGAGACAACTTAATATACAAAACTCAGTTTCTATATACTAATAACAAAATAGCAGAAAGAAATGAAGAAAATAATTCCATTTACAGTCACACCAAGAAGAATAAAATACCCAGGAATAAATTTAACAAAGGAGGTAAAACCTACACTGAAAATTCTAAGACATTGAAGAAAAAAGACACAAATAAATGGTAAGATGTACTGCGTTCATGTTTGGAAGAATTAATATTGTTAACATGTTCATACCCCACAAAGCAAATCTACAGATTCAATGCAATCCCTATCAAAATTCTTGTGGTATATTTCATAGAACTAGAATAAATATAAAATTTATATGGAACCATAAAAGACCCTGAATGGCCAAGAAAATCTTGAGAAAGAAGAACAAAGCCATTGGTATCATGCTGTCTGGTTTAAACTATACTACAAAGCTATAGTAATAAAAACAGTATGGTATCAGCATTTTAAAAAGACACATGGGTCAATAGAATAGAATAAAGAGCCCAGAAACCAACCCACATATACATGGCCAGCTGATTTTTGACAAAGGAAGCAAGAATATACAGTGGAGAAAGGACAATCTCTTCAATAAATGGTGTTGGGAAAACTGGACCACTATTTTACACTATATACAAAAATTAACTCAAAATGGATTAAAGACTTAAATGCAAGACTTGAAGCCATAAAACTCTTAAATGAAATCATAAGCTCCTTGACATTGGTCTTTTTTTTTTTTTTGGATTGGACTCCAAAGACAGGGAAACAAAAGCAAAAATAAACAAATAGGATTACTTTTGTGCAGTGATTGGGAGAAGATATTTGCAAATCATATATCCAATAAGAGGTTAATATCCAAAATACATAAAGAACCCATAGAACAAAAACCAACAAATCTGATTAAAAAATGGGCAGAGGATATGAATAGATGTTTTTCTGAAGAAGACATACAGATAGCCAACAAGCACCTGAAAAGATGCTCCACATCACTAATCATCAGCTAAATGCAAATCAAAACCACAATGAGATATCACCTCATACTTTTCAGGATTGCTATTATCAAAAACACAAGAAATAACAAGTGTTGGCATGGATTCAGAGAAAAGAGAACCCTTGTGCACTCTTGGTGGGAATGCAACATTGTGTAGCCACCATGGAAAAGAGTATTGAGGTTCCTCAAAAAATTAAAAATAGAAGTACCATATGGTCCATACCATATGATCTGCTACTGGGTATCTATCCCAAAGTGTAAACACTAATTTGTAAAGATATATGCATCCCTATGTTCAATGCAGCAGTATTTATCATAGCCAAAATACAGAAATATCTAAGTGTCCATTAATGGATGAATGAATCAGGGAGATGGGGTATATACATGCAATGGAACATTACTCAGCCATAAAAAGAATGAAATCTTCCATTTGCAACAATATGGATGGGCCTAGAGGTTATATGTTAAGTGAAATAAGTCAGAGAAAAAATAAATACCTCATTCTCCTTGAATGTAGTCAATAATATTATAATAACTTTCTATGGTAACAGATGGTATCTAGACTTATTGTGGTAATAATTCTGCAATATATACAATTGTCAAATCTGTATACACTGCTGTATACCTGAAGCTAATATAATAATGTATGTCAATCATACCTTAATAAAAAATTATGCTGTCCATTATGTCCAAAGAGAATAGCTGATTCCTTAAATATGATTATGTCTATTTAGGTAGAATTCCATCTTAGGAAATACCACCATAACAATTTGTTTTTATAATGATTTCACACTATGACAAACTAAAGTTAGTACTTCACTGATCTATCTAGTTCATTTATTAAATAAAAATGCTAATATCAATGACTAAAACATTAATTAGGTATTAATTTTTTTGATGTAACTATATAAATATGCAATGTTTTTGTTTGGTTTGTTTTTTTCTCACAATTTGTGTACGTTGAGCATTCATGTGTCTTATACTGAATGTTGGAGAGCTGGAGCTAGAAGAATGGCTGGTGAATATTGCCTCGCTCTCTCTTGTGGAAGGGTTGACAGGAGCAGGGAGGAACAAGGGCAGGCCTCAGAGAGAAAGAGAGAGGGGAAAATGCAGTGTGTCTAGAGCCGGAAACCGCATACCTGATATTATTGACAGCTTTCAAATCAGATTGTCATTGGAGAATAACGCACGTTGTTTATGGTGTTCATCTTGATGGCTGAAACAGACTGTGTGATTGATTCAGCTATTAAAACTGGTATTGATTATAAATGCAGCATTATCTCATTAATTTTCATCGAATTGATTTCTGTATTTACAAGTATCTAAAACCATGAGGCTTTAGCCAGAAGGCAACTGGCTGTGCTTAATTGGCAGTGCTTGATTATTAATAGATATCAGGAGTGACCCACTAGTCACCACCACTCAATCTTGCTATTTGTGACAACTTCTGAATGCTGTGTAGAATCCCCTCCTGTACTCCCTTCCTGCACTATAGGATGGACAGACAGGATAGATATGATTGATGTAAATTGTGAGCAGCTTTGGTGATAACTAGATACATTATCATGATAGAAAAAACTGTGAGGTCTAAAACATAGTAAAAGGTATATTTATAAAATTTCATTGTACATTTACTAAAACACAACAAAAAATACAATTACCTTGTATATTTTCATTTGAAAATGCATATAGAGATGCACCTTCAAAGATCTCTGCTCTTGATTAACTGCAACCCTTTCTTTCTTGTCTCTCTGATGTGACCTCCCCAAGTTTTTAGCTTTTATAAATAATTCTGGTCCATGAAGGTAGCAGATGGCAAGGCAAAACTGCTTTCATATATATCTGTGTTCATATATCATGTGTGTATGTGTGTGTGTGTATATATGTACACACACATATATAAGCCATATACATTATATGCATTATGTGTGTGTGTATATAATATACACATACACACACACACACACACACACATATATGTATACATACCTTTAATCCCCACAACATAGTCAATCTTTTATCTTGAGGTACAAAGATGGTCTCAAACTCTGAAAACTCCTGGGTTCTATTGCAGAGGCTGTTTCCATTTTTAATTGAAGAAACATTTGATGCCATTTGCCATTTCTACATATACATTCAGTGAGCCCAATGCTAGTCATTATTTAAAGTGTTTTTTAAATATCCCAGTTTATTAATTCAATGCACATTTACTGATCCCCTGCTATGGGCCAGACACAGTTCTAGGTACAGTGAATACAGAGGAAAACAAAGTCCTTGCCTTCATGGAGAGTTTACATTCAACCAGAGAAGCCAAGAAAAAAAATAATGTTCAATAAACTTTACCAATCTTTGGAGAGAGAGGAATTATTTTCATCTTCACTTTACAGATTAAAAAAACAATCTGAGTAACAGGAGAAATGTTTTATCTGAGGCCAAATTACAAGTACGTAGAATCTGATCCACAGCCGTCCGATGAGCAGTTTCTGTAATGTAGTAACTGCACTATACAGTGAGTTTTTGGCTTACTCTTTTCTGGTGTCTCTAGCCTTGTGAACTTTGACCCAACACTTGTGCAGTTGACTATTTAACCAAAAACTCAAACGGATCTCTTCTGCAGAGCTCTAGAGGTCTCTGTCTGTGCAGCTCATTGCTTGCCAATACTCTTCCTACATATTCTAGCCACCTTGGATTCCTCAAACTCTGATCTCTTTGTCTCCTCAACTCAGCAAATCCACAGAACTCTGGTTTCCCTCTTCTGTACTGTGACCTTGAACATGCCTTTGGGAAGTAGACTGTGCCAATTTCAAGGCTCGTCTTTTTTGGCTTCCCTTCCTCGGAGAGCCCTGTTGTGCAGGGCCTTAAAGCCATTGTTTCATATACATATTTGTCTGATTTTCTAGTTGTTATGGCAGAAGGGCAATTCTTGTATCAATTAATGCTTTGCAGATAGAAGATTCTGGCATCATATTTTTTTTAAATTCTACTTTAGGTTTTACAGATTTTTTTCTGACGTGAAATTGCTAATTCAGAGATATGCTCTTTTCTGTAGTTCATATTAATAGTAAATATCATTTTAAGAATAAATGTATGCTCATAGTGAAAATTTTGTAAAATTTACTGGCAGTATTACTTCTACACATATGTAGCAATAGCTGCCTATAACATGGTTCTTCTCCATAATCACTCAATTTTATAAGCATTTTCACACAACATAAATGTTTTTGTAAAGATTTTAAAGTTATATAATATTCAATATTTTGGCTATAACACAATTTTCTGAAATATATGAACATTGAAGGCCATATTTAATCTTCTGCTATTTAAAAAAGTATAAAATAATGGCTAATAAAGCTTTGAAATCAGACACAGATGAGTTTAAATACTAGCTTCTCTGTTTCTTAGTACTGTGGATTTAGACATTTTTTTCAAATCTATTTCCTAATCTCAAAAATGAAAGTAATTAATAGTATCTTTTTTAGGATTATTGATCAAATGAGACAGTACATGTAAAGTGCTTACCACAGAACTGGCTATCTACAAAATTTTATTGAACTATCCACTTAATTTTATTATTTATGTTTCTGATGTATACTAGGTACTACATAACTTTGGATAAATTGTATTTTATTGTTTTGTAATGAACATCTTTCTGCCTGAAGAAAGGGAGGTGAATTATATTAGCACCATATCCATAAGGACCTTGTTTACCATACAGAAGAATTACTGACTTCTTCTTGAGGTTGTTTTATTATTCTTATCCTCATATATATCACTGTGATATTGTTTACAAATACATTTAATCTTTAACTTAATTTGGAAATAATCCAAATGTATATAAATTTGTTAATGGGCATCTTTTCAATCTAATAAATTCTCATCTAGTAATATGGAATGTTGTATGGTTTTATTGTCATGTATTCATATTTCTCTTCAAAATATTTTCTTCCAAAACTTCCACATTTTCTTTTAATTTTATTCCTCAATAGTTTGTGTATTCTGTTGATATTCCTGAGTGGCTCATATATTTATAATTGTACATTGCTGTTTTACAGGGTAGCCATTGATTTTTATATTCTTGTTTGATCACTAGTCACTTTATTGAACTCTTTAGTTTTAACAGCTTGTCTGCTAATCTTATTTAGTATTATGAGCAAACATAGCATTTACAAATACTGATAATTGTCTGCCCTTCTAATAATTCCATCTTCTAATTCTTTTGCATTTCTTATTATATCATCTAATTCATTCTGAAAGACATATAATAGTACCAAGCCTATCATTCTCTTCTTGGACTGAATAAGAATGCCACTAGTATTTCACTAGTAAGTGTGAAACCTATTGATTTGAGATATACCGTTACACCTTTATGTGTGTGTGTGTGTGTGTGTGTGTGTATGAAATATTTTTTTGTGAATTAAACAAAAAAATGCAAACATTATAAAAATATATAACAGGGAAACTGAAAATCCCTGGTAATACCATCCCCAGAGAAAAGCAGTTTGATGTATATTATACACATTTTTATGAAAATTATTTTTAAATTAATACTCTTTCAGACATTTTTATCTATTACTACATATATATCTAATTCATTCTTTCTAATTAGTGTATATTATTGAATGAATTCTCTAGATATAACATGTTACTTAGTTGCCAGTTGGCTATTTTGGTTGATCCCAATATTTAGTTATCACAAAGAATATTACAATGAACATCCTTTTATATTTACTTATTATACATGTATATAGATTTTTTTGTGGGTACACTGAAGGTGTGAATAGATTTTCAAATTTTAGTAATGCAACTTCGATATTTTAAAAAATATTACATCTCGAATTTTGTATTTTCTGAAAGTGTATACTTGAGGTTCCTCACCTGCCGAGTCAATTGAAATCAATGTTTCTAGTGGATATTAGATACTACCTTGATAAAAGGAGCTATTACTCAGCTAGAAGTTTAAAATAGAGATAATATTCTTTTAACCATGATGCTTTTGAAAGACAGATTTTCAAAATTTGTAAACTTTCCTCTTCACATGAAGAACAAACCTTGCATCTGAGCACAGAGATTTACATAATCTGTAGTGTAGACAAGACAGAGAATATGACTGAAGTTCCTGTTATACAGGAATGGGAAAAAGCTTCCCAATCCTGGGAAGAATATGAAAAGAGCCAAAAAGGGTAAGATGAAGATAGTGTCTGCATCACTGAAACAGTGTTCACTGCCTCCGTGCCCTAAACTCTAGCCCTGTGTTTGAGTGGAAGAGGCGGGCAGATAGAGGGGAACAAAGTAGTGTTAATAAACTTAAAAACAAAGGGGAAACTAAAAGCATGTGGTGTTTTTTTTATCTTTCCCCCTAGGGAACTCTGGAAATAATAGTTTCACAGCTTCCCAATGCAAAGCTGGAGTGGCCATTGCAGAGTAGGAATGGTGACTTCATGTATTTAATAAAAGAGACGGTCTGAGGTGTTCTCCTCCTCCATTTCCCCACAACTTTCACTAGACATGAAAGAGGTCCAGAGGGTCCCATGATATCCTGTGGAGGGAGTAGAAGGTACATAAGAATGAAGTGGGTGTTGTTCCCTGGTGTCAAGATGGGAAAGGGCATGGGTACACGTTACAGAGGCCTCAGGGTGTATATCACAAAGCTGACATCTAGATGGAGGATAATGACAAGTGTTAGAGGATCAGCCACACCAGCAAGAACCAAGATGGGAGCTTAGTAAGCCAGGAGAACTGGCTGATCGTCCTAGAAATCCTTGTATAGTTCTCTACCAAGAGAAAACACCAAAGGGTGTAGTCTTTGTAGACACTTCAACAGTGGATAAAGAACAGATCATGAAGTCCCCAAACAGGAGAGCCAAGCTCTGTCTAAACCAGAGGCCGGTAGGTATTCACAGAGAAAGATGACTCGACCCAGATAGCCCTCCCCTGCTGCTTCCACAATGCCATATAGATCTTCCCTATGTCAGGATGCTGTCATGGAAATGGGAAGGAAAGGAAGTGGAATAAACCTGGGAAGTTTGACCATTTAACAGTTTGTGAACCTTGGGAAATGTTCAGTTTCTTTGAACAGGCGAGTTTAATAGATGTCCCTGATGTTGTCACTGCTTAGAGGACTTAGCGCTTGTCAGAGCAAGTTGTACATATGAGCGGTCACACACAAATTTTTAGCACATGGCAGACAGTATTTCCAAATTATGTTCCAAAAAGTTGTGCCAATTTACATGCCTGTGGGAAAGTGTGAGAATGCTTGCTTCCCACCCATACTGGAGGGGAGGTGAAAATGAGGGAGGGGGGAGAGGCAGCTAACTTCTGAGTAAATATAAAAAGTGAAAAGTACAGTGAAAAGTGCAGCTAATTATATTAGGGCACAGTGTGGGTGTATGTCTCACTTAAAATTTATGAGTTCACTAAAATGATTGAAATTAGTAACAACCCAGTTTGTTCCTTTCCCTATATGATATATAACTTCAGTAAATGATATCAGATATTTATGCAAGTGTTTGATTTTGGTTAAAAAGGATACCTCTATCTTTGTTATTTGTTTTCCCTTTCAAAACATTATTTTAATGAACGATACTTTCTTCCTGTACCGAGTCCACTTAAATAGAAATGTATTAAAAATTCATTCAATATGTTTATTTTCTTTTTAAATGAAGGGAAATATGTATAACAAGCCTCTATTCATTTCAATTTCATTTGTCTCAGAAAACATAATATACTGCATATATTTTGTGTTATGAAAGGTAACAATGAATCCTTCATGAAATAAGACATTTACATCTTTAAAATGCAAGGAGTATAAGAACAAAGAAAAAAAAAAACTGAAGGAACAAAACAGCAGCAGACTCACAGAACCCAAGCATGGGTTACTTGTTACCAAAGAAAGGGACTGGGTACGACTGGTTGGCAGGGAGGGATAGGAGGGTAAAAGGGGCATTACGATTGGCAGACATAGGGTGGGGGGGCACAGGGGGGACTGTACAGCTCAGAGAAGACAAGTAGTGATTCTCATCTCACTACACTGATGGACAGTGACTGTAATAGGGTTGGTGGGGGGGACCTGATGAAAGGGGTACTTTAATCACCATAATATTGCTCATGTAATTGTAGGTTAATGATACTAAAATAAAATAAATTGTAAAAAAAAAATGCAAGCAATAGAAGTGAATGACATCAAAAATCCTTAACTGCTGAAAATTTCACGTTTGGGATTTTTTTCCCTTAGGATTTCCAGGCACTAACCTAAAATACGCCTAAGATCAACAGTGTCAATTCATATGTAATTAGAGGAAGGGAAGTTTTGATAAAATACCAGTTTTGTGATATTTGAAAACCTAGATTATTTTCTTGTTCTTTATTCTTTTCATCTTTATTTCCTCAAGAAAGTATTTGCCTTTCTTTCCATCTCATCCAATTGGGATAGTTTATTTTATAAGGGTTGACAATTTAAAACTTTTAAGAAAAAAAATGCAATTTCCAATTAAACCTGTCAGATATATTTACATTGTAACATGAATTACTTCAATGAGTAAGGAAAAAAAGGCAAGTATATTATAAAACTTGTTTGACCATCTTTACAAACTTCTGTTACTATGCTGAAAAAGTCTAATATTTTGCTACTAAAGCCCTCTTTTTAAAAGGCCCCTAGATACAAAAGAAGGCAGAACCATTACATCTTTAAGAAGGCTGATTTGTTTGAGTAAATGATTTTAACTTGAATTCTTAACAGCTCAGATGTTCTACTGTTGCAATTTTTTTTGTGACAACTGAAATTCTTTCATATAATTCTGCCTGCTTAAAGTCAGAAGGGCATATTTCAAATGCCCTTGTAGTATTACAAATATGTACTGTTTATAATGAAAGGCATAAAAATGCCAGGAGATTCTCAAAGCTCAAGTCCCGTGGTAGGTCAGTATCTGATAAAGAAGAGATTATATTTTTTGTCCAGGGTCTTTTATGTATAGCAAAGTTCAATTTATCTATGTTAAATGAAGTTTTGGATAGAAGGAAGTATATGTCCAGAAGGAGTTGGTGTGACTATTGGAAAGATCAGAGGACTTGGGATCATAAGACATACAAGTGTCACCATACTTCTTCGTATGTGACCTAGGACAACTTAATCCCTCTGAGCCTCAATTTTTGTCATTTACAAAACAATAATGCCTCTACATTTGATAGGATATAGAACAGAGACTCACAAATATTTGTTGTAGCTGAATAAGATTCAGGGAGGAATTTCAGAAACATTAAAAAGTGGTCTAATAGGAATTTTTTAGTTCAACCTCATTAAAAAAGAAACTGGCATTGTTCATTCACATTGCTTAAAGTTTTTTTCTTCATTATAGCTGCAGAAGTAGGTTGCATAAAGTTGGACTAGTGTTACTTTGGATTTAGTGATGCCAAGGCATTGTCCCTGACTTTGGTGGTTCTGAAATACTTAAAACCATGGATTTCTCAGATATTTTAATCTCACTGTAAGGAAAACATTTCCTCAGACCCCACTTGTTGACTTATTTTTATTTTAATGTCTAGTTAAATATGTACAATCATAAAGCTAAGAAACTTCTGATCCTTACAGCTCTTACACACCTATAAAAAATGTATTTACAAATTAAATAGAAGCATATTCACATAGCCAATAAAATTCAAATTCACAATATTAATTTCATCTGAAAAATGTTTTCCAATGAATAGATAATTCCTCACAACATTAATACAGTAATGATTATTTCTACTTTCCAGATTCTTTTGAGTATTCAGAATGTCTATATCATACTGTATGTTGTGGCAATTTGATTTTTTACTACTTTACCCACTTCAAACCACTGGGAAATTTTCATTTGGACTGTGTGACATAATAATTTGGCTCTCAACTGGTTCAAATACATTATTTGAATACTTAAATCTATCTCCCATTAGCCCACAATTAAAGTACCATGGAGGGATGATATCACAAGATAGTGACTTGGGGGTGTTCCTGACTTCACTCCCCCTCACAATAAGAATAACTATTCATGGACAAGACACCACTGAGAGAATCTTAGAGCACAAGAGTGAGGCTAAAGCATGCCCCCTGCACCCCAGAAATACAGACTGTATTAAAATGGTAAGAGAAACAGTTATACACTGATTGCATTGACCCTCCCTCACACCACACAACACCACACTGAGAGATCTCCCCTGGGCCTGAGCCTCTGGTTCTTCCAGAAGGAAAAGAGAACTCAGGGGGGATACCCATTATTGTGCTTTGCTTTGCAGGAGTCCCAACTCTGATCTTGCACCACAGGCATTGCAGGTGAATATGTGGGGCTCAACCACTGGGAATCTATCTGTGACAAAGAAGGGGAGAAGGAGTTTGCAACATCCAGCATAAAGATCTTGGCTGGCTGAGTTCATACTTGAAGTACTCAAGTAGTAATTCCAACCAGCAGCTTTGCTCATCTGCAGAATCAAGTCAAGGGCACTCTGACCAAGGAACTTGATGGGATGCAGCTCTGTTCTTTGAATGAGTTTTGCCGGCTTACAGCCTGCTTTGCCTACACCCAAGCAAGGTGTTGAGTCACAGCCACACCTGACCAGATGGACTGGTGACAACTAGAAGTTGTGTGGCCCAGCAGTGCTCAAGCCAAAAGGTGCGTGGGCAGAGCTGATTGCCCCAGAGCAAAGCCAGTACAGGGCACAGAAGTTTCCCTACTACACCCAGGCAGGGATGTTAATAGCCATGCTTGAGGGTACATCCTGGCCCCTCCCACCTGGAGAGTCTGGAAAATTGAAAGTAGCCTAGAACAGATCTTCCTCCTCCCATCCAGGCAAGGGAGCTGAGACATAGCTTCACTCACTTGTAGAGAGAGTCTTCTGGCCCCGTCTGACCAAAAGGGTTGGCAAAACTACCTGAAAACTGTGCAGCCCTGTGATTCTCAAGCTGAAAGAAAGGCAGACAGAGCTGATAGTTTGCATAGCAAAGTCAGGGGCCCTATTAGTCTAGGGAATTTGGGTTGTAGGTTGGCTTGAATTAACACAAAATGAGCTTTACTAGTTTTAGAGCTGCCTCTCCTGCTGTGCCTGGGCAGGGAATCTAATTCATTGCCTTATTCATAGTTCAATGCATCCTTCAGCCTGTCCAACCAGGTAACATAATCAGAGCATATAAAAGGTATGTAGCCCATTCAACAGCCCTACATATAGTAGAACTTGAACAGAGAGCACAGCCTGTGCTTTCCCCTATCTGAAGAACAAAACCTGTACCTCACCTAACCAGGGAATTCAGTGCACTCTCAGGCCTGATTTAGGACCCCAAACAACAAGCTAAGTCTCAGAAAAGCTAACTCATGGTCCAATCTACTACTAAATGTAATACCTAGTTCCAACCACCTAGTAAGCCTAACCTGTAAATTCAGGCAACCACAGAGCCCATCCTATAGTCTCATTTGGATAGGGAACCAAGCTAGCAGTCCTATCCAACTGTTCTCAGCCAGAGGAATATTACCCCAGTCCCCATCCTCAGCATTCAAACAGTTGCCTCATTCCCAAACTGATCATAATAAAAGGCTCCATCTTCCCAAAGACATTATTAGTTGACACACCCATAAGCCCAAACTGAGCTGACTGATAAAGAACTCTCTGCCAAAGCAATCATGTAAAATCTGGAGCCCCATTATGCAAATGCACACACACCAATGTAAGGAATGAAGGATCATGAAAAATCAGATAAATATGACATCACCAAAGGAAATCAATAAAGCTCCAACAACAACTGACCCTAAAGAAATGGAGATCTAGGAACTGTTAAAGAATTCAGTATCATCTACTGAAAAAGCTTAGTAAGCTACAAGAAAACAAAGACAAATAAATTAAATTAGGAAAACATTGCATGAACAAAATGAGAAGTTTTGTTTTTGAGGGTTATTATTTCCTTGTCAAACAGAAATCCTAGAATTGAAAAATCCAATAGTTTCAAAAGTAGGTCAACCATGCAAAAGAAAGAATCAGTGATCTGGAGGGTAAGACATTGGAAATTACCCAGAGGAAACAAAAAGAAAAAGGGAATGAAAAGCAGTAAGGAAATCCTATGGGGATTATATGACACAAGGAAAAGAAACAATATTTGCATTACAGGAATTTAAGAAGGAGAAGGGAAATGGAAAAGGACAGAAAGTATATTTAAAACAATAATGTCTGAAAACTTCCCACACCTGGGGAGAAAAATGGCCATCCAGATCCATGAGGCCCAAAGGATCCCAAATAAGTTTAAGTCTAAATAGGGCTGCACAAAGACACATTATAACTAATTATCAAAAGTCAGAGACAAAGAATCTTAAGAAATTGATAAAGGAGAAAAGAGAAAAGATACATACAAAGGAACCACCATAAGACTATCAGAAACTTTTTAGGCCAGGAAAGGACCGTATGACATTCAAAATATTGTGAGAAGATAACTGTAGCCCAAGAATTCTATAGCCAGTGAAGCTATCCTCAGAAATGAAGGAGGAATAAACACGTTCCCAAACAAAACCTGAGGTAGTTCATTACTACCAGACCTGCCTTACAAGAAATGCTAAAAGGAGTTCTTTGGAAATAAAAGAACACTAATTAACATCATAAAAACAAAAAGATAGCATAAATGTCACTGGTTAGGGTATATGTATAGTCATACTTAGATTCTGCAATATGGTAAGAGTGGTATAACCCACAACTGCAGCTTAAATGTTAAAAAATATGAACATAGGAAAACTAACCATATATACAATAATCTTAGTTACACAAGCTAAAAAACAATGTAAATTATAACAACAATAACCTAAAATGTGAGGGGGAGAAGAAGTAAAAGTGTAAATTATGAGAATTCTATTGAAGTTGTTATCAATTTAAAATAGACTGTAACAAGTTTAAGATATTTTATGTAAGCCTTATGGTAACCACAGGGAAGATCTTACAGTAATTACACAAAAGAATACAATATATATAACAAAGCATATGGATAACAAAAGACATAGACTAAGAACAAAGAACAGTGGATCTATAAAACAACCAGAAAACAATTAGTAAAAAATAAGTCCATACCTATCAATAATTAGTTTAAGTGTAAATGGAATAAATTCTCTAATGAAAAGATATAGAATGGCTGAATGGATAAAAAAACAAGATCCAGAAATATGCTGCCTAAGAGACTCACTTTACCCTTAAAGATACACATAGATTGAGAGTAAAAGGATGTAAATAGAAATTTGAAATAAATGGTACCAAATAAAACAGGAGTAGTTACATTCATATCGACAAAATAGATTTTAAACTAAATATGGTAAAAAGGGACAAAGAAGGTCATTATGTAAAGAGACAACAATTGTAAATATTTATATGGCCCATATGGGAGCATCTAAATACATGAAGCAAAAACTAACAGCTAAAAGGTGAAATAAAGGGTAATACAATAATAGTTGGGGACTTTAACACCCCATTCACAACCATAGATAGATCATTAATACAGATAATTGATAGGAAAACACTGGATATGAACACTAGACCAAATGGACCTAACAGACAAATACACAGTATCAGAATACACGTTCTTTTCAACTGCACATGGAACATTTTCTAGGATAGACCACGCATTAGGCAACAAAACAAGTCTTAGAAAATTCAAGAAGACTAAAATCATACCAGGTACCTTCTCTGGCATAAAACTAGAAGTCAAGAACAGTAGGGAAAAACTCTCAAACACATTGAAATTAAACAGTTACTTGAAATGCAACATACCAGAACTTATGGGATGCAGAAAAAACAACTCAGAGAGGGAAGTTCATAGCAATAAATGCTATATTAAGAAGCAATAAAGATCCCAAATAAACAACCTAACTCTATGCCTTAAGAAACTAGAAAAAAGAACAAACTGAGCCCAAAGTTAGCATCAGAAAGGAAATAATAAAGATTACAGGAAAAATAGATGATTCAGAGAACAGAAAAACAACACTAAAGGTTAATCAAACTAAGAGTTTGTTATTTGAAAAGATAAACTGGCAAACCCTTAGCTAACCTAGGAAAAAGAGAAAAGAACCAAATCAGCAATATTATAAGACATTACAACTGATATTACAGAAATCCAAAGAAACATGAAAAGGTACTGTGAACAATGATATGCCAATAAACTGGACAACCTAGAGGAAATGGAAAAATTGTTAGAAACATAACACTTATCAGGACTTAATTATAAATAAACAGAAAATCTGAAAAGTTCAATTATTAGTAAGGAAACTGAATCAGTAATCAAAATTTTCCCAGTGAAGAAAATGCCAGGGACAGATGGCTTCACTGGTGACTTCTACCACACATTTAAAGAATCAACACCAATCCTTCTTAAACTCTTCCAAAAAATCAGAGGAGGGAATACTCCTAAACTCATAAGACCAGCATTTTCCTGATAACAAAACCAGGAAAGGATTGTACTGCAAAAGGAAATTATAGGAAAGTCCTAGCTACAGCCATCAGATATCAAATACAAATAAAAGGCATCCAAATTGGTAAGGAAAAGGGACTTACTTGTCACTGTTTGCAGATGACATGATACTATATATAGAAAACCCTAAAGACTCCACCAAAAAACTATTAACATAAATGAATTTAGTAAATTTTCAGGATACAAAATTAACATACAGAAATTTGTTGCATTTCTATATACTAATAATGAACTAACAGAAAGAGAAATTAAGAAAACAATCCCACTGTCAATTGGATCAAAAAGAATATAGTATTTAGGAATAAATTTAACCATGACGTGAAAGACCTATGCTCTGAAAGCTATAACTAGACATTGATGAAGGAAATTGAAGATGACACAAATAATTAGTTATTTGTGCTCATGGATTGAAAGAATTACTATTTTTAAAATGGCCATAGTAACAGTCTACCCAACAAAATACCAATGACATTTTTCACAAAACTAAAATAATTCTAAAATTTGAATGGAACCCCAAAAGACCTCGAACAGCCAAAGCAAACTTGAGAAAGAACAAAGCTTTGTATCAAAACCTCCAATTTCTAACTATACTATAGAGCTGTAGTAATCGAACGGTATGTTACTGGCACAAAAACAGACTCATAGCTGAATGGAACAGAAAATAGCCCAGAAATAAACACATGCTTATATGGTTGATTAATCACAACAAAAGAGGCAAGAATATACAATGGGGAAAGACAGCCTCTTCAATAAATGGTGTTGGAAAAACTGGATAATTACATTCAAACTGAACCACTCAATACAAAAAAAAAAAAACCCAAAAACCTCAAAATACATAAAAGACCTAATGTAAGATGTGAAACCATAAAACTCCTAAAAGAAAACATAGGCAGTAAACCCTTGGACATCAATCTTAGAAAATTTTTTTGTATCTGTCTCTTCAGGCAAGGGCAACAAAAGCAAAATAAATAATCATGACTATATCAAACTAAAAGGCTTTTGTACAGCAAAGGGAACCATCAACAAAATGAGAAGGCAACTCTCTGAATGGGAGAAGATATTTGTAAATGATATGTCAGATAAGGGGCTAATATCCAAAATATATAAAGAACTCATACAACTCAAAACAAAATCAATTCAATTTAAAAATGGACAGAGGATCTGAATAGATGTTTTTCCAAAGAAGGCACATTGATGGCTAACAGGGACATGAAAAGATGCTCCACATCACTAATTATCAGCAAAATGCAAATCAAAACCACAGTGAATTATCACCTCATACCAGTCAGAATTTTTATTATCAAAAAGTTAAGAAATAACAAGTATTGGAGAGGATGTGCAGAAAAGGGAAACCCTGAGCACTATTGGTGAGAATGTAAAATGGTGTAGACACCATGGAAAACATGTGTCTTCAAAAAATGAAAAACAGAAGTACCATCCAGTAATTCTACTTTGGCTCTCTCCCCAGAGAAAAGGAAAACACTAATTCAAAAAAATATATGCACCCCTATGATCACTGCAGCATTATTTACAGTAGCCAAGATATGGAAGCAACCTAATCAAAGCATATGTCCATCAGTAGATGAATGCATAAAGAAGATGTGGTGTATATATGCAATGGGATATTATTCAACCATAAAAAGGAATAAAATCTTGTCATTTGCAAGAACATGGATGGACCTAGGGAGTATTATGCCAAGTGAAATAAGTCAGAGAAAGACAAATACCATCTGATTTCACTTATATGTGGAAACTGAAAAACAAAACAAATGAACAAACAAAATAGAAACAGACTCATAGTCATAGAGAACAAACTGGAGATCACCAGAGGGGAAGTTGTGGGGATGGGCAAAATAGGCAAAGGAGATTCAAAGGTAAAAACTTCCAGTTATAGAACAGATAAGTCATGGGGATGTGAAGTACAGAATAGGGAATATAGTCAATAATATTGTAAATAACTTTGAATGGTGACAGATAGTAACTAGACTTACTGTATTTTGTACTGTTTATAAGTATCAAATCACTACATTGTACATCTGAAACTAATATAATATTGAATATCAATTTTAATTCATTAAAATATCTAAGTCAAATTTTATAAAAAGTATTAGGGCATTATTTGGCTTTCTATGGTTTTGTAATTTGGTCTATCACAATATCAGAAAATAATTGATTCCTGTTCCTTCCTGTCTTATGGTTGGGAGCTACTCTATATAGATGAGTCCTTTTCCCTCTATCTTGAGTCACAATATCCCACTGCAGTTACACCTTGTACTGTAACATTACGAAGATTTAAACTACATTTTAAATATACTACATAGATTTTCTGCTTTTAATTGTAGCCCCTGTTTTACTAGGAAGTTGATCATAAAAAACATGTAAAGCTGTGTCATGAGAATGAGAAACAGAGACTAAGTTACGCTCAAAAGCATCCCTCTCTTTGATGACTAAGGAATACAGAAGTAAATCTTTGTGAGTCTGATATACTCTTCACTCAAAATGGATTTTTTTTTCCCCAGCAGGTGATTCAGTCTATCCTGCAAATAGACCCTGTGGGCTTGCCTCACCAGCCTGCCAGATGTGCCCAGGCATATTTGAATCCCAGGAAGAACACAGTGTTGATAAACTGGGTCCCCATCTTTCACAACAAAAGATACAAGAGATTTTTAACTTTTGCTGCATTTTGGAAACCCAGTTGTGTCACACAATAATGCACAAGACTAACTCCTTGTGACGATTCATGGTCTTTCCCTGAAACTTGTCTAAATGGAAAAATGCAATGGGACACCTCTAAGAATTCTTGACTACACCAGTATTTCAGGAGCATCCATAAACTAGTTTCCTGTGCCCAAGTCTGTGACTTTGGGTCTGGCATACAGCATGTTAGGTACATTGTACGTAATAGTGTTTTCTGTAATCCATTCTTACTTGTTGCTGGATAAATCCTCCTTCAGACCACCAGTTCTGTCTCCTTTTTATGTCTTAAATGCAAACTGGATAGACTTACTTGCTCTGCTGCAATATACCCCAGGCTATGGTCTGAATGTTTGTGTCCCCCCTCAAAAAAAATTCATGTACTGAAGTTCTAACCCCAAAGGCAATGATATTAGTAGCTGGGACTTTTGAGAGGCGCTCAAGTCATGAGGGTAGAGTCCTCATAAATGGAATTAGTGTCTTATGAAAGAGGCGTAAGAGAGCTGCTTAGCCCCTTTATCCATGCAAGGTTATGAGAAGTCTAACTCGGAAGAGGGCCCTCACCTGACCATGCTGGCACTCTGATCTCAGACTTCCAGCTTCAAGAACTGCAAAAAATAAGTTTCTGCTGCTTATAAGCCCACCATCTGTGGTACTTAACTACAGTAACCCAAATGTGCTGAGGTACCCCATGACATTCTAATCCCCCACTTATTCCAATTCTTCTCTATCTAAAATACCTTCATACCCCATCTGCTTTTGTAACTTCCTTTACATTCTGTGACATGCTTAGCCATCATTCTCCACACTATCATTATTTCCTAACATGCTGATAATATACTAATTATTACTCTAGCACACTTATTCCTGTTCCCTGATTCCGTTTATCCTTCTTTAAAATTCAATCTACTTGAGGCAAAAAAAATTAAATACTCATATATCTATCCCCTGTAGTTTCTGTTCAAAAGTAGTTATTCAAATTAAGCAACAACTTTTCATGATTATCCTGTTTAAGAAATCTGTTTTAGAAAGTTTTGACATTTCACTAAAATAAATGACTTTTTGAGAACTTAAACAGAGATGAGATAAAATATAAAGGTGCAAGTTGTTCCGTAAGACACTTGAACATGGGCTGTGGCACTCCTGAAAGGAAGAGGAGTTGTTATCTTCTGGCCAAATTTATCAAGTTTGGAGAAGGGGGCTCCCTACATACGTGTAATATAAAGCCCATTCCTTCCAGCAAAGGCCATATAGCTCAAGGGTTTTTCTTTCTCCCCTCTGTTGGCTATCACAGGGAAATAGTTTTGCTTGCTCCTTAATGACACTGCAATTTTGCAGATCTTTGGGCAATTGAAGTCTATGTAGTAGAATACAAAATTGTCAGAATCAAGCTGATAGATGGCAAAGATCGAAGCCTGAAAAATCAAGTGGGATCTACAATAGTGGTCTGATAGGTCTCGGATGATGTAGTTGTAGTTATAAAGTATTACCTGTTTCTTTTCAAAAAGAAACAGTGAATACATTGTTTGACATTCTATTTTTCAAAGTACTATTGTTCTTTGTTTTGCTCTCTTACATTTTAACTCTATTTGTGGGTTGGAATGAAAGAGAGGAATGGTGTTGAGGGAGTAGCCTTTTCACAGCACCGCAGTTTGGACTGGGTGCTTCTGTGCTGAAGCCAGATACTGGGATAAAATACTGCCAGTATCTTTCTCAAACAGTCACCCAAGCAGAGAAATTATGGATTGCACTATTGTTAGCCTTGCCATAATGCTATTAAAGCCAGAATTCAAAGCAAAAAAACAAACAAACATTTCAGAACCTTTGAGATAATTGAGTTTCAAATATGGATATACTAGAATTCCCTCCTAAAAGAACACTCTATTAGTCAAGAGAAATTATTCAAGTAATTGAAATACAAATAAAATAGATTATAAGTGCCCATAGCAAAAAAAAATTTAAACTGAGTATATGGCTATTCAATTACAACCTTTGACTTTGTTCTATACAAAGCAATTACTCTTTGGAATTTGGAGGAACAATGAGCACTTATATATAAATATCACTATTATAAATTATCATTAATATTAACTGAAGCTGTATGTCTTGGATACAGGACTCTGTATGAAATGTAGAGATTTAGTTTGAGTCTCTGTTAAGAAATATAAACATACCTGTAGTATCAAGGTATTTTTATGTTGCAAATAACAGACACTTGGCATTAAGCTAAAAAAGGGAGATTGAATATAAGGATACTGGGTAAATTATAGATCTCAAGGTACAGAAGTTCAGCTAAGCTTTAAGAATTAAAATTAGAAACTGAGATGCCATTAAACTTTCCAAATCTTTCTACTCTTATCTCTATGCCTGGTTCATATATTTTTTAAAATTTTAGCTATAGGCAGGTCGTGTTTGCTTTTGAAGACATGAGACATAAAATGTGATCACAGGCTACTCCCAGATTTTCACATCACTGGTCCACCACTTGAGAAAGACTAAATTTTAGACTCAATTCAAAATTCACAAGAATCTGTTTGGCTAGCTACTTATACTTGGTTTAATCAGTTGTGCATTTACTCACCCCTTGGAAAGATGACAAGGAAAAGTCTCAAAGAAAGGGAAATTGTTGAGAATTGGAAAGAAAACTATAGGTGCTGAATACAAAAATGCTACTTTGTTGCAGCATCGGCTTGCTGAGCTAGGGCACATGACGGCTCCACCATCTGAGAGAAAACAGCCAAGCAGGCTAGAGTCCAGAGCCCATGAAGCTGGGTGGGAGCCTTGGGAATTAACATTCATTTAGCTTCCAGTCGCTACAATACTGATACCACGTAGGTATTATTACAGCAATTTTACAAGTAAAGATGACTCAAATTTTTAAGTTCTTTGCCACTGACAGTGAAAGGAAAAGAATGTCGGATGCCAATGCCTGTTTTTTACACTCTGCTGCTTAGAAGGCATCAAGGCCAAATGGGATTCAGCGAAGTGCTGTTACCTGAATGTCCCTCCAGGAGTCCTCATGGTGACAGAATCTGACTGATGGCTGAGGAGGCTACTGGAACTGAGCTTTAGTCCTGTGTTCTAGATCTGTATATTCTCATAGACCATTTAGCTAATGCTTATGAATAATGGAAGCAGAATCCAGACTCAAAGGCTACATGGGATGTAAAGCACAATCATAATGCTAATTAAAGGCAGTATCTGTTATTTGATAAGCTCCATTTTGGCCATTATGTATACTAGATACCTATTTTAAGTCAAACCAAGGCTTGGTCCTAGAAGGAGGCTGTAGAATAAGTCAGAGTCTGTAGGGTCCTGATGCCTTAATTTGATCTATAAACAATCTTTCTAGTCATATCTATCCATACTCTTTTTATACAAACACACTTAATTTCCAACCAAACCGTAATTATTACCATGCCATGTTCTTGTAATAGTTTAAACACAACCATGCCTTTAATGAGTCCCCCACAACCAGAATGCTGCCCTCCCTCCCCATTTGTACTTTGTAAGTTTCTATTATCTTTAAAATCCACATCACTTCCTCTGTCAAGACTTACCTGCAATCACTTCCCCACTAGTTAGAGGTGAGTGCCACTCACAGTACAATATTTGTAATAATCTCTGTAAGTCTGTATGCCCCATTAAACTGTGAACACCTTGAAGGCAGCAAGAAAGCATTCAGTTTTTCTCCATCCATTGGCAGAATCCAATTAATGTTAGATCACCTGGCCAACACATAAAGTTTCTGTCTCATCCAACACATATAGAAATAGACTTTGTAAATGGGGAGATGTTGGGCAAAGGGTATAAACCTTCAGGTATAAGATGAATAAATTTTGGGGATCTAATGTACAGCATGGTGACTGTATTTAATAATACTGTGTAACATACTTGAATTTTACCAAGACAGTAAATCGTAAATGTTTCTACCACATTAAAAAGAAATGATGGCAACATAAAGTGATGGATGTATTAATTAGTTTCATTGTCGTAATCATTTCACAATGTGTGTGCGTGTGTATGTGTGTGTACATATATATATATATATATATATATGAATCACATTGTATATGTCAAATACATAGTTTTTGGGTCATTTATACCTCAGTAAAGCTGGAAAACAAAGAATTTATACCTCATCCCCCAAAGTCTTGTTTTATGCATCATTCTATTTCAGCTTGGATCATTTTGGAGATCTCTATGGTCTACAATGCTTCCTCATAATTTTACATTTCTAGGTCACACATAATCACACGCACTTAGCCTTTTTCTGAAAACCATACACCTAGAAAATATGGGTTAACTGGAATCATGATATTCATGGGACTGAGAGCATTTTTCATCATATTATAGTGACTGGTTACTATTAGTGGCTTTGTGTATGATATGTGTTTTCTCCTACTTTCATTGTACTAATTCTCTTGCTTACAACTAGATCAACCAATGATCTTTGGCTTAAGGTACTTGTAAATTTTTTTCTATAACACATTTTCCAATTTAAGGGGTGCCAAGCCCATTTAATAATAAATGTGAGAAAGTCTGGACTCATGATTTAGACAGGTACTACCAATTTTCCTTTTTTTTTTACAGCTCTAAAACATTGCAGCAATGTCATCAGGAGGTAATGATAGCACTGCCTGGGCAAATCTTGAGGTGTACATTGTGATCATCCCACCGTCACCAAGCATTTTCAGGTGTGGGGCTTCGGCTTTGTTGGAGCAAATGCCATTTTCTCTATTACCACAAGGGCTGTATGCAAATAAATATTAGGAAATCTATATACATATGCAAAAGTAGTAACTTTACTTAAAAATGAACACTATTTATATTTAATATATTCATTGACACTAGTCTACACTGACATAGAAACACTTTCAATTTGTCTGTTTATAGAACTCAAGGTATCCTGGGAGAAAACTGGGAATTCCACAGACTTGACTCTTTGGATTGCTTTGAGCACAATGTTACACATTGCTTTTTACTTATGCCCAGTTAATTATATTTTCAGATTATTTTATGTAATAATTAAGTTGTCACAAAGTGGGTAAGTGGCTTAAAGATAATAGAAATAAACCACAGATTGTAGATAATAGTGATGACTTAAGCACAAATAAAAACAAATGGCCAGAACTGACACTTCCAACTGACACTTATCTGAATCTCCAAAGTATAGGTGACTTAATAATTTTAATTATGAATAAAAAATGAAAGCCTTTTGACAGGAACTTAAACTATTGAAAAGACATTTCAAAGATGGATGTTTGGGATGTTTTTATCACCACATGATTTTTTTTCCTTTTGGCCAAAACAATATAATATGTTGTTTGTAAAATCTCTCTTATCTCTATACATTGAAAACAGAATTTTATAATAGACTGTTTTAAATTCAAAATAGAGCTTCAAAGATTTTGAAACATATTTGTTCAATATAAAAATGTTCACTTATAATCAGTATTATTTATTTTCAACTGAGCAATAGTTACTTTCTAATTCTCAACAACAGCAAAACAATTTGCCTAATTGGTATTTGGGATTGAAAAATGTATACCATGATATTCTTCTTCCATATAGATCTATCTCTATGAATTATGTTTTTCATGTGTGTCAGCATTTAGAACTGAACTTGGTACCAGTCTTTTGAACTGCTTTATTATAGATCATTAAAAAATGATTTAAAAAGAAACAGTAGTGAGGCCTATTTAATCACATTTTAAATTTTTCATTAAGAAAATAATTTAATTAATGATTTTTTGAATGGTTTATTTCTTCTTTAGCTCACAAAGTCTATTTCTTTGTTTTCCAGCTTTACTGAGGTATAATTGACCCAAAAACTATGTATTTGACATACACAATGTGATTCATATATATATATGTACACACACACACACACACACACACTGTGAAATGATTACGACAATGAAACTAATTAATACATCCGTCACCTTATGTTGTCATCATTTCTTTTTTTTAATAATTTATTTTGGTATCATTAATCTACAATTACATGTGCAATATTATGGTGATTAAACTAACCCCTTCATCAGATCCCCCCCACCAACCCCATTACAGTCACTGTCCATCAGCGTAGTGAGATGCTATAGAATCACTACTTGTCTTCTCTGAGTTGTACAGCCCTCCCCGTGCCCCCCCAACATTACGTCTGCTAATCATAATTCCCCTTTTTCCCTCTTATCCCTCCCTTCCCACCCATCTTCCCCAGTCCCTTTCCCTTTGGTAACTACTAGTCCGTTCTTGGGTTCTGTGAGTCTGCTGCTGTTTTGTTCCTTCAGTTTTTTTCTTTGTTCTTATACCCCACATATCAGTGAAATCATTTGATACTTGTCTTTTTCGGCTTGCCTTATTTCACTGAGCATAATACCCTCTAGCTCCATCCATGTTGTTGCAAATGGTACGATTCGTTTTCTTCTTATGGCTGAATAATATTCCATTGTGTATATGTACCACCTCTTCTTTATCCATTCATCTACTGATGGACACTTAGGTTGCTTCCATTTCTTGGCTATTGTAAATAGTGCTGAAATAAACATAGGGGTGCATATGTCTTTTTCAAACTGGGCTGCTGCAGTCTTAGAGTAAATTCCTAGGAGTGGAATTCCTGGGTCAAATGGTATTTCTATTTTGAGTTTTTTGAGGAACCTCCATACTGTATTCCACAATGGTTGAACTAATTTGCATTCCCACCAGCAGTGTGGGAGGGTTCCCTTTTCTCCACATCCTTGCCAACATTTGTTGTTGTTTGTGTTTTGGATGTTGGCCATCCTCACTGGTGTGAGGTGATATCTCATTGTGGTTTTAATTTGCATTTCTCTGATGATTAGTGATGTGGAGCATCTTTTCATGTGCCTGTTGGCCATCTGAATTTCTTCTTTAGAGAAGTGTCTATTCAGGTCCTCTGCCCATTTCTCAATTGGATTATTTGCTTTTTGTTTGTTAAGGTGCGTGAGTTCTTTATATATTTTGGATGTCAACCCCTTATCAGATACATCATTTATGAATATATTTTCCCATATTGTAGGATGTCTTTTTGTTCTACTGATGGTGTCCTTTGCTATACAGAAGCTTTTCAACTTGATATAGTCCCATTTGTTCATTTTTGCTTTTGTTTCCCTTGCCCGGGGGGATATGTTCATGAAGAAGTCGCTCATGTTTATGTCCAAGAGATTTTTGCTTATGTTTTTTTCTAAGAGTTTTATGGTTTCATGACTTACATTCAGGTCTTTGACCCACCTTGAGTTTACCTTTGTGTATGGGGCTAGACAGTAGTCCAGTTTCATTCTCTTACATGTAGCTCTCCAGTTTTTCCAACAGCAGCTGCTGCAGAGGCTGTCATCTCCCCATTGTATATCCAGGGCTCCTTTATCAAATATTAATTGGCTGTAAATATTTGGGTTAATGTTTGGATTTTCTATTCTGTTCCACTGGTCTGTGGGTCTGTTTTTGTGCCAATACCAAATTGTCTTGATTACTGTGGCTTTATACTAGTGCTTGAAGTCAGGGAGCATAATTCCCCCCATTTTATTCCTCCTTCTCAGGATTCCTTTGGCTATCCGGGGTCTATTGTGGTTCCATATGAATTTTAGAACTCTTTGTTCTAGTTCACTGAAGAAAGCTGTTGGTATTTTGATAGGGATTGCGTTGAATCTGTAGATTGCTTTAGGTAGTATAGCCATTTTGACAATATTTATTCTTCCTAGACAAGAGCATGGGATGCATTTCCATTTGTTAGTGTCCTCTTTAATTTCTCTTAGGAGTGTCTTGTAGTTTTCAGGGTACAGGCCTTTCACTTCCTTCATTGGTTTATTCCTAGGTATTTTATTCTTTTTGATGCAATTGTGAATGGAATTGTTTTTCTGATTTCTCTTTCTGGTAATTCATCGTTAGTGTATAAGAAAGCAACAGATTTCTGTGTGTTAATTTTGTACCCTGCAACTTTGCTGAATTCAGATATTAGTTCTAGTAGTTTTAGAGGGGAGTCTTTAGGGTTTTTTATGTACAATATCATATCATCTGCAAATAGTGACAATGTGACCTCTTCTTTAGCAATCTGGATGCCTTGTATGTCTTTGTTTTGCCTGATTGCCATGGCTAGGACCTCCAGTACTATGTTGAATAACAGTGGAGAGAGTGGGCATCCCTGTCTTGTTCCCGATCTTAGATGAAAAGCTTTCAGCTTCTCACTGTTAAGTATGTTAGCTGTGGGTTTGTCATATATAGCCTTTATGATGTTGAGATACTTGCCGTCTATACCCATTTTGTTGAGAGTTTTAAGCATAAATGGATGCTGAATTTTGTCAAATGCTTTTTCAGCATCTATGGAGATGATCATGTGGTTTTTGTTCTTTTTGTTGATGTGGTGGATGATGTTGATGGATTTTCGAATGTTGTACCACCCTTGCATCCCTGGGATGAATCCCACTTGATCATGGTGTATGATCCTCTTGATGTATTTTTGAATTTGGTTTGCTAATATTTTTTGAGTATTTTTGCATCTACATTCATCAGGGATATTGGTCTGTAATTTTTTTTTTGGTGAGGTCTTTGCCTGGTTTTGGTATTACAGTGATGCTGGCTTCATAGAATGAGTTTGGAAGTATTCCCTTCTCTACTATTTTTTGGAAAACTTTAAGGAGAATGGGTGTTATTTCTTCTCTATATGTCTGGTAGAATTCAGAGGTGAATCCATCTGGTCCAGGGGTTTTGTTCTTTGGTAGTTTTTTGATTACTGCTTTAATTTCGTTGCTGGTGATTGGTCTGTTTAGTTTTCTGTTTCTTGCTTGGTCAGTCTTGGAAGGTTGTATTTTTCTAAGAAGTTGTCCATTTCTTCTATGTTTTGCAGCTTGTTAGCATATAGATTCTCATAATATTCTCTTATAATTCTTTGTATTTCTGTGGGGTCCGTCATTATTTTTCCTTTCTCACTTCTGATTCTGTTTATATGTGTAGATTCTCTTTTTCTCTTAATGAGTCTGGCTAGGGGTTTATCTATTTCATTTATTCTTTCAAAGAACCAGCTCTTGGTTTCATTGATTTTTTTCTATTGTTTTATTCTTCTCAATTTTATTTATTTCTTCTCTGATCTTTATTATGTCCCTCCTTCTGGTGACTTTGGGCCTCATTTATTCTTCTTTTTCCAATTTCAATAATTGTGTCTTTAGAGTTCATTTGGGAATGTTCTTCCTTGTCTAAATAGGCCTGGATTACAATATACTTTCCTCTTAGAACTGCCTTTGCTGCGTCCCACAGAAGTTGTCGCTTTGTGTTGTTGTTGTCATTAGTCTCCATATATTCTTTGATTTCTGTTTTGATTTGGTCGTTAACACATTGATTAATTAGGAGAATGTTGTTAAGTCTCCATGTATTTGTGAGCCTTTTGATTTCTTTCTAAAATTTATTTCTAGTTTTATACCTTTGTGATCTGAGAAGTTGGTTGGTAGGATTTCAATATTTTTGTATTTACTGAGGTTCTTTTTGTGGCCTAGTATGTGGCCTATTCTGGAAAATGTTCCATGTGCACTTGAGAAGAATGTGTATCCTACTGCTTTTGGGTTCAGAGTTCTGTAGATATCTGTTAGGTCCATCTGTTCTAGTGTGTTGTTCAGTGCCTCTGTGTCTTTACTTATTCTCTGTCTGGTTGATCTGTCCTTTGGAGTGAGTGGTGTGTTGAAATCTCCTAAAATGAATGCATTGCTGTCTGTTTCCTCTTTTAATTCTGTTAGTATTTGTTTCACATATGCTGGTGCTCCCGTGTTGGGTGCATATATATTTATAATGGTTATATCTTCTTGTTGGACTGACCCCTTTATCATTATGTAATGTCCTTCTTTATCTCTTGCTACTTTCTTCGTTTTGAAGTCTATTTTGTCTGATACAAGTACTGCAACACCTGCTTTTTTCTCTTTGTTGTTTGCATGAAATATCTTTTTCCATCCCTTCACTTTTAGTCTGTGTATATCTTTGGGTTTGAGGTGAGTCTCTTGTAAGCAGCATATAGATGGGTCTTGGTTTTTTATCCACTCTGTTACTCTGTGTCTTTTGATTGGTGCATTCAGTCCATTTACATTTAGGGTGATTATTGATAGATATATACTTATTGCCATTGCTGGCTTTAGATTCGTGGTTACCAAAGGTTCAAGGGTTGCTTCTTTACTACCTAACAATCTAACTTGACTTTTTTGTTAAGTTATGAACACCGTCTGATGTTTCTTTATTTCTCTCTCTTCTTATTCTTCCTCCTCCATTCTTTATATACTAGGTGTTTTATTGTTTGCCTTTAGTTAATATTTGGATGGTCTGCTTTCTTTGCTATGATTTTATTTTCTCTGGTGACATCTTTTTAGCCTTAGGGGTGCTTCCCTCTAGAGCAGTCTGTTTAAGATATCCTGTAGTGGTGGTTTATGAGTGGGAAACTCTCTCAACTTTTGTTTGTCTGGAAATTGTTTAATCCCTCCGTCATATTTAAATGATAATCGTGCTGGATACAATATTCTTGGTTCGAGGCCCTCTGTTTCATTATGTTAAATATATCATGCCATTCTCTCCTGGCCTGTAAGGTTTTTGTTGAGAAGTCTGATGATAGTTTAATGGGTTTTTCCTTTGTAAGTGATCTTTTTTCTCTCTCTAGCTGCCTTTAGTACTCTGTCTGTATCTTTGTTCTTTGCCATCTTAATTATTATGTGTCTTGGTGTTGTCTTCCTTGGGTCCCTTGTGTTGGGAGATCTGTGGGCTTCCGTGGACTGGAAGACTATTTCCTTCTGCAGCGTGGGAGAGTTTTCAGAAATTATTTCTTCAAAGACACTTTCTATCCGTTTTTCTCTCTCTTCTTCCTCTGGTACTCCTATAATGCGAATATTGTTCCATTTGGATTGGTCACACAGTTCTCTTAATATTCTTTCATTCCTAGAGAACCTTTTATCTCTCTCTGCCTCAGCTTCTCTGTATTCCTGTTCTCTATTTTCTATTCCATTAACAGTCTCTTGCATCTCATCCAGTCTGCTGTTAAGCCTGTTGATGGCTTGTCTGTGTTCTGCATTGTCTTTCCTCACTTCCCTCACTTCCTCCCTCAGCTCTTGTACATTTCTCTGTAGATCTATCAGGATGGATATGACTTTTATTCTGAATTATTTTTCAGGAAGACTGTGCATTTCCATCCCTTCAGGCTCCCTCTCTGGTGTTGTCTGGTAGATCTTTTCTGGACCATATTCCTCTGTCTTTTCATGGCTATCGAAGTGGTCGCTGGTAGTTACCACGTATGTCAGCTGGGGTCTTTAAGACTTTAAAAAGAAAAAAAAAAAGAAAGAAAGAAAGAAAGAAAAGAGAAAAGAAAGGGAAGAGAATCCCAAAACCAAACCAAAACAAAAAAGAAAAAAAAAACACCAAAAACGCCGACCAGGAGTAGATTCTGTGGAGATGCTGTAGGTGGCGCTGTTGCTCCACTATTCCGCAGTCATGGCTGCGCCTCTCCGCAGGGCCCTATAGCTCTGACCAGGGTGGGAAAGAATGGGAGGCTTTTGATCTCTGTGGGAAGTCTAAGTGTGGCCACCCTTTCCCAGTCACCAGCTAAGGGGTCCAGAGCTCCCCAGGACTCCCAGCCTGCTGGGCTGAGTGTGCCAGTGTGATCCGCTCCTCTGCTGGGCTCCTGTCTCTTTAAGACTGCCGAAAAAAGCCCGCGCTTTTCTTCTTTTTTTTTTCCTTCCCTGAAGCCAGCTGCAAGCACCCTGGCACGTTCCCCACTCAGATCCTGCACCCTCCGTCTCTCCAATCTCCGCTACACTGTGCGATGTGTGTCAGCGCTCCCCGCGCAGATCACCGGGGCTGGTTATTTCGCGGGCCTATACTTCCACTCCCTCCCGGCTCTGAATCCTCTCCTCCTGCCGGGGCGCTGGGGTGGCGGAGTGCTCGAGTCCCGCCGGGTCGCAGGTCCTTATCTTACCCACCTCGCGGGGTGCCGAGTCCTCTCAGGTGTAGCTGCACGCTGTGCGCTTTCCTGTGTATTCTGGTCTCTCTTTTAGGAATAGTTGTATTTGCTATATTTTCATAGATAAATATAGTATTGGGAGGAGATTTCTGCCGCCCTGCTCCTGCTACCATCTTCCTGTTATCATTTCTTTTTAATGTGGTAGAAACACTTAATATTTACTGTCTTGGTAAATTTCAAGTATGTTACACAGTATTATTAAATACAGTCACCATGCTGTACATTAGATCCCCAAAATTTATTCATTTTATACCTGAAGGTTTGTACGCTTTGCCCAACATCTCCCCATTTACAAAGTCTATTTCTATATGTGTTTGATGAGACACAAACTTTATTTGTAGTTTATGTATTTTATCAAAAGTATACATATATATTTGTATTGGGCATTCATGGTCAAGTGTTTTAACTGTTATATGTGAGCAAAGCAGAAGAACACAGAACTTTGTATGTACTGAACAATAACTCTCCAAGTTTCAGTTGCTCAGCTAGAATAAATTCTAGAGATCTGTTGTATAACACAGTGCCTGTAGTTAACAATATAGTATTATGCACTGAATAATTTGAAGAGGATAAAGATGCTTTCATGGTGAGCATCTTAACATACACACACACACAAAAGAAGGCAAGGCATGGTTGTGGTGATGGTATCACAGGTGTATGCATATGTCCAAACTCATATATATATTAAATATGTGTAGCTTTTTGTATATCAATTATA
Organism: Phataginus tricuspis; assembly: GCA_029783875.1. Lineage (NCBI taxonomy): Eukaryota > Metazoa > Chordata > Mammalia > Pholidota > Manidae > Phataginus > Phataginus tricuspis. Next base: position 128,256,587 of record JAQQAC010016209.1, on the reverse strand, counting down.
CCTCAATAAAGCTGTTTCAAAAAAGAATATGGAGGCCACTGATACAGAACAGAGATAAAATTCATTAGTAAGGTATTTAATCCCTATCCTCTTCCATCTTTTCAGTTAATTCTATATATCCCTTGCTTTATCACATACTCCTGTGCCCACACAGTTCTCTTTGCCTCCACATTTCTGCACAACATAATCTCATCTATTTTTGCTCTTCTCTTACCTATGAATGCTCATTTCCTCTATCCTGTCAAACTCCTACTCAGACCTCAAAAGCTAGCTCATGACAGTGTCGCAACTTGTTACTTTATGCTTCCATATAACTCTTCATACTTCCATTAGAGCTGTGATCTTAGTTATCCTTGTAAGAGCTTCCATAGATGGCTCTCTCCTCTTATGATTTCCTCAAGGTCAAGGATCACATCTTATTTATGTGTTTTCCCAATGCCTAGCATAGTGACTCACATGGCATAAACATCAACACAAGGGTTGGAGAATATTTCCTTACAGAAAAAGAAAAATTTAATAAATGGCTGCACTGTGATTAGAACAATGGACTAGCTGGAGATGCCGCAAATGCCTGCCTCCAGCCACCACTGTAATAATGTTTTGCTTACATATCAGTTTTCATTTTAATCTTCAGAATGTATTCTTACAAGTAAATTTTTATAAGGATTCTGGGAATTGATGTGACTGTAATTGGAAACATTCCAAGGATTTTATTGAAATAAGAGGCAGCACAAGAAACTGACCAGATGTTAAACACTATGAACATGCACTTTGGGCATCTCATTTTAGTTCTTTTGAAATATGGACAAGGGAGTAATTTTTCAAAATTGCATGTGGGATTTACATGCACAAAGCCCATTATTTTCCCACATGTACCTGAAATAATGGGGATAGGGACAGCTTTGCTTTTATGTTCCCTACACACATCTAAATAAGAATGAGACCACAGGGACACATGAGAAGTGTTCAATAGCTTTGCAGTGGTTTGTAATTCTTTCCTCAACAAATAATGTCATTCTCAGCATGAAATACTGGTCAACAAATGCAGTGAGGGTGGAGAGTGAGCAGTGAGGTTCATATAGGTAACTGAAAGATACCTATTTTCCTTTTATATATTTAGTCCAACATGAGATTTAAGAGAATATGTTGTAAGAAATCTAATATTTACGTAAAAAGAGTAACTGAGGAGATAAAGGCTTAATGACAGCTCATCCTATTGTGAAAGACCATTGGGCTTGGAAGTAGTCAGACATTATTTAGAATGCTGTATCAGCCACTTACTAGCTGTACTATTTTTGGCAAATTACATAAACCTTTTTGCACTCATGTCTCTTCTTTCTTAAACAAAGCTAGCATAACTGCTTCAAAAGGTTATTGCAGTAATTGAAATAATAGATGCATTGCTTAGCACATAGATGTTTAAAATTATAAATGTGGTATGAATGTTATTTTAGCTTACAAATTATAAAGGCAATTTTATTTACTAAAAAGTGATTTTAATTACTCTGAAAATCATGTTAAATAAACCTAAGTAAAGCTCGTTTACCATTCAAAAAGAATAAATCCATTTTCTAATACAATAAATGGAGATAAGGCTCATATGGCAGATTTTATTCATGTCCCCAATATTTCACCCCTTGCTATATCCATTCACTCTGCCATGTAGGAAATTTTGAAATGTCCTTTCATGCTGGGTCGGGCTCCTTTTCCACCCTTTGAGTCTGACCTTAGCTATATGACTTTCCTTGGTTAAGGAAATGAAGTAAAACTGATGATGTGCCAGGTCGTAACTTAGGCTTCCTGCGTATTTCTACAAACTCTCTTTTGACTCTGCAAGTACCACGCGTAAGGTATGGCCAGGCTCACCTGCTGGCCTTAGGACCACAATGACACATATGGGGAGCAGATTCACCTTTAGGCAAGTCTAGCATATATCAAGTGATTGCTTGCCAAACCACAAACTGGAGATGATAAGTGAGATATTTACATAGATATTGAGTTTGGGTGGTTTAATCAATTGATACAATTATAATAATTATGAAGGAGGAACCTATATGTTTTCAGAAACAAGGGTGATATGATATATATGGTCCGAAAGTCCTCTAGTCAAAACAAATTACAGCCTCTAAAATCTTCACAACTTCAACTAATACTAGTTATATGTTCCTTCCTAACCCCTATCACATAAAGTAAATATATTAATTTATCCTCATAATTTCTAATAGGTCAACATTTATCAGGTTTGAAAGGAAGGAAAATGAAAAGGCACGGACTCTAACTGAACAGGTTCCAGGAGCTCAAAAGTAGGAAAATAGCTACCAAAATCAAATTTTACATTTTTCTAAGTTAGTCTTCCTTCAGAATTCTGACAAAGAAAATACATTTTTATCAACCGTTTTTTTTTGGACCGTGAGGGTAATTTCTATTCATTATATATAAATAAATTTGGAAAACACCAAAAATACATGACGCATATAAACACCAGTAACAACATATGCAGGTATAATCTTTGTTAAAATTTAAATGTTCATTATCCAATATAGTTAACACTGTAAAAGTTTGCGGGGTGGTGTCAAAATTTATAAGCCATTTTCTCATAAAATTTTCCACATCATAAGTATTTTATAAATAAATTAAATGTTTTTGAAACATGATTTGATTCTAATGTTTGATTCAATTGTATCTTTGTTGATTAACTTGTGAAAGATATTTTAACTCTTGGTCTATTATATATTTTAAATATTTTCTAAGTGTTTTCTAAGACATTTAAAAAACTTTTTTAAAATCAGATATACTAAAATTTTCATTTATACATGATTATTCCCAATATTTTTTTCCTTTAGGCTTTGTTCCATTGTGACAATACAGTGAGTTGGTTAAGGATACATGTATTGTCTCATTTAATGAACCAAAGAAATCTAATAAGGCAGTACATATCTTTATAACACTTTTATACATGAAAAATAAGACTTAACATCTGTTAAATACATTGCTTGAGTAAAGTTCTTAAAGCCATGAATCAAATAAGAAGCCTGACCCCATTAGATGAAAGGATACCAAGGCCAACAGTTCACCTATGGCTGCATATCCAGCCATCCTTAACCTCAGGGCCTAAAAACACAATTATTTGTGATTTCCATGATTCCTTAGGTGGTCTGGAGGTTTTTGCCTGGGCTTACCTGGGCTCACTCATGAGACAGACTGCAGTCAGCTGAGCTGCGGTGGTCCATTTGGCCCTCATATGGACCAGGTCTCAGATGGCCAGACAGGAACAGCAAGGCTGGTGGCACCTCTCCCTCCACTTGGAGGTTAATTCCTGAATTCTGCAGAGCACAGTGGACTCACCCTTCTAAAAAGGCAAAGGAAGAAACCCCAAAGCATCTTAAAGCTTAGCCGAGGAGGGAGAATTATGCCACATCTGGAATATCCTCCTGATGGAATCACCTTACAGCGCAGCCTAGGAAGGGGAAATGAGCTCAACCTCTGAAAGGAAGAGAAAAAGTGACATCAGCAAATGGTGTGTTCATAGGGAACCACGAATCACTGCCATCAATAATAGTATATCAATCCATTGAACCACTGTGCTCTGTTGCCAAACGTGTTTGCCTTGTATGCCTTTGTTGTAATGTTTCCAGTGAAGCCTCACAGGTACAGTGTGAGCAATGGGCTCTCTAACCAAATTGGGGCTCACTCAGTGCTGTTTTCCCTGGAAAGTGCACCTTCAGAGCCTTCACGATGACTGGTCTGAGCCCTGTGCTTCACTGACGGCAAGTGCCCAGAGCTCAGGGTCGTGCTGTGCATCAGCTGTCCATCGGCACCGCGGCTGCAGTTAGAGGCCATGCACGGGTTCAGGCACCCTAAAGGCTCCCGACACGCTTCCCATCTAAGTCTTACCGGCACCCTAGGCTCCGATGTTCCTCTGGAACGTGAAACCACCCAGGTGGGCAGGCGCGGCGTGTCAACACACTGGGCATGATCACCTCCCCCGAAGCCGGACCTCGCACGGTCACACCCAGATGAAAGTAAAGCCCAGAGGGAGCACCAGGACCTCCCAATGCCTGTGCAGCCTCGGGGGAAATGACACTGAAATGCACAAAGCGAAGGACGTCAGAACTGCCCAGAGGGTAGCTCCCTTCCCCCAAGGCCTGAGAATTCCTAAGTACCATCTGTCCCGGAGAAATAAAGCCTTTGGAGTCACAGAGAATAACAAGAGATGCTGCCGCAAACCACGGGTTTTGGTGGCAGGAGGCCATGTCCACATTAACTGTGATGACCATGCCAGTCATGGGGAGCAGAAGGGAAGCTCGTGTCCGGCCTGGACCCGCTCTCACCTCCACCCAACTCCTGAGAAGCACCTGCCCTTCACCTGCTCTCAGGGCCGGCCTCACGCCAACATCTCTGCTTCTGGATTCTCAGGGGCTGCTTCTGGCTGGAACCCCGCCTGCAGGGAGCAGGGAACCCAGAACCAGCAAAACTCAGAGGCCGGCCGCGTTCCAGGGAACTCTGCACGGATGCACGACAGCCAGACCACTTTTTCAGTCCTTTCTGGCTGGGACCAGCAAATAGTTTAGGAAACCTGTTTACCTGCACAGGTCTTTGGGGCACCAAGGAGAATCCATGAGGGCTGTGCAGATACTCCCAACGATCCCAGGCCTCCAGACTGTGCACCCACCCCGTTTTACAAACGTGAAGACAAACTGCCTGTATGTCCTGACGGACGGCCAAAGAAGGCCAAGCAATGGGATGGGCTCCAGCCTGTGCGTCGCCCTCTCCTCCTGCCAGCAGGTCTCACGACTCCAGAGCTAACGAGGACACTGGGCCCTGGGCCGAGTCCCGCCGTGGCCCCTTCCCAGCCATGTGGCCCAATCAGGTGCTGAGCCCTGGGAAAGGTTAGGGCCCTGGAAGGCGGTGGAGACTCCTGTGGCGCTCACCACCTGCTGGGCCCCGCCAGGGTGTGAGCAGACAGCCTGCAGTGAAGCCGGGGGCCTCGCCCACCTGCACCGGGCGGCGCGGCTGCGCAAATACGGGTGCCCAGCAAACTCCCTGACTGGGCGTGAGGAAGCTCACCTGGGTGGCGGGCCTCTTCCCACGGCCGTGGTGCAAGTGCACATCTGCTCCCAGACACAAAGGGCTGCTGTCCTGCAGATGGCCTGGGGCCTGGCTGGCATCTGCGCTTTTCCTCTCTTGCTTTTCCGTCTCTCCCTCTGCATCTCTCTCGCTTCTTCTGCCTCTCTCTCTCTCTCTCTCTCTCTCTCTCTCTCTCTCTCTCTCGAGAAGGGACAGAAAGGCAAATGTAATGGAAAGACACATGGCATTCCCCATTCTCAGGGGTCCGACCTGCCTCCCTGCCTCCAGTCCCTCCCGCAGCGTATTGAGAAAAGGCAATTCAAGTGAACACAGTACCACCTACTCACCGAGTGTGCATCCGAGCCACCAAGTTCAGCCCCACGCCCCGGTGAGCACAGAGGCCGCACAGGCTGCTCTCAGTATGTCGGTGGCCATCAGGGTGTCGTGACAAACCTGGCCCCCGCCACTGCCCTCTTCCACCCACCCCAGAGGCAGTGTCCCCGTGCGCTGCCCAGAGGACAGCTGGGGAGAGGGACACCGCCTCCTTTCTCGGCCCTGGGCCGGGAATCTCCTTGCTGAGGAGGCTCACAGTAGGATCAGACGCCCGCTCAAGTGTGCTTTGCCTCTGTGGTAATTCTTTCGGAATGAAGTGTGCTCGGCAGAGAAAACACTCCAAGCTTCCTTCTGCTCCAGAATCACTCACCTGAACTCTGAGCCCCAGGATAGCCCTGCAAGCGCCTCCAGCGAGGCAGGAGGCTGGGAAGGCCAGGGCGCAGAGTCTGCTGGGAGGGGAGGCAGGACTGCTGCTCCCGCTCAGCCCCGGAGGGAAAGGAGCTTGGCCGGCCCAGGGGCACCGTCCATCCCCCCTCCCACCCCCGCTGGAGTGAGGAGCCCGGGAGTGCCCCAGCCGGTGTGCCCAGGAGTGTCTGGCCCGGAGGGGAGGCCATGCCGGGGATGTCCTCCTGGACTCCCACAGAGAAAACAGCCCAGCGAATTAACCCAAAGTGCTTAGTGAGAGGCCTGGGTCTGGCTGGAGAGCCTTCCCACGGGTGTCACCCCAGGCCTCCTGCATCCAGGAGCCGCCTGTTCCCTTAGGCGCAAGGCTTGGCCAAGTCCCCCAGCTCCGGTGCCCCTGCCTTCCTTCTGAGGCCCATGAACTGGGAGGGCGAGGGCCGGAGGGCGCAGCGGCCCCAGGGCAGTGAGCCATATAGCCATGGGCACCCAGAACGGGCCGTGCCAGGTGTGCTGGGCATGCAGGAATCTGCTCTCAGGGACCATGCATGGCTCCTAGCAGTAGTCAGACAAGCTGGGAAAGCAGCCCAAGAACATTTGTTAGGGTCAGAAATACTACGGAAAAATATATCTAGTGTATATGAAATGGCGGGCTGGCTGGGAATGGCTGATTCCTGAAAAGCCTCTTTGTCTCTATCTTTTCTTTTCTTCTGAATTAATCATATCTATAACAATGTGCATAAATCTTAATTGTAACTACATATGTATCTGTCATGTGTATCAAAATATTGGCTGTTTTCAATAACTAAGATGGCTCCTTTCTGTCTCTCCCACCCAACGTCTCCAGTAGTTAACCATGCCTCTGAACTACATAGTTCTGCTGCCTTTGATCTTCATGTAGATGGAACCAGACACCCTGTGCTCTTTTGTGTCTGGTATTTCATCAAAAAACAAAAATCAACAGAGTAAATTTGAAGAGCTAATTGGCTTCATTAATGGATTCATGAATGGAACAGTGTCCCATCTAGCAACAGAGATGCTGTGAGGCTTGTAGGAAGGGAAGATCTTCATAGGCTGGAGGGTGGGGCAAGAGGTTATTAGCAAATGAAAAAAAGGGATTGTTTCAGACAAGGTCACTTTCCTTAGGGGGAAGACCAGGGAGTCTTACCATGCAGAGTACCTCATCTTTTTGGGGGTGCGTGGAGGGAGGACCTATATGACAGATTACCTCACTGGCACTCAGCAGAGAATTCCGGATTGAATGTTAAAAGGCCACATTCCTGGAATAGGTTGAAAGTGCAATGAAGTGTTGGTTTGGTGGCAAATGACTCCATCTGAGCTTGTTTTTCTTTTTTTTTAGCTTTTGTCTCAACACTAAGTCTGTGAAGTCCACTAATGCTGTTATATTTAATAGTAGGTTTCTCCTTTTTCATTGTTCAGTAGTATTTTATCACATGAATATAGTGAAATTATTAATTCAAAGCTTGATGGACTTTTGGTTGGTCTATGCTTCTGACCAACCAGCTATAAATCTGAGGTCCCTATGATCTCATTCAGGTTCAGTTAATTTGCTTGGGTAGCTCACAGATACCAGGAAAGCATTTTACTTACTAGATTATTGGTTTGTTATAAAATTTGTTATTAATTCAGGAACAGCTGGATGGAAGAGCTGCATAAGGCAAGGTATGTGAGAAGGTCCAGGAAGTTTCAACAGCTTCTCTAGGTGCACCACCTCCCAGCACCTCCCCTTGTTCACCAGCCCAGAAGCTCTCCCAACCTCTCACGTCCAGATTTTATGGAGGCCTCAATTCAAAGCCATGATTGGTTCAGTCATTGGCCACTGGTGATTACTTCGATTCCCAGCCACCTTCTCCTTCCCAGAGGTTGGCTGGTGGGGCTGAAAGTTCCAACCCTCTATTCATGAGGTTGATTCCCCTGGCAACTAGCTGCCTTCCTTCCCGTCTCTCCAAAAGTCATCTCCTTAACACAGCCTCAGGTGTGGCTGAAGGGGGCTTGTTATGAATAACAAAAGACACTCATTTCACTTCTATTACTCTGGATCTATTTCAGGAACTGAGAACAAAACTACATGTCATAAGAAAAGATGCCCCTCTGGCTCTTAAATAGGTAATTACAAGGGCTTTAAGAAGCTGTGTGCCAGGAACCTGGATGAAGACAAAATATATATTTATTATAAATCACGGTATCATACCACTACAATGAATGACAAAGCATTGCAGATATGTGAATAAATAATTGGCTAAGAAGAGAGAAAATAATACACACCATGGACATTTTAAAAAGAATAGTAAAAATGAATTATAAATATTTGGAAAATTTGAGACCAAGTATATTATTTGTATCAAAAAGTGTAAATAGGGTTAACTCATCCCTAAGAATAAAAATATTTTTTTCAGCTTTGCCCACAAATTAAGACCCAATTACATGCTTCATGCAGGAGAAATATCTAGAAGAAAAAACCAATGAACGAACTATGCCCTACCATTATCAAGAAAGGAGAAATAGCAAATATAAACAAATAGATAGTAAAGGACAAATAACATTGATAAAGAGACATTTTTAAGGACAATCATGACACTATTTTACAGACTTCTAAACAAATACATTCACTTACTTAGATATAAAAGCAACCTAACATGTGCACAGCAAGGGAAACCATCAACAAAATGAAAAGCACCAAACAGGAGAAAATATTTGCAAATCACTTATGTGATAAGGGTTTAATATATAATGAACTTATACAACTCAAGAGCAAAAAACTGGTTAAAAAAAAAGGCAGAGGATCTGAATAGATGTTTTTCCAAAGAAGAAATACATATGACCAACAGGCACATGAAAAGATGCTCCACATCACTAACCATCAGGGACATGCAAATCAACACCACAATGAGATATCACTTAAACACCTGTTAGTATGATTATCATCAAAAAGAGAAGAAATAAGTGTTGGCAAGGATTTTGAGAAAAGGGGATCCTCCTATACTGTTTGTGGAAATGTGAATTGGTGCAGGAGCCACTATGGAAAACAGTAGATGTTCCTCAAAAAATTAATAAAAGAGCTACCATATGATCTGGCAATTCCATTTCTAGGTATTTATCCAAAGACAATGAAAACACTAACTTGGAAAGATATATGCACCCCTATGTTCATTACAGCATTATTTACAGTAGTCCAGATAAGGAAACAATCTAAGAGTCCACTGATGGATGAATGGATAAAGAAAAAGTGGTATATAGATAAAATGGAGTATTATTCAACCATAAAAAAGAAGGAAACCTTGCCATTTGTGACAATATGGATGGACCTTAAGAACTTTATGGTAAATGAAATAAGTCAAACAGAAAGACAAATAACATATGATATCACTTATATGTGGAATAGAAAAACCAAAACCAAACCAAACCTCATAGATACTAAGAACAGATTTGTGGTTGCCCGAGGTCGGGGTTGGGGAGCGGGCAAAATGGGTAAAGGGGGGACAAAAGACACAAACCTCCAGTTACAAAATAAATGAGTCTTGGTGATGTAATGTACAGCATGGTGACTACAGTTAACAATACTGCATTGCACGTTTGAAAGTTGCTAAGAGTATATCTGAAAAGTTCTCATCACAAGAAAAAAACTGTATGTATGGTGATGAATGTTAACTAGACCTACTGTGATGATCATTTCACAATACACCCAATTTTCAAATCATGTTGCACACCTGAAAGTAATACAATGTCAACTATACCTCAATTAAAAAAATAGATAATATCACATAGAATGACAGAACTGAATTAACCCCAAGTTTTCTCTTTGTCTTTCAATTCACTGTGCTATCATTGTTTATTTAGAATCTATAGTTTAAACTCAAGGGTAAATGTATTACATATTACCATAGTGATTTCAGACTGGATGTGTGCTGGGAAGCAAGCTTAAACAATCCCAAACCATTAAGAACTTAATTGTATACAGGCACAGGCGTCAACCTGTGTCTCAGGCCAACTGCTTGACAGGGAGCCCTCCAAATAAACTTCCTTGTAGAATACAGTGTGTATTGAAGTTTAAGTACTGAAGTGTAGTCATTTGACCCTTACATGCACATTATTAAAACATATCACAACACTTTTTAGACCCTACCACCACTCTCCACCTGAAACACATGCAGAAACTCCAAGGTTTTCTACTTCTTGGGAGTGGAATAGTGTAAAAGAGGAAATTTGCCCTCAGTGCAGTCCTCATCCAATCCTTTTCTGCCAGGGTCTGGCCCCCAGCCTTACAGAACTTCAGTCACCTCCTTTCTCACCACCTGCCTCTCCCCTTCCTTCCCTCCCTTCCCACCATCAGAGAACTCACAGCGACGCACACACAAAGCCTTTTCACAACTTTATTTTAATCATGCATGTTCTCTGCTGCTCTGAGATTCAGTTCCTACACAGATGGCCATTTCTCTGCAGATCATTTCTCAAGGAACACAGCCGAAAGTTCTAAAGACTGTGGCTATTGCTCTATAGGTGCTGGCTACAGAGGTCATTACTGGAAGTGGTGGACTTTTCCAAGGTTCTTTGTCTTGATAAAAAGGATTTTTATTTATTTTCTTAGTCAGCCTGTGATAATGGCTGAATGGTGTCAGCATTCTTGTTCTTTAGGCTTTCATGAAGGGATGGTATTTGTTGGAAAGGGTCTTTTTTATTTTGAATTTACTTGAAGGGCTCTTTTTATCTTCATGTAACCCTCACCTAGTAGGGCAATAGGAAAAACCCAGAAGGGCATTGGTTTAGGGGAAGAGAATGGGAGAGGATGTGAAGGCAGGCTTCACGAGGTGATCAGGGTGTTTGCGTCAGGCCGAGGTGGGCAGGAACTTGGGTGGGGGAATGAGTGGGGAAGAAGAGCGTGGGCAGGTAGCGTCATTTGTCCTTGCCACCACTTCTGGACATGGTTGACAGGGGTCTTCATCTTCTTTCTCCCTTTTGTACTTGAGGTTGGCTGCTCTGTAACTTTGGTAGGTGCCTGTGGTTTCCTGGTCACATTAGTCATCTTAAGACCTTTCATTGGTGTACCCCAGGGCTCCTGACCTCCCCGTACATGCCTCTTTATTAATGAATGAGGACCCATATCTTAGGCTTTGTTTGGTCAGCAAGGTTGTATTCTAGTCAAGAGTAGCCCTGGGCTGCCTTAGATATCAAAAGCACCATCCCAGCTCCTCCATGGGTTGTGTGTGGGGAGGATGGTGGGCAGGCCAAAATTCTCTGGTTGAAGAAAGGGGTATTTCTTCAGCATGCCCTAAAGAAACTTGCCCACCTGATCTGTCAACCACCCCCATCTATCTAGATCCAATTCTGGTGGGTGAAACTGCAGGGAGTGGCCTCTACTCAAGGCCATTCTTCATGGTTACCCACCTCCTATTGTTCATTCTGTTGTCTCTTGCTCATCTATTATGTAGCATTTGGATTATCTTATTTAAAATGCTTCAAGCTAATGTGACCTTTTTTAAGTCTTGGTGGAGATACGAATCATCCCACATCCTTTTTATAAATTTCCCTTATGTGCCTTGAATACCATTCGTTTCTTGGCTACTATCAGGCAACTTTTCTATTCAACTCCTTTTCCTGAATGTCCCTATAGATCACTTCAGTTTTGAAATCACTTATTTCAGGCTGAAATCACTTATCTCAGGCTGTCAAGACTCCACCGAATAAATTTGCTGCACTGAGTATCCTAGTTTTGTTTCATAAGTGGTGGGTTGTGTTCATCTCAGAATGTGTAGTAGACTGAAGGGTGGCCTCCTGAAAACATATGTCTGTGTCCTAATCCCCAGAACCTGTGAATATTACCTTATATGGTAAAAGAGTAAATATTACTGTGTATGCCAGAAGATGTGAGTAAGTTAAGGAATTTGAGAGGAAGAACTTAGCCTGGATTATACAGGTGAGCCCTAAATGCAATCATATGTATTCTTATAGGAGAGAGGGAGAGGAGTCTTGACAGAGACACTCAAAGGAGAAGGCGATGTCAAGAGTATCAGAGAGAGGTGGACCCAAGACAAGGAATGCCAAGGCAGGCCAGCGGCTGCCATAATCCAGAGGACATCAGGGGGAGTACACCCCTGTCAACACCTTGAATTCAGACCTCTGGCCTCCAGAATTGTGGGAGAAAACATTTCTCTTGTTTTAATACATGATGGTTGTGGTAATTTATTACAACAGCCACAGGAAATTAACACAGAAAGTGTAAGCAGTGGGACTTGGATTTTACTAGTGTAGGGAGATGAGGAACATGTACATGTACTGCAAGTTGTGCTAGGTGATGAATGCATAATTGAAGACTGGTGAGTATTCCTAAGGGTTACCCAGAGGTGTGTGAGCGTCATGTGCAAAGCTCTTCTCAGGGTGTTTTTAACCAGCAGATGCTTTTCTCATTTTATTTTACCTCTGGCTCCATTACCATCCTCCCTCCCTTCTTCGCTCCCTGGAGCTTACCTCACAGTCAGAACACTGGTGGGATTCAGTTCTGTAAATAGCTACAACAAGCCTCTAACTTGTTCATCTCAGAATGTGTAGTAGAGTGAAGGGTGGCCTCCCCAAAACATATGTCCACATCCTAATACCCAGATTCGGAGATTTGGAGGAGACATTTTACTCAGGTCCTGTCCATATGGCTCCCTAGGTAGAAGGCCTTTCATTCACATTTTTGGCCCTGAAAGAAAGGGATAGTAGGGTCCACTTGACCCCTACGTTCCTAGTCAACTAGCAGGTTATACCAGCCTGAGATGCTCACCAGTGCGCAGTGGAACTCCTTGAGGTTTCCTATGGAGCCTGCACTTCCTGGTGTCTGCTGCTTGGACGCTGATTGTTCACTCAGTGTTCCTGCCAGCACTAGAGAATCTCTCAACGGGTTTTTCATTTGTGGATGTACATGGAGTTTGTGAATTATTATCTCACATGCTGCATTAATTCATAAAACATTCATAAAATGCTCTGAGTGAATAACTGCCCTGTAGTCCTAAAATGACACACAGCCAAAAACGATATGGTCCCAAAGCCCAAAGAAGTTGTAACCCAGTAGAGATGGGATATCCTACCCACTTCAGGGTCAGAAATTGGCCTTGTGGACTCCTCTCTTCCAGATTTCTGTTCCTATGTTATTGTTTCCTGGTCTTGGACTTAGACTCTTTCTTTCCTTAACCCTCACACCTCCCTGAGGCTGCCCCAGTTTCCTTTGAGAACTACATCTCCTCTACCCAACTGCTTCTTCGGTTTTTCCCATTAGGCTTTCCCCAAGTTGCCACAGACCTCCATTAAGACACCACTGATAGTGTAGTCTTGGTTTCCAAGACTGTCCAAACAGGCTAGGACCTTGTCTTTTTCTCTGCGTGTGTGGGTTTAGAGGCTAAAGACATCTTTATTCAGTGAGCAGTTGCCCACACATCATTAGGCCATGGGTGGTGTGTGGGTTTAAGGAGAGTGGTTACATTGATTTTGGCATCAGGGAACCTGGGTCATGATGATCGTAGGCATTCGTGTGTCTGTACCTCTGTAGGGTGGTTTGTGGGTGGGGGAAAGCAAAGAGGAATTCAATCTATGTGCAAGGGCAGTGTCAGAACTCAGGAGCAAACAGAATTAATGGGAATTTGCAATCAACAGCCAGTTTTGTGGGTTGGGCCCCAGAGTCATAACTGTTGGAGTATTCACATTTATTAAACAATGATTTTGTGTGCTTCTGTAAAGTCTGGTCAGTCATACCTAAATCCCACCCTTAGTAAACATGAGGACAAACTCAGTGGCTAAAGCATATGTCCAAATACAGGTTACAAATGAGAGCCAAAGGACCAGGAGAGGCACAGCTCATCAGGATGGAAAACTCTTTGTAAAGCCCACACTACCCTATAGCCAAATCCCCCCATTGGCACTGGGAGACTGATCATGGATGGAGTCTGGTGACCTAGGCCACCCAACCTGGTGGCAGCAGGCAGTCCAGTGAGGTGTTTTCTTACCTCACTGCTGGGACCAATGGAGACCTAATGGGAAGTGTCATCTCCTGTCCCTAATCCAATAGCAGCAGGGAGCTCAAGAAGGTACTTTCTTCCTCTGCTGGGACTATGTTGTCAGGGACCAAGTGTTAGCAGATGGCCTGAGGAGGGATTTTCATTTTCTACTATGGTATCTATGGAGACTGAGTAGGGAATCTGGACGTCGACCTTTGGCCAGTGCAAACAGTCGGCCCAGAGAAACATTTCTCTCCACTACCACTGATTCCAGCAAAAGCTGAGCAAGGAGGTCTGCATTTTGTCACTCCCCACCCCATGTGAAGCAATACTAGGCATTATCCCTCACCTGCCCAACTACAAGGGGGAGAAGATCCCAGAGAGAAGAGAGCTGAAGAAAGAAATTCCTTAAAGCTATAAGAAAACACTAGCCAGAGCTTACTAGAATAAGCATGTCAAAAAGTTTCAGAACTGAAATAAAGTTTGGAATACCACTCAGGTTTTCAGAGTGGCTTCCATGTAGTATAAAAATGAAGCACACCAGAATAGCAAGGCTCTAAAAACTAAATGTCATTTTAACAACCACAAAAGTAGGCTGGGACCCATGTGCCAAGTCTAAACTGGGTAAGTGCCTGCTAAAGTAGAAGACTTAAATAAGATGCAGAATTTCCTAACATCATACCCAAAATGTCCAGGATATAAACAAAAGTCTCTCATCATACCACAAACTAAAAGCACTGCAATTTGAATGAGAAAACACAATCAACAGATGCCAACACCAAAATGAATCAGAACTAAAATTTTGACTCCATCATGCATGATAAATATGCTTAAGAAATCAATTACAAATTCTTTTGCAACAGATGAAAACAAAATTTTATCAGAGAAGTAGCAGTTATAAAAGAGAACCAAATAAAAATTAGAAACATGAAATATAAAAAACCAAAATAACAAAAACTTACAGGAGAGCACAACAGTAGACTAGGGAATGACAGAGGAAATAATCAGTGGTATACCAAAAAGGGAATGAAATAAAAAGGGGTCTTGGATTATCAGAATAAAAGAAAGAACCATGGAAATATTAATAATATGAGTATACACAATATATTTTCCTTCTCTTGAGATTTCTGGATTATGTTAGAAGTTGAATAACATATTATAACATTGGTGCAGTTCTCAATATATATATGTAGAGAAACACATTTAAAAAATTATGCTCTAAGTACAGAGGATTAAGGAAACTAAATGGAGGTAAGTTGTCTGTCATTGCTTAAATTGTACTATATTTGAACAGTGGTGACTTAAGTTTACTCCTAAATCCTTTTGAGAACCCCAATATTCATTGATAATTTCCTGTATCATGATATCAAGCATCATCTTTGGAATTTCCCTAGAGCCCTTGACTATTTAGCTAGCCAAAATTATTGGAGAGATATCAGCCTGTAGATTGTTGGTGATCCCTAAATTTTACTTGTAAAACTAAGATTACATGATGTTTATAAGGGATACAAAATACTATATAATGACTGTAATATCTGACAATGTATATATATAGAACAATCATTAAAATTGGGGATAAATAGGGAGTATGTATATGAAAAGTATAATAAGATCACTAATGTGAAGGAATTTTAGCACACAGTTTTAAAACGTATAAAATGCTAAAAAGTATAAAAAGGCTAATATGCACAGAATTAAGTAGAAAATTTGCCCTAAGTTTTAGCATAACAAATATGTTTTGATAAAGCCAAACTTGACAAAGACTCATAAGCTAAATACAGATTTATCTAAGAGTTTTTTCTTAATCATAAGAATACATAAGTTTTAAAGAGGGCAGACATTTAATATTATATATCAAAATACAGATGACTGCATTGCATTTCTATAACCTGTTCAAATATTTCATGCTTTATATAAAATTAAATCACTTATAGTTCTTAACTTATTGATACTGACACACTTTGATGTTATTAAAATGAGTAAATATTCATTTTCTTCTAATGAGTCATATGGCAAGTTTAGCAAATGGTTAGGATGATTCTCTCTTAGCCTTTACTGAGCAAAAACCCAGTACTTGAGGTAAGGCCAGATGTGGCGTGCATTTGATAGATTGAGTAGGAAGCATGTAAATCCAGGAAACTGTTTGTAACTCTGATCCTTTTCCAAATAATACATATTTCTTTGGAAGTGATGCTGCACAAGAACCTGGGACTTTGGGATTTCCCACTTATGGTAATGAGGATGTTTAGTCTTAAAGATTATTGTTAGTATCTTTGTAGCCAAACTCAAAAATCCTGGCAATTTGCAAGTCCTTCTATTAAAATATAGTTCACAAGTAATTTAATGGAATGATTAATTACTCAGAATTCAATTTTTAATCAACGTCAGATTTTGAGAAAGGCTTCCTTTCTGGAGTTTGGCTTGAGTGCCATCTTTTGGCAGTTGTTTGGTGACTTCTGGTCAGTAAGTTGGTTCTCCTGGGTTCTAGTTGTATCTGAATCACTTAAAATTGTATTTTATTGTAGAATATAATCTTGGTCCATCAGTCTTCTGTTCTACCAAAACAACTTGTGCTACCAGAATGTACCATCCTAAGAATGAAACAACAATATTCTATAACAATAAGAATTACTAAATACTCAGTATGTGTTATCACTATGCTTATCACATGCATTATATAATTTATCCTCCAAAACCACCCTATGAATTTGATAATATAATACATTTTAAAGATCACCATGAGGATATGGATTCACAAAGGTAAATTGATCAAAGACACAAAGCTAGTAAATGACAGAGACAAGACTTAAAATCAGGTCTGTTTGATTCCAAAATCTATGCCTTTAAATACCACATTATTTTGTCTTTTAACAACTAAATATGCTTTTTAAAAATTAAGACTATTTTTTAGACCAATTTTAGGTTCACAGCAAAACTGAGAAGAAGGTACAGGATTTCCCATACACCCCTGCCCCCAGACAAGAGGAGTGTCCCCCATGCTCAACATCCCCAACAAACTGGTACGTTTGTTACAACTGATGAACCTATACTGAAACATCATAATCACCCAAAGTCCATAGTTTACTTTACAGTTCACTCTTAATGTTGTACATTCTATGGGCTTGAACAAAAGTACAATGACATGTATCCATCATTGTGGTATTATACAGAGTACTTTCAATGTTGAATTTTAAGTGTTCTTTGTATATTCTGAATAAAATACTTTATTAGATGTGCCTTTTGCAACTATTTAAGCCACTCCATGCCTTGTCTTCTCATTCTCTTGACATTGCCTTTCACAGAACAGAAGTTTTTAATTGTAATGAAATCTAGCTTATTGACTCTGTCTTTCTGGATCATACCTTTGGTGTTATATTTGAAAAGTCTACACCTACCCAAGGTCATCTAGGTTTTCTCCTGTGTTATTGTCTAGGAGTTTTATAGGTTTGCATTTTACATTTAGATCTGTGACCCCTTTCAAATTAATTGTCATGAAGTGCATAATGTCTCTGTCTAGATTCATTGTTTGCATGTACATGTCCATTTGTTCCTGCACCATTTGTTGAAAATATTCTCCAAATATTTGGAAATTAATGAACACATTTCAAAATAACACATGGGTCAAAGAAATCTCAAGAGAAATGAAAAAGAGAAGACATAATTACCAATATTAGAAATGACTTTTTGCTCACAAATTTGTTAACCTAGGTGAAATTGGCTGACTCCTTGAAAGACATAAACTACCAAAATTCACACAAGGAGAAATAAATAATGTGAATATGCTTTTATTTATTAAAACACTAAATCCATAATTAACAAACTTCCAAGTAAGAAAGCAGCAGTCCAGTATGGTTTTATTGGTAAATTCTACCAAATATATAAAGAATAAATATTACAATTTCTCTACAGTCTCTCCCAGAAGATAAAATGAGAGGGAATACTTCATAAATCATTATACAAGGTGAGGACTACCTTAATGGTAAAGCCAGATAAAGACATTACAAACTGATTCTAAAGTTTATACCAAAAAACAAAAGACCTAAAATGCCATCATAGTACTCAAGAACTTAAAAGGAGTAAAGTTGGAGTACTCTCAGTAACAGAATATAATTGTCATTATAAAGCTACAGTAATCAGCAATGTGATGTTAGTGAAAGTGCAGACACAAAGGTCACTCGAACAAAAGAGAGAGCCCAGTAGACCCGGTCAACTGAGTTTTGACAAAGGAACAAAGACATTTAATGGAGAATGGATAGTCTTTTCAATGAATTAGATGAAGCAAATGGGCATTCATATGAATAAAAATGAATCTAGACACAGAACTTAAAGCTTTTGCAAAAGTTATGTCAAAATAGATCATAGTTCTAAATTTAAAGTGCAAAAATATGAAACTTCTATTAGAAAATGTAAGAGAATATCTAGGTGGCCCTGGTTTTGGTAAAGTGTTTTAAAATACAAAAGAAAAAGCACAATCAAGAAAGAAAAATTGAGAAGCTGGAATTTAAAACTTCTGCTCTCTGAAATAGTCAGTTAAATGAATGAAAAAATAAGCCATAGACTGGGAGAAAACATTTGCAAAACACGTACCTGTGAAAGGATTTGTATCCAAAACAAATGGACAAAAACCTGAACAGATATTTTTTCCAAAGAAGACATACAGAGGCCAATAGGCACATGAAAAGATGCTCTACATCACTAGTCACAAGGCAAATGCAAATCAGAACGACGAAGAGATATTACCTCTGACCTGTTGGAATGGCTATTAGCAAAACGACAAGAGATAAAAAGTGTTTTTGAGGATGTGGAGAAACTAAAACTCTTGTAAAGTATTGGTGGGAATAGAAATTGGTAGAGCCACTAAGGAAACAGTATGGAAGTTCCTCAAAAAAATTAAAAGAAGAACTACCCTATGATCTAGCAATCCCACTTCTGGGTGTATATTAAATGGTAATGAAGTCAATATCTCAAAGAGATGTCTGCACTCCCATTTTCACAGCAGTATTATTCACAATAGTGAAGGTATACCTAACTATCATTAACCAATGAATGGCTAAAGAAATTGTGGTGTATATGTGTGTGTATAAAATGGAGTA
Source organism: Phataginus tricuspis (assembly GCA_029783875.1). Classification (NCBI taxonomy): domain Eukaryota; kingdom Metazoa; phylum Chordata; class Mammalia; order Pholidota; family Manidae; genus Phataginus; species Phataginus tricuspis. The sequence goes on along the minus strand of JAQQAC010016209.1, from coordinate 128,237,707 downwards.
ATGTTTTTATTCAGCCATAAAAAGAAGGAAACCCTGTTATTTCTGACAACATGGATGAATCTGGAGAACATTATGCTAAGTGAAATAAGCCAGACACTTAAATACAAATAGTATATAATCTCATATGCGGAATCTAAAATATCAAACTCAAGCAGCAGAGAGTAGAATGGTGGTTGCCAGTAGCTCAGGGGAAAGGGAAACGGAGAGATGTTGGTTAAAGGGTACAAACTGTTGAGAATGCAAGATGAAGAGTCTCTGTAGACCTAACGTGCAGCAATGTGATCACAGCTGACAATACTGTGTTGTATAATTGACATTTGCTAAGAGGATAAATCTAAAGTGTTCTCCGCACACACACACACAGATAAAATGGTAACTATGCGAGGTGATTGATACATTCATTAGTTTTGGTGTGGTGATTATTTCATAATGTATACACATATCAAAACATGTTGTACATATTCAGTATATACAATTTTTAATTTCTCTAGTGTGTATCAATAAAGCTAGAACAAAAAAAACCTGCTAAAATAGCAAACATTAGTGAGGAGGCACAGTAACAAGATCTCTCATTCATTGTGAATGGGAATGGTTACTGGTACAGCCACTTTGGAAGACAAGTTGCTAGTTTCTTATAAAGCCTTAGTCTTACCAGCAGTTATGCTCCTAGGTATGTACTCAACTGATTTAAAGACAGCCCAATACAAAACCTGCACATGGATGCTTATTATAGTGACTTTACTCACAATTGCCAAAACTTGGTATGTCAAAGGGACAAAAGTGTTGACTAAAAGAGCTCCTAATGGCCAGGGGTGGAACGATTTGAACAATAAAATAAAATACATTGGACTTTAACCCAAAGTATAAAACAAATATCTACGAGTCCATATTGCTATAAACAAAATATTTAATAAATACATAAATGAGGGAGAAGAGACACATATCCTACACAAGAATTCCAAGTCATTTATATAGATACTGCCCCCATCAAGTTGGCGGAGTGTAACTTCCTCCTATTGCTTAAGTTTGGGCTGCATATAGTGACTTCTTTCAAAAGAGTCTGAAACAAGGGAAGAGAAAGAAAGCATAACATTCCATTGGAAAAACCTGAAAACATTGCCTCGCCCAGTTGCTCAGTTAATACCAACAGTGATGCATCATGTTAATACAGTCTGTACCCTTGTTATATGTGATGAAATGGTACTTTACCTCTGTGGTCTTCCTCCCAAAAGAAAATTATTCCATTCTAAACCTAAGAAAAACACACAATTCCTAACTGAAGAAAATTCTACAAAATATCTGACCTGAACTCCTCAAAATTGTCAAGATCATTCAAAAACAAGGAAAGTCTGAGAAACTTTTACGGCCAAGACAAACCTAAGGAGGTATGATGACTAATTTAATGTGTAATATCCTGGGTGGGAAGAAAAAAAGGGCGTTAGGTAAAAACTAAGGATATCTGAATGAAAAATAGACTTTAGTTAATAATAACGTATCAATGTTGGTTCATTAATAGTAACACAAGTATCACAAAAATACTAGTTGCTAAAATAGTGGAAAGTGGGCACAGGAACCTCTGCATCATGTAAGGGAACTCTTTATACTAAGTGTGCGATTTTCTATAAGTCTAAAACTGCTCTAAAATTTTTTTAAATAGTAAGAAGCGCAGTATTTTCTTCCTTCATTTGAACTTTTTGACTGTCTTATATATTGATTTTTTAAAGTTTTTGATGACAATTCATTCAATTTCCAGAATTTCTATTTTTTCTATACCTACCTCTTCCTGTTTCAATTAGTGCCTCTTTTAACCCCAATGTCTTTTTATGCATGAAATTCCTTCACTTACCTCCTTGAACAATCTACTCACCTGTAAATTAAAAATCATATTTTATTTATTTATAAGTTCCATTTCTTCTAAAGAGAATGCATCACCTAATTTTTTTTTACTTTATTGGCACTTCTTTTTTGTATATGTATTATATACTGTAATCTCTTTTTTATTAAGATATAATTTATATACACTCTATGAAGGTTTCACATGAAAAACATTGTGGTTACTACATTCACCCATATTGTCAAGTCCCCCCATACCCTATTGAAGTCACTGTCCCTCAGTGTAGTAAGATGCCACAGAGTCACTGTTTACCTTCTCTGTGCTACACTGTTTTCCCCGTGACCTCCCGCACACACCATGTGTACCAATCATAATACCTCTCAATCCCCTTCTCCCTCCCTCCCCACCCTCCCTCCCACCCCCCTCCCTTTTGGTAACCGCTAGTCCCTTCTTGGAGTATCTGAGTCTGCTGCTATTTTGTTCCTTCAGTTTTGCTTTGTTGTTATACTCCACAAATGAGGGAAATCATTTGGTACTTGTCTTTCTCTGCCTGGCTTATTTCACTGAGCATAATACCCTCTAGCTCCATCCATGTTGTTGTAAATGGTAGGATTTGTGTCTTTTTTTATGCCTGAATAATATTCCATTGTGTATATGTACCACCTCTTCTTTATCCATTCGTCTACTGATGGACACTTAAGTTGCTTCCATTTCTTGGCTATTGTAAATAGTGCTGCAATAAACATAGGGGTGCATCTGTCTTTTTCAAACTGGGCTGCTGCATTCTTAGGGTAAATTCCTAGGAGTGGGATTCCTGGGTCAAATGGCATTTCAATTTTGAGTTTTTTGAGGAACCTCCATACTGCTTTCCACAATGTTTGAACTAATTTGCATTCCCACCAGCAGTGTGGGAGGGTTCCCTTTTCTCCACATCCTCACCAACATTTGTTGTTGTTTGTGTTTTGGATGTTGGCCATCCTCACTGGTGTGAGGTGATACCTCATTGTGGTTTTAATCTGCATTTCCCTGATGATTAGCGATGTGGAGCATCTTTTCATGTGCCTGTTGGCCATCTGAATTTCTTCTTTAGAGAAGTGTCTATTCATGTCCTCTGCCCATTTCTTAATTGGATTATTTGCATTTTGTTTGTTGAGGTGCATGAGTTCTTTATATATTTTGGATGTCAACCCCTTCTCAGATGCATCATTTATGAATATATTCTCCCATACTGTAGGATGCCTTTTTGTTCTACTGATGGTGTCCTTTGCTGTACAGAAGCTTTTTAGTTTGATGTAGTCCCACTTGTTCATTTTTGCTTTTGTTTCCCTTGCCTTTATTGTCACTTTTAATGTTGATTTTCCCAAGTGTTTGTAAGTTGGTTTGCCGATTTATTTCAGCAGGACTTTTTTTTATTTACTTTTTATTTGCTCAAATCTCTCTGACAAATGGATTTGATATTGCCTCCACTTGATCCCTGACAACAGAAACACAAAAGAAAAACACTATTATTCATTGGTTTCTTATCACAGATGCAGTCTCCAAGCTAGTGGGCAGCTTAGCAAGATCCTAGCTGTAAGGCTATGCTGCCTCGTTCTTGCATTCCCCGATAAACTTTATCCTTGGTCTGAGTTTGCGGCTTTTTCTTGGTATATCTTTACATGGGTGGCTGACTCATGCCCACATTCTTGGTTTAAAGGATTAGCCCCCACTTGTGTTCTCCGCACTCTTGGCCTCTGCTATCTCTTGGGATTTGAATTCCTGGCTGCCTTGGTTTGTTCTGTTTCCAGATCTCACAAAGACCTTAGCCTCACCTCCTTGCCACTTTGTATTTATGTTTCATTTCTGTTTTATAGAGATTTTTATTTGCTTTAATTATGACTATCTCATTGATATATGACTATCAATTTTCTTTTGAGATTTGCTAGATGTTTTGATCAGTGTAAGTACTTCAGACTTGGACATACAGTAGCAAGTAGGCCAACCTTATTAAAATATTTATCAGAAGACTTAAAAACATATATTCAATTGACCTTGAAAACTACTTGTACTTATTTCAATTCCTGGACTAATCAAAGTGGTATTTAATGAAAAATAAGTATGGGAAGCTTATCACAACATAATTTTAAACTAAAATGATTTTGAAATGACACAAAGGGTCCCCAAATATGGGTTTGATTAGTTAATTATCTCATATTCATATGACGAGATACTGTTCATTCATTATTTCAAGAACTACTGAGAACTATTTAATGACACCAGAGATACATGAAAGATAGATTAAAATGATATAAACATATATATGCTCCCAATTCTGTAAAAAAAATCTATCTGTATGTAGTTAGACAGATACATACATAAATTGAATCAACAGTTATACTTCTGTTCTTTATCTAGTAATGATTTTAAATTAACATTCCAGTCATTTTAATAAATGTTACATGAACCACCAGTGATTGATTTTCCTATATTACTCTAAGTATGCATCCTGGGATAAACCATACTTGGCAATGATGTAATTTTACCTCTTGCTGTATTGGATTTGATATTATTTTGTTAATGAGCTTTCTAATGAGAATATGTGTTATATATATATATTTCTTATGATATCTTTGATTTGGCTTCAGGGTAATAATGTCCTCATAAAATGAGTGGAGAAGTGACTTATTTTTCTTCTATTTTTAAACGATTTTGCAGAAGATTGATCCTATTTCTTTAAATGTTCACTTGAAAAGTGAAATAATTTTCAAGTGGTTATATGACAATTCCAAATTTCTGTTTCTTTTGTCAGTTTTGATAATTTGTATGTTTTGATATAATTTTTTTCCATTTAAAACTGCCATGAAGTCTACAATTTTTGTTTAAAAGATTTTTAAAGTTATTCTGTCGTCTTCCTACCCCTGTCAATGACATCCTTCTACTCCTCCTTCTACTGCTACATTCATTATTAAAGCACTCATAGGTGTTTTTACTCCTAGAAGGGAACATCATTTCCTGGATTTTCAATTCTTAGATGTCTTTCACACCTCAGCTTCCTAACTGGTTAAAAAACACTTTATTTTGTTTTTCATCCTGCTTGCTGTCACTGTTATGATAGTAGTGTTGTTTTCTTGCAACTATTTATATCCTCAAGAAAGAGAAATCCTCATTCCATCTATTTTTATTCCTGCCAATTCTTTCATATCTGATGTGCATATTTTCTTTCTGCTATCACTTATCAACTCCTTCACTTTCTAAGAAGTCTCACTTATATGTAGACCTGGCTGCTCCTAAGAGCCACTTCTATATTTCCCTTTTAAAAATATAGTATGCTTTAAAACAAGTAATACATGTTTTAAAAGCACCTTGAATAGAGCAATAATACTTCTACAGAGAGGATCTACATGAACTGATTATCACCTGTAACTTGTACATTAGTGGAACACTTGTGCATGTGAGGTGTGGGGGCACCTGAAGACTTGTATAAACACAATTTACCAAAATTTCCTTTTTGTCTCTTTCTTGAAGCACAATAACTTGAAAGTGTTCAAATGCAAATAAAATTTGAGTAGCTCCTGAGACTACTATATGGATTATTATCTGCTGCAATAAAAGTTCCTCCTTTAATTGATATGGTCAAAATTAATCAATGAATCAAGTAATCATTAGTTCAGCTTCCTGAGTTCCTACATACATGTTCAGGCCTCATTTAGGAAAGAAGAGGCTTATATTTCGTCGACATAGACAAAGTAAAATTGTGACCTATGTCTTTTTTTAGGTAATATTTAAAAAGATATCTCAATAAACAAGATATTTTAAAAAATTATCTAGAAACATGTAAAATACTGTACATAAATGAGAGTGGTGTTGAAATAAAGTAAGAGACTGACTTGTTTAGGATTACTGTTTTTCTTTTTCTTTTTTTTTACATTCCTGTTCGGGGAGGTCATGCAGAGGACATGACTGTGGGTTGACCTGTGAGCTGGACCTGGGCAATGAGGGGCTCTTCATCCCCATCTACTGTCCTTGGAATGTGCTTCTACTTTCCTTCCCTATTACCAGAGGCTGCCCTGGAGATGCAGACTTGAGATAGTGATGTAGTGTTGAAACCATCTGGATGGTAGACATAACTGAACCCAGTTAAAGCCTCTATATATGCTTTTAAGATTTGTCAGGTGGATACAGAGATCTCCTTGTCTTGAGGGGCCCAAGACAACCTCACAGGAAAGTTCCCTTGCTTATTAAAACTGCCACCTTCTCATCTGGAGTGGCCTCTTTCTCCTGTCTCTCCCTGCCCTGTGTGTACAGGGGCCAGTTTGCAAGCCAACAATTCCAAGTTTGGAGACGAGCAAGGAAAGGGAAATGAAGAAAATACCCAGAAACCCTAGACTGGAATAGAGTCCTCTGGTCGATTCTATTACTTTCTACAATTAAACTTGATTAAAATTAAACCCCTATAAACACATCAGTTGGAATTTTGAGAAATTTTCATGGTGGTGTGTAATTTAGATGTAGGACTGAATCCAATATATTTTTTCTACTAAATGCAAGATGATTTCTCACACATTTAAAGCTTATAGTTAACACTTGGCTTTGGGAGATTTTTCAGAAGATTTTACTTGAAATGAAGACAGCCAAATATGCAAAAAAAAAAAAAACTTGTCAGCATTTTTTTGTGCTGCTTCTAATTCTTAGTAACAGTAGGATGAGGCAAATTTAGAGTGTCAACGAGGCACTTTTTCATGGTCTATTTTGGGTTAGAGAGTTTCAGTGCATGTAGAATCAATGTTGGCAACAAATACTACTTTGAATCAGATTCATATGTTTAGGATTTGGCTATATTTTGATGCACCAGTATTTTGGGGGAAATAAAATCTTTACAGTCTTAATAGGTCTTCAAATATTTTTATGCAGCTGCAGAAGTCCAGTTTACTGAGTGAAACAAGTTTGAAAAACACCTTTAGACACTGGTCAGTAGCATTTCTTTTCTTGAATGAATATGTATTTAACATTTTTGAGACAGAAGTGGAAGGAAATCTGTTTTGGGAAATATATTTTAATGTAAAACATGGAAATTATTTTATGATTTTTTTTGCTTCAGACCCTTGGGATAAATGACAAAATGTGGCCAGAACTTTACCTCTAAAATGATATATATACATCAATGGATTTTTTATGAGTTGCACCAAAATGTCAGCTTCCTATGGATTAAGTTGACTTGCAAAGGATGAGACTCTTATATTTATTCTGTTCAAACAATGCACTGTAAATCCTTTCCATGCAATCAAAAAAAAAATGATTACCATAAATGAGAAAACTCTGTAGAAAGACTCAGTGGAAATCTAAAAAGACATTCTTTATGTCCATAACATTCCACTATGCCAAAAGTTACAATAAGTGCTATTTTAGTATAAGTTCAGGACAATAAAATAAAAATCAAGTGATTGAATATGATAAAAGTACTCTGGTACCTCAAAGGAACAGCACCATCAACTTAAATTTTGCAAAATGAGCTAAATATCAGAAACCACGGAGTCTCTTAAGCATCTCATAAAAGATAAAAATCAGAAAATAATAAGTCACTTGATATAAAAAATCTAGGATTAAATAGAAGCAGAGAGCACTGGAAAGTACTCATTAAGTGAACACAGATCTGGAAAAAATATCACATTAATGTTGTTTCTTTTTTACTTACTTCACATGAGGACAGAGAAGAAACTCTCATTTGTTGAGTACCTTCTAGATGCCAGACACTGATGAGTAATTTAAATATATTATTTACTTATCTCATGAAGTTATTATTTTAAAATTAATTTGCTGGTAACATTGAAACTCAATATCCTATTCCTACTATTATTAGGAAAATTAGATGTAAAAATAGTCAGTAAATATCTTCATAAGAGTGTATTCATGAAGTACATATTTGGCCTTGCATTTCTGTTTATTTTTCTAAGATACTTTCCAGAATTTTTCCCACCAGTATACCGTGTTTTAGAGAGAAAACCTTCACAAACTGCTCCCATCACTTATTCTGCCTGGGCACCAGAAACAAATGGGACCGAGGCAGTGTTTCTTGAACATTCACTATTATTTAATGCCATGCTAGTAGCTGAGGCAGATGGAAAAGACAGAGAAGGTAAAAGCTTTGATCGTATATGCTCAGTGTAGATAAGATTGAATGGGCTAACTGAAAAGTGATTGATATTGGATAGTATTTAAACAAGTACTAAGTTGGATGTAATGAAATATCAAACATGCTTTAAAGAGTTTATGGCAGGGGTTCAGGAAGGGGGAAAGAACTTCATGGAAATGTGTAGAACCTGAGATGATAATCTTCACAAAGATGGAAAGGGTATTTCTAGTTATGGAAGTGCCAAGAGGCAAAAACAAGAGTAAATGTAACAGGTCAGAGGAGTAACAGATGGTGTTTCCAAGATTAAGGGGTATAGGCTGAAGTGTAGCAGAAGCTAAGGTTGAGTGGGCTAGGGAAAACTAGCTTAGCAAAGTGGAATTAATCTTACATGATAAAATGAGAAAGTTTAATTTTATTTCTAGCTGTTGTAGATTTCTTGAAGTAGGGCTGAAGAATAATAAGTGGTATTCCAGAAAAATAACTGATAAATCTGTGTATTTTGGTGGGTGAGGAGATAAAAAGAAATTGTTGACACGGTAATCAGTTAAGGAACTATTCTATTTCTTCAGATGTAAGGAAATTAGGAACCTAGGTTAGGTGATGGTAGTAGTAACTGAGAGAAAAATGATGAATCAAAAATTATTCCATTGATAATCAATAAGATTTTATAATAGTTTAGATCCATGGGGATGAATAGAAGGCTGAAGTCAATAATGAACAGTTATGCCTTAGACATAAGAGTGGTATAGAGTGAGAAAAACACCATTAGCTCTCATTTGGTTCTCTCGCTAAATAGATGTGTAAACCCAAACAAATCACATTAATTCTGAGCTTTGTTTCTCATTCTGTAAAATGAAAAGATTGTATTGTTTTCCTTAAATATTCTCTAAATAGTGAAATTGTAAGGAAAGGTTAACCAGGACGGAATGATAAAAGAATTTTACAGTTGACATGCTGTTTAAGGTGAAGATGTGATATACAAGTTTGATATATGGGAGAAGGAAAGATTTAATACCTATGGATAAGGTCAAAATCAACAGTGTGCACTTGTGAGTCATATGAATAACAGTGCTTTAATTGACAGATGATCAGAGAAAACCACAAACATTACATGTGGATGAAGAAGTAAACAAAATTATCCTTCCTTATGCCTATATTACACAGATATATTCTCCTCTTGGGCCAATGATTATTTTAAAACCCCAATAAAATATTGTGTCCAATGAAATTTTAACAGATTGCCTAAAGTTTTAAAGTTAGCAAATGGTATTTAATTTTTATTCTTTTAAAAATAAGGTTATCAAATTATGTATTCAGATCTACTCTAATCAGACATCAACATAATGTTATGGAAGCACAGAGGAGGGGATATCTACTTGGAAAAGGGGACTGTTTGAAATCTTTATTGAAAAACTTAAAAAATAACTTTTCTATGAATATTGTAAATATAGCTTTCAGAAAACTAAGAATGGGAAAACTTCAACTAAGGGTCAAAAATTGAATCTGTACTTTATCTTATTTAGCTCTGAAAAATATTGTTATTTCTATTCTTTGTTACTATAGCACAGAGAGCAAGCAATAAGCTCCATCCCATAGCATGTTTCCAGTTCCTCCTATTCAAGGAAGTGCAGGAGGGGTTGGGAAATGGTGGGAAAGCACTGGTCTTCTTTTTTTTTTTTTTTCCACTGGGCCCATGCTTCCTTTCAAAAATTATAAAAATGGTTGGGTGTCTCTGTAGCCCATACTCCTTCAAAACCTGGTGATTTTGAAGTTCCCTCTATGACTTTGGTAAATGGCAGCTGATGGCAGTTGGACCTTGTTAAGTGATTTGGTTAACCTCAGATCTCTCCACTACCGACAACACACATTCCCTTACTTTAAAAGGGATTGAGTGAATGTGGTACATATACACAATGAAATATTATTCAGCCATAAAAAGAAAGAAATCCTGCCATTCATGAAATCATAGATGGACCTAGAGGGTATTATGCGAAGTGAAATAAGTCAGGCAGAAAAAAGATAAATACCATAGGATTTCACCTACATGTGGAATCTCAACACAAAACCAAACAAAATGAACAAAACAGCAATAGACTCACAGACACTGAGAAGTGACTGGTGGGTTCCATAGGGGAGGGGTTTGGGTGGGTGGGTGAAATAGGTAAAGGGGATAAAGAGGCACAAAATCTCAATCATAATATAAATTAGTTATGGGGATGAAAGTACAGCATAAAGTATATAGTCAATAGTTCTGTAACATCTTTCTATGTTGACAGATAGTAACTACACTAGTTGGCATGAGGTTTTAATAATGTAGATAACTGTGGCACACTATGTTGTAACTTGAAACCAATACAATATTGTATGTCAACTATACTTCAATTAAAAAACTAAAGGGGGTTGGGTTCTAAACTGTCAATTGTATATTACTTGTTTGGAAATCAGGATATTTTCCAATATAAAAAATCTCCTAAATAATAAATATGTTAGACAATTGCCCTTGAAAATGTATTTAAATTATACATTCACCAAAATATCATGTAATTATCTCAAACAAAATTTAAAAAAGAAACATTTGCAATTCTGGTAATGTTAACAAAAATTGTAAGATGAAAAATAAACCAGTAATACATTTAGCTTGGTGTAGGAAGAAAATCAGGTTAAATTAAAAGGCTGATGGCATTATGCATACAGATTTTTAAGGAGAGTATACATGGGCTTTCTGGGTGAATTGGCAATTTCAGCAGTTTTAGAAATTAGGCTCTTTAAAATGTCTACTGCGTCATTAAATCATATAGGTTTTCTTTACATCGGTAGCTTAAAGGCCAAACAGTTGTATTTTGTATTACAAAAGGAATTAAAAGAACATGGAGTGGACTGAAATGCATTACTGTCATCCAACTAGCCAGGGAGATTCTGGGGAAGACTTTAGAAGTGATCCCTTTGAATAAGACACAGGACAAAGAAGCTCATCATTTATTCTTCTGTTTCATAATGTAATGGAGGTCTGAACTGATACAGTCAGCCAATTACATAAAGAGAAAAATGCATGAATAAGAAAAGAAACAACATAGCCTTTATTTATAGATGTTATGATTTTATATAGCAGATTCAGGAGAATATAATTATTAACACTAGAAAGGTAATTTAGCAAAGTAACTAGATATAAAAAAACAAAACAAACATTTTTTCTATGAAAAGGCAAAAACTCTTAGAAGTATAATAGAATAAAATAATTGCATTCCCAATAGAAACAAAAAATCCTAGGGTATATTTTTATAAACAACATAAGATTATCAAGATTTTTTTTTGTGGAGAATATTGCAAAATGTTATTCCAAAACATGAAGGATCCGAGTAGAATGAATGACTCTATTTTACCAATGGAAGGACTGAACATTATAAAATTCCAATGCTTCCCCCCATTAACCTCTATGTTTAATGAAACTCCTGTCAAAATTCCCAAATAGGTATTCTTGTGGAAGTTGGCAAACTAATATTAAAAGATTAATGAACAATAATAGCCAAGACACATATAAAGAAAAATAAGATGGCAGGCAGACTTTCTCTACCAATTATTCAGATTTCTGGAGAATCATACTACGAAAGACAATGTGGTATTGGATCAGTCATAGACAAAAAGACCAAAGGAATGAAATAGAAAGATCTTGAAAAGATTGATGCATATATGAACATTCAATATATGAAAAGGTGGCCATTACAAATCAGTGATGAGACGATTAGTTGTCCAGATGGAAAAATAATTAAAATAAATGACCCTATACAAAACACATCACAGGAAGTTCTAATATATAAAGATGAAAGGCAAAATATTTAAACTATAGAAAAAATACAAAAAATGACTTCTGACTCCAAAATAGGAATGTATTTGTTAAACGGAACTAAAAAAAGTTACAAATCCTTAAGAAAACAATGGTTACAGTTGATTGGATTTTAAAAAAGAACTCTTTTATTCAAGTTGCCAAAAACTGAGTTACAAAAATAAACTGTCGACTAGGAGAAGAAATTTATAATGCAGGTAAATGACATTGCACTGATATCAAGACTATATCAGAAGCTCAGCAAAACAACAAGCAAACAATAAGACCTCATTTAGAGCAATCATATTGCACAAATCCAAGGAGCAAATTAAAATAATAAGGAGTGATTATTTTCACCTCACAAGTTGGTGGTGATGCAGGAATACAGGCAATCACATTCATTCTTGATTAGGTGTAAATGGGAGAGACATACAGGGAAATGTGGCAATACTGAAATGAAGAATGCTCATATCCTTTGATTCATTGATTTATCCATGGAGGATCCATACAAAGTAAATACTCATATATACCTAAAGATGTATTTATCCAGATATTTCTGGTAGTATGGTTTCCATAACAAAAGCTCATGCATCTATTAATATTGGGCATTTTGATAAAGCAAGGAATCTAAATATCTAATAATAGAGTATTGAATGTATCAATGATGGTAGAACCATACAATGGACTATTATGAAGGTGGGTAGTGACATGTATTCATAGTTACAAACTTAGAGAGAGACGATTACATGATATAGTAAGAGAAAAAATCAAGAAGCAGGACAATATAAAAGCATGATTGTTTTTGGTAAGCTGAAGTTGTTCTATTTGTGAGTGTGTTTGAATGTCTAAGAGGTGCATTCCAAACCGTTAACAGTGGTTACTTCCAGGAAATAGGATGGGAGAATTGGAGGGTAGGAAAGGGTGGTATGAAAAGGGACTTTAACATTTTATTTGATAAACTTATACATAATTTGAAATGTTTGGTGATCCTAACACTTAATGTTAAACATTTTTAAACCTAAGAAATGATTAAAGTTTAGAATGAACACCTGCATATCCTTCATCTAGACACACGAAAATACAAACAACTGTAGGATGTAATTAGACCAACATTAAGTGCCATGTATGTGATGATGGTACTGTACTTATTTTGCAGAATGTCCTTCTTCCTAGGAGATATGTGCTGAAATCACTACCTTAAAGAGACACCTGCACCCCCCACATTCATTGCAGCTTAAGTCACAAAAGCCAAAACATGGAAACAACCTAAGTGCCCATAGACAGAATGTACACTCTTTTTATGTTGTACCCTCACAATAGATTAAATTAAGAAATTATAAAAGAAGATGAATTTAGGGGTTCCGGGAAGATGGCGGCGTGAGCAGGGTGGCGGAAATCTCCTCCCAAAACCATATATATCTATGAAAATACAGCAAATACAAGTACTCCTAAAACAAAGACCAGAATACACAGGACAGGGCACAGCCTGCATCTGCACCTGAGAGGACTCGGCAGCCCGCTAGGTGGGTAAGATGTGGAGCCGCGACCCGGCGGGACCTGAGCACTCCCCCAACCCAGCACACTGGCAGGAGGAGAGGATTCAGAGCCAGGAGGGACTGGAAGTACAGGCCTGCAAAATAACCAGCCCTGGTGATCTGTACCAGGAGCGCTGACACATATCATGTGGTGTAGTGGAGATTGGAGAGGCAGAAGGTGCAGGTTTTGAGCTGGGAACGCACCCGGGTCCTTGCAGCTGGCTCCCGGGACAAAAGAAAAGTGTGCGCTTTTTTCAGCAGTCTTACGATCATCCCAGCACACTCAGCCCAGCAGGCTGGGAGTCCTGAGGAATTTCGGATCCCTTAGCTGGTGACTGGGAAAAAGTAGCCACACTGAAACTTCATACAGAGAACAATAGCCTTCCATTCATTCCCGCCCCAGCCAGACCTGCAAAAGGCCCAGCAGAGCGGCGCAGCCGCGGAATAGTGCAGCAACAGTGCCACCTAAAGCATCCTTACAGAATTTACTCCTGGTGGGCGTTTTTTTTTCCTTTCTTTTCTTTCTTTCTTTTTTTCTCTTTTCTATCTCTTCCTTCTTTTTTCTTTTCTTTTTTTAAGTCTTAAAGAGCCCAGCTGACATACATGGCACCTGCCAGCAACCACTTCTATTGACATGAAAAGACAGAGGAATATGGTACAGACAAAACTCACCCAGACAACACCAGAGAGGGAGCCTGAAGGGATAGAAATGCATAATCTTCCTGAAAAAGAATTCAGAATAAAAGTCATAACCATGCTGATGGATCTACAGGGAAACATGCAAGAACTGATGGAGGAAGTGAGGGAAGTCAGGAAAAACAATGCAGAAATGAGACAAGCCATCGACAGGCTTAGCAGCAGACTGGACTAGATGCAAGAGGCTGTTAATGGAATAGAAATCAGAGAACAGGAATACAAAGCAGTGCAGGCAGAGAGAGATAAAAGGATCTCTAGGAATGAAACAATATTAAGAGAACTGTGTGACCAATCCAAACGGAACAATATTCCCATTATAGGAGTACCAGAGGAAGAAGAGAGAGAAAAAGGGATAGAAAGTGTCTTTGAAGAAATAATTGTTGAAAACTTCCCCATGCTGGGGAAGGAAATAGTCTCACATTCCATGGAAGCCCACAGATCTCCCAACACAAGGGACCCAAGGAAGATAACACCAAGACACATAATAATTAAAATGGCAAAGATCAAAGATAAGGACAGAGTATTAAAGGCAGCTAGAGAGAGAAAAAAGATCACCTACAAAGGAAAACCCATCATACTATCATCAGACTTCTCAACAGAAACCCTACAGGCCAGAAGAGAATGGCATGATATATTTAATGTAATGAAACAGAAGGGCCTCGAACCAAGAATATTGTATCCAGCACGATTATCATTTAAATATGACGGAGGGATTAAACAATTTCCAGACAAGCGAAAGCTGAGAGAATTTGCCTCCCATAAACCACCTCTACAGGACATCCTAAAGGAACTGCTCTAGAGGGAAGCACTCCTAAGGCTAAAAAGATGTCAGCAGAGAAAATAAGATCATAGCAAAGAAAGCAGACTATCCAAATACTAACTAAAGGCAAAGAATAAAACACCTGCTATATAAAGAATGGAGGAGGAAGAATAAGAAGGGAGAGAAATAAAGAAACATCAGACTGTGTTTACAATAACTTAACAAGAAAGTTAAGTTAGATTGTTAGATAGTAAAGAAGCAATCCTTCAACCTTTGGTAACCACGAATCTAAAGCCAGCAATGGCAATAAGTACATATCTATCGATAATCACCCTAAATGTAAATGGACTGAATGCACCAATCAAAAGACACAGAGTAACAGAATGGATAAAAAAGCAAGACCCATCTATATGCTGCCTACAAGAAACTCACCTCAAACCCAAAGATATACACAGACTAAAAGTGAAGGGATGGAAAGATATTTCATGCAAACAACAAGGAGAAAAAAGCAGGTGTTGCAGTACTTGTATCAGACAAAATAGACTTGAAAATGAAGAAAGTAGCAAGAGATAGAGAAGGACATTACATAATGATAAAGGGGTCAATCCAACAAGAGGATATAACCATTATAAATATATATGCACCCAACACAGGCGTGCCAGCATATGTGAAACAAATACTAACAGAGTTAAAGGAGGAAATAGACAGCAATGCATTCATTTTAGGTGACTTCAACACACCACTCACTCCAAAGGACCAATCAACCAGACAGAGAGTAAGTAAATACACAGAGGCACTGAACAACACACTACAACAGATGGACCTAACAGACATCTACAGAACTCTGCACCCAAAAGCAACAGGATACACATTCTTCTCAAGTGCACATGGAACATTTTCCAGAATAGACCACATACTATGCCACAAAAAGAACCTCAGTAAAGTCAAAAATATTCAAATTCTACCAACCAACCTCTCAGATCACAAAAGTATAAAACTAGAAATAAATTGCACAAAGAAAACAAAAAGGCTCACAAATACATGGAGACTTAACAACATTCTCCTAATGAATCAATGGGTTAATGACAAAATCAAAACAGAAATCAAATATATGGAGACTAATGACAACAACAACCCAAAGCCACAACTTCTGTGGGACGCAGCAAAGGCAGTTCTAAGAGGAAAGCATATTGCAATCTAGGCCTATTTAAAGAAGGAAGATCATTCCCAAATGAATACTCTAAAGACACAATTACTGAAATTGGAAAAAGAAGAACTAATGAGGCCCAAAGTCACCAGAAGGAGGGACATAATAAAGATCAGAGAATAAATAAATAAAATTGAGAAGAATAAAACAATAGAAAAAATCAATGAAACCAAGAGCTGGTTCATTGAAAAAATATACAAAATAGATAAACCCATAGCCAGACTTATTAAGAGAAAAAGAGAATCTACACATGTAAACAGAATCAGAAATGAAAAAGGAAAAATTACGACAGACCCCCAGAAATACAAAGAATTATAAGAGAATATTATGAGCATCTGTATGCTAACAAGCTGCAAAACATAGAAGAAATGGACAACTTCTTAGAAAAATACAACCTTCCAAAATTGACCAAACAAGAAACAGAAAACCTAAACAGACCAATCACCAGCAACGAAATTGAAACTACCCAAAAACAAAACCCCCGGACCTGATGGATTCACCTCTGAATTCTATCAGACATACAGAGAAGAAATAACACCCATTCTCCTTATAGTTTTCCAAATAATAGAAGAGGAAGGAATATTTCCAAACTCATTCTATGAAGCCAGCATCACTCTAATACCAAAACCTGGCAAGGACCTCACCAAAAAAGAAAATTACAGACCAATATCCCTGATGAGCGTAGATGCAAAAATACTCAACAAAATATTAGCAAACCGAAATAAAAAATACATCAAGAGGATCATACACCATGATCAAGTGGGATTCATCCCAGGGATGCAAGTATGGTACAACATTCGAAAATCCATCAACATCATTCACCACATCAACAACAAGAAGAACAAAAACCACACAATCATCTCCATAGATGCTGAAAAAGCATTTGACAAAATTCAGCATCCATTTATGCTTAAAACTCTCAACAAAATGGGTATAGATGGCAAGTACCTTAACATCATAAAGGCCATATATGACAATCCCACAGCTAATATCATACTTAACAGCGAGAAGCTGAAAGCTTTTCATCTAAGATCAGGAACAAGACAGGGATGCCCACTCTCTCCACTGTTATTCAACATAGTACTGGAGGGCCTAGCCACGGCAATCAGACAAAACAAAGACATACAAGGCATCTAGATTGTTAAAGAAGAAGTCAAATTGTCACTATTTTCAGATGACATGATATTGTATATAGAAAACCCTAAAGACTCCACTCCAAAACTACTAGAAATAATATCTGAATTCTGCAAAGTTGCAGGATACAAAATTAACACATAGAAATCTGTTGCTTTTCTATACCCTAATGATGAACTAACAGAAAGAGAAATCAGAAAAACAATTCCATTCACAATTGCATCAAAAAGAATAAAATACCTAGGAATAAACCTAACGGTGGAAGTGAAAGACCTATACTCTGAAAACTATAAGACACTCCTAAGAGAAATTAAAGAGGACACTAACAAATGGAAATGCATCCCATGCTCTTGTCTAGGAAGAATAAATATTGTCAAAATGGCTATACTACCTAAAGCAATCTACAGATTCAGTGCAATACGTATCAAATGACCAAAAGCTTCCTTCAATGAGCTGGAACAAATAATTCTAAAATTCATATGGAACCACAATAGACCCCGAAAAGCCAAAGCAATCCTGAGAAGGAGGAATAAAACAGGGGGAATTATGCTCCCTGACTTCAAGCTCTAGTACAAAGCCACAGTAATCAAGACAATTTGGTATTGGCACAAAAACAGACCCACAGACCAGTGGAACAGAATAAAAAATCCAAACATTAACCCAAACATATGCAGTCAATTAATATTTGATAAAGAAGCCTTGGATATACAATGGGGAGATGACAGCCTCTTCATCAGCTGGTGTTGGAAAAACTGGACAGCTACATGTAAGAGAATGAAACTGGACTACTGTCTAACCCCATACACAAAAGTAAACTCAAAATGGATCAAAGACCTGAATGTAAGTCATGAAACCATAAAACTCTTAGAAAAAAACATAGGCAAAAATTTCTTGGTCATAAACATGAGCGACTTCTTTATGAACATATCTCCCTGGGCAAGGGAAACTAAAGCAAAAATGAACAAGTGGGACTATATCAAGCTGAAAAGCTTCTGTACAGTAAAAAACACCATCAGTAGAATAAAAAGACATCCTACAGTATGTGAGAATATATTCATAAATGATGTATCTGATAAGGGGTTGACATCCAAAATATATAAAGAACTCACACACCCCAACAAACATAAAGTATATAATCCAGTTAAGAAATGGGCAGAGGACATGAATACACACTTCTCCAAAGAAGAAATTCAGATGGCCAAATGCACATGAAAAGATGCTCCACATCACTAATCATCAGAGAAATGCAGATTAAAACCACAATGAGATATCAACTCACACCAGTGAGGATGGCCAACATCCAAAACACAAACAACAACAAATGTTGGCAAGGATGTGGAGAGAGGGGAACCCTCCTACATTGCTGGTGGGAATGCAAATTAGTTCAACCATTGTGGAAAGCAGTATGGAGGTTCCTCAAAAAACTCAAAATAGAAATACCATATGACCCAGGAATCCCACTCCTAGGAATTTACCCCAAGAATGCAGCAGCCCAGTTTCAAAAAGACAGATGCACCCCTATGTTTATTGCAGCACTATTTACAATAGCGAAGAAATGGAAGCAACCATGTGCCCATAAGTAGATGAATGGATTAAGAAGATGTGGTACATATACACAATGGAATATTATTCAGCCATAAGAAGAAAACAAATCCTACCATTTGCAACAACATGGATGGAGCTAGAGGGTATTATGCTCAGTGAAATAAGCCAAGCTGAAAAAGACAAGTACCAAATGATTTCACTCATATGTGGAGTATAAGAACAAAGAAAAAACTGAAGGAACAAAACAGCAGCAGATTCACAGAACCCAAGAGCGGACTAATCGTTACCAAAGGGAAAGGGGCTGGGGAATATGGGTGGGAAGGGAGGGATAAGAGGGTAAAAGGGGCATTACGATTAGCAAACATAGGGTGGGGGGGCACGGGGGGGACTGTACAGCTCAGAGAAGACAAGTAGTGATTCTCATCTCACTACGCTGATGGACAGTGACTGTAATGGGGTTGGTGGGGGGGACCTGATGAAGGGGGTAGTTTAATCACCATAATATTGCACATGTAATTGTAGTTTAATGATACCAAAACAAATTAAAAAAAAAAGAAATTATAAAAGAAGGATGGAAAAATCATCAAATATTAAAAAAAAGAGAACATTCTCCTAAATAAAACATGGGTCAAATAAGAAATCAAAACTGAGATTAGAGTGTATTTAAAAATAAAGGAAAATGAAAACAGAAGTTATTTAAATTTGTAGGATGCCACTAACACAGTAGGCATTGAGCAATTCATAGCACTGAATTCTGATATTAGACAAGAGGAAAGGCCTCATATAAAGGATCAGACCTTTCACCTTAAGAAAATAAAGAACAAATTGAACCCAAAGAAGCAGGTGAAAGGAAATAGTAGCAATCAAAACTAAAGTCAATGAAAATGATTAAACAGAAAAGCAGTAGAGACAACCATGAAACTAAAAGCTGATTCTTAGAAAGAGCAATAAATTTGATAAATCTTTAGCCAGAATGAGAATGATTGGGAGAGACAGACAGAAAGAGATCCCAATTTAATTTTACAAACACACACACATGGTCAAATTTTCTTTGACTAACTTGGGGAAAATGTATTGCTCACCCAGTGGCTTAACAACCATCTGAACCATTAAACCATTAAAGGAAGATTTCTCAACATTAGATGCAATGCCATTTGTGAAAAAATGTAAAATCACATCCAACATTTTATCAGCTTCCAGAAGTTAACTTGTCTAAATATGACCACAGGGAGAAATTGTGATAAAATGACAGACATGTCTACTCAGATGATGGGAAATCTATCAGAGAAAAGGTTACCTGTAAGGTCTTCTCAGCACACCATGAATCATGATATCAGAATGGATATTAGGAAATCAACAGGCTTAGGGAACAGTACTGAAAGTAATTTTCTTAACATTTTTATAAGATTTCACTGAAATCTATAACAAAGATGGAAACATGACCCAAGCCTAGATTAATATGACTGAAAAAGGTACATTATTTATTTTTCTTTCCTAATAGTATGAAATCAAAGGGGAAGAGTTTCAATAAAATCTGAAGCGGGGTGTATTACCAATTCTCAGTGAGCCAGGATCTTTTCTTTGTCAACACTGCTCAATGTATAAAGCAGATGGTTTGAGGAGAGGAGGGATGTATTGTCACTAGTAGAACCCAGT
The DNA here is from genome assembly GCA_029783875.1 of Phataginus tricuspis. Taxonomy (NCBI): domain Eukaryota; kingdom Metazoa; phylum Chordata; class Mammalia; order Pholidota; family Manidae; genus Phataginus; species Phataginus tricuspis. Next base: position 128,217,411 of record JAQQAC010016209.1, on the reverse strand, counting down.
GCAAAGGACTACATTTGGACTATATTCCTAGTTAGGCAAAAGAACTTCAGTTTTGTTAGTTAATGGTGCAGGGGACAACATTTTATGGGAAAGCCAAGATCTAAAATTTCATTCATCAGCAAAATTAATGTCAAAAATTTGTATAGTTATGCAGTCATCCAACTATTTTTGTGTAAAGGTAATTACACATTTGCATTTGATTTGTAAAAACCAGGACATTCTGTGCTTGGTGATTTTATGAATGCTGCACGAGCTCCAGCAATTTCCATTTTTATTTTTTTCCCTTGAGTATTACAATTGCTGATACAAATATTCTTTGCTTTTAACAAACCTTTATTTTTTATAACATTGACTTTGACCAGGTGATCTGTAACAAATATTCCATGACTTTCATTTCCTAACTTTAGTAATTCTAATCTGTAGGTTCCTTCAAAGTTTCTCATTTGAATTGACTTAAAATCAAGACTGTTCTCCCTCCTTTTCATGCTTCTTTACCTCAAAATTTCAAAACTTTACGTTTTCCCTGTCCAGATTAATTGAGATATAATTAACATATAACATTGTGTCAGTCTAAGGTGTACAGTGTGTTGATTTGATACACTTATGTATTGCAAAATGATTACCACAATAGGGTAACACTTCCATCACCTCACGTAATTACTGTTTTGTGTGTGTTGTGAGTACATTTAAGATTTACTCTCATAGCAACTTTAAAGGAATGGACATGAAAGTTCTCGGTCATGTGAGGTCACAATGAGAAGGTAAACCAGTCAGAGAACCTCACCAGAAAGCAAACCATGCCAAAACCTTGATCTTGGAGTTTCCATCCTCCAGAGCTGTGAGAAAATGTTTCTGTTGTTTAAATGATACAGTCTATAATATATTGTTATGGCCTTCTGAGTAGACGAAGACAGACTGAATGGTCAGTATTTTTATTATATGAAGGCATGAGGCATTCATTTTTATTATATGAATGTATATATCAATGTTGGTATGTGTGAATGTGCACAGGTACTGCTGTATGCTTCTCTGCATCTATAATCCTGAAGGCCTATGTGTGGGTGCAAAAATAGCAAAATGTTTACACTTGTTACCTTCATGTAAAAGGATCACTATGCAGGCATGTGTTTGTGCACACATGATACATGTGTGCCTGTGTGTATACATACATATGCCCTGCTAAAGGATATATATCTTCTACAATAGTACTATATGTAGGAATAAATGTACATATAACTGATGTGAGACAATTTTTATAGCAGAATATATTTCCTTATACTGTCCTGACTATTTCACATTCTCTCTAATGATGGCATATTTTGCTTTTACTAACTAAACATGCATATAGCAGTGGCACGCAAGCAATTGAGCCCCCCTAGTTGGCTCAAGTGACAAAACAAAAAAGCATCAAGTGGAAAAAAGCATCAAGTGGATAGTGTGTAGCTATGTATCCAGTTTACAAATACTAATTCTGCTTTATGGACATTGGTAAAGAGTGAGAATGAAATTTTTTTCTCCTTAAGGGAAGAAAGGGTAGAATATTATTTGTTTAAAAATCTTCTGAAAGTTTTTGAATTAAAGGATCAAAGTATTATTTCCAGGATTTAGCAAGCAAGTTCAAATGTGTATCACTTCAGTGCCTTTCTTTAATAAAACAAATATAATAATCTTTGCTTTATGATACTGACTCATCTTGAACTTGATTTCCAAAATCAACATATGGAAGAGATCCCCAGAGCTAGACTCTTTATTCCTCAAGTTGCCTTTGTTCCCTGCTCCTGGCTGCTCTGGGTCTCTGCTAGGACGAACATCTCAACTAACAGACTCGAGTTCCAATCAGTATTGCAGACTGAGCTGATGTAGAAAATGGTCCCACCATACCCTGAAAGGACAGAGAAATGCAGAATTAATTGTAATATTAAATAATAAACAGCAAGACCTGAAAGAAAAAGAAATACCTGGGCACCAGGGAAAAAGGAAGAAAAAAATCAAAGTGAAGGTGCTGATTCCAAAGGGCTGATGGCTAAATAAAAGTGGGAAAGGCTGCATCAGATTCAGTGGTGCCTCTAAGTACAGGGCTGAGATTGTGACATTCCTGCTCCCACCAGAGCAGAGACTGTTGGCCCTGGGTGTGGGGTCTGGAAAGGAGCTCTCTACATAAAGTTTTGAGCTAGGTAGGGCTGCCCTGTGCAATGCCACCTAGAAAACCTCAGCCAGTTGGCCTTTGGGTGAAGCAGGAAAGCAGCTGATTGTCCTGAGCTATGAACGGGAAAGGGTAATTTACTGGAAGTGAGAACCACAAACCTTTCCCATACACACACGATGGGATCAAAATACTAACTACCCACAAAATATGAATCCTCCAAGACTTCTTTAAATAAAGCATTAAAGCTAGTCCATAACAAGCGAAATCTACAGAGGCCCAGAAAAGGCAGATATGAAATTGCCTCCTCCTACGGTTACCTCCAGAGCTAGGGCAGGTGAGACGCCAACAGAAAACAACTTCCACGGAGCACAGCTCAGAAAAAAGCCACAATGCATATGAGGGGGTAAAAAAGTTACCATCACAGTCAGGAGAGACAAACCCTCAGGAGAACTCACGTGCCAAGAAACAGACATTTGTACTGTCTGAGAGACTAAAACAAGTATCTTTGAAATGCTCAGAGATAAAAGAAATAGTCATTTCAATTAACTACAGCAATTTCTTTAAATGAAATACCTGACATAATTGCATCTACATTAGGTCCCACAAAAGTTTTTGTCTTTTTAAAAATTACGTTAGCAAGGGACATAGTCCCTGACAATAAGACACTTGAAATTTAGTTGAGGGAAAATAACTCGTATGTGTGAAAGGCATTAAGGCCTTTTTAACATTGTTATCTATTCACAATATACGTATAAATACCTGTACATAGGAATGCATGTGTGTAGAGTGTAATGATATATCTCTCTCTGTTGCCCTCTATCCCCCCAGCTACATAGGGATGAGAGAGAGTGTGAGACATGAATGAGAAAGTGTGAGGAAGACAGGAAAATGAAGATGAGATGAGAAAGACAGGAAGAGAAATAGGAAGGGAGAAGTAGGAAATAGGGGAGGGAAAGAAAGTAAAATATTTAGTTTTGTTTAATTAAAACAAGATAAAAATGGATTGTATTGTTAATTATGAAAGCGTGCAAGGATATTCAGCTGTCTTACTCATATGGAAAATAAAGAACAATTATCCCTAAATTAGGGAATAGACAGTATTTGGCTTAAGTGAATTGGACTTTCTGCAGCAGAGACGTGTGGCTTCACTAGCAGCATCCATGCAGCAGGCCATCCGCCAACAATGCGGCAGTGCTTCCCCCTTCCTGCAGTTCTTGAGACTTAGCTGACAAACCCAGGACCCCGCGATACAGAGACATTATGATGGGGCCCACGGTTCTATTATGTGCTGAGAAGGTGTTTATGCTAGTTCTTTTTGACTATTCTAAAACATCTTTGAAAAGCTATTACAACTAATCACTATGTTTTTTTCCCCAAGGACAACAGTTAACTTTGCTTAATCAGACACTTTGAACTTGGATGGTAGTACTTTTATTGATACAAAGGAATATATTTTAAAGGGGGAAGATGACATTATTGAGCCGTAAAAGTTTGTTATTTAAAAGCAATTACAAAATGAGACGAAGAATATTTCGAAAGACTTCAAAGTTCAACATAAACACCCTGTTTTCAAGGTAGCATGCCATTAGTGTTGGCATCCAGAAGAGATGGTACTTTTTATAAGGATATACTTAAGTGTGTCATGTTCATTAAATAGTAGCTTAATCTAATAACTTAAAATCTATAATTAGAAATACTATTTCAGTAAGCAATCTGCCTAAGAAAATAATTTGTTATCTTTATTACGATTTTGAATATTCCCTTTTTGACTTGGGAATAGGGATTATGGAACTCGAGGAGAGTACCACCTATAAAATTAAGCACCATCACTCCCCCACCCCAACCTTTGCCAAATAACTTTGTTCTTAATTAAGGGAAAAGAAAAAATTTAAAAGCAACATATTTACTATCCCCTCTCAGCCATTTGTCTTAAACTGTAAGCTTCTCATCCTCATGTACTAAAGCATAATGATGGGTCCAAAGGAATATAGTCATCAGTGTCAACTTCAATTGCAGTCTAGATGCCTGTCTTGTATTTTAAAGCAATGTCTTATTATTTAAAGGAACATCTATGTGTGAGACATGAAATGGGGTACTACCAGTGAAGGAAGGTATTGGTTTGGACGTGACATTTAGGATTGTTTTTCAAGTTAGGATTTGAAACCTATTCTGTAGGCTCAAGTAAAGGCCACTCAAATACAAGACGCTCCAGCTCACTGAGTATGTCCTTCCAAAGAATTGGAAGCATGCGATGAAGGGTAGGGAACCATGTGAGCAGATGTAACCCTGTCCAGGATTTGATGGGGAGAAGCATCTGTCACAGTTATCTGAGTGGAGAAAATTCAGCTGATATAAAGACTTAATATCAAATAATTTCTCCTAGCCCCATCTTAATCAGGGGCAATATAATATTTAATGTGACCTTTCTATACTGTTTCTATACAGGTCAACTTTCTAAGCAAACAAAAGAAGGATGGATGGGACACAATAGATTTATGCTCAAAAACTATCATTTTCAGTTTCTCAAAAATGGAAGGTCGTACAAAAAATACACTCACACTCAGACACATATGTATATACAATATGCTCGTGGACCTGCCACATCAGAGAGTAACATCTTTGACCTTTGGCCACCAGCTTCTGCAGAAACCTTTGCCTACTATTTTAAAAGAAGCTATATGTCAGACACCATGAAATATATCACAATTCCATATCCTAGGAGAGCGAGAAATAGTGAAAATTTGTCAAAACACCATAATAATAGAATTAAGCTGGACTCTCTGTGATGATGTGACATTTTACAACTGCAGAAACTGGTAAAATTGAATTGACCGGCCCAAGGAAAGTGAAAAATGCTGCGTCACGTTACAAGTTTTGTTCCACTTAACCATGTGTTAACCAGGTTACCTTCTTAGAGTTTTACATTCAGGAAACTGGCAACAAATGGAAGTTGCTTTTCAGATTAAAGAGGTGAACTAAGGGCAACGGAACCTCTTCCGAAACTTTTATAGCTCATGAAACTCACATAGAAATGTACTTTCATCTCCTCTGTATTCCTGATTCTCTTCCTCATCAATGGTTTCTATTTGGAAACACTGAGGTAAATATATTTTCTCAATGTTATATATAATGTACAATGCCTTATTAAAAAGTCTACTATTTTAAAAGAAGCTATATGTCAGTATTTGAGATAACTCCAATAAAGCATGGAAGGGACAAGGTCAGATAACAGAAATATTAACAGGATGAAGTATATATAAAAATGAAAAGGAAAAGACAGTCCTTTGAGATGAAGTAACTATATTATTAAAGTATTTCATAACATCTCTACTCTTTCCTCATCTTATTCATCTAAATACCTCACTGACATTTCAGTACTTATCTCAGAGTACTTAGCTGGTAGGCAGGCGAAGGAGAGGTGCTATCTGATTTCTGTCATCTAGTAATTAAGTAATCAAGAAAACCATTCAACTAATAGATTGAACATTTACTATATATCAGCCCTGCAGATTCTTGGGTTAGTTCTGTTTTACTAAGAACATGCAAGAAGAGAAACAAACAACAAAAACTCATGGTGGTCAGTGAATCACTTTTCTTATCTACTCAGACACTGTTGAACATTTTTACTGACATATGCAAAGCATGCTGCTACTCATGTGCTCACTCTGGTAGTAAAGGGGAAGCACTGATCATTTCAGCAGGGATGACATGTCAGAACTCTGTTTAAGGTCATTCTATCTGCTATGTGGTGGATGGGTTGATGGGTACCTAGGTGGGTGGGAAAGAGAGAATGGATATAGGAAAACTGGTTAAAGAGGCAGTCAGAGTGGTACAAATAAGAGGGAAGCCTGGCTTGATTTAGAACAGGGCTTCTAAACAAATCACTATGGTATTTTGGCCAGATCATTTTTCTCTGTGGGAGGCTCTGCTGTCCATTACATGATGTTTAGCAGCAACCCTGGCCTCTACTCTAGAGGCCATTAGAAGCCACTAAATCCTCCCCAACCTGTAACCACAAAAAATGTCTCCAGACACTTTCAGATGTTCCCAGAGGGGGACAAACTTGCCCCAAGTGACAACCACTGAATGAGAATGATGACACTAGGAAGGGAAAGTCAAAGGATACTGCATGACTTTTGGTAACAGAACTGAAAGGATTTGCTAATGAATTATATACATTTTTATATATCTTTCTATTCCTAAAACAGTACCTAGTATCAGCACGACAAGCCAATATAAAGGAGTGGGAGAATTCAAAGAAGATGCTTAGGTTTCTGTAAGCTAATTAATCTCTTTGCACTTCATTTTCTTTATCTGTTAAATGGAGATAATAAGAGTATCTATCTCTTAAGGTTGTCAAGAAAAAGGTAATGCCTATAGGGAGCGCTGTAGGCTGTGGGTGGGTGTCAGTTACGTTGCCAAAGACGGAGACAATTGGAAGTAAACCGTATTTGGGATTACAAGATGATGAGTTCAGTACTGTACGTTTTGATTTGGAGATTCCTATTTTCCATACAATGCGGATATTCTATATGCAAATAGATATAAGTGTCTGGAGCTTAGAAGAAAGATTTGGGCTAGGGGTATAGATTTGAGAGTTACCAGTAATTAAATGATAAAGCCATGTGAGTAAATGAGATAAAGAGAGAGTATAAAAAGATAAGAAGGTAAACAAAATAGTCATAGGGAATACATACCTTGAATGTGTGCACAGATTGTTTCCTAAGCAGGAGACCGAGATGAGAGAGAGAAGAATAAATGCACGTTTACAACTACACACATGTGCATGCATGCACATATTAAGATACTATAAAATGATAATAGTTATCATGGCAAATATTTATTGAGTGTATGTTATGTGTGAAGAGGGCTCCCTATAGGCATTACCTTTTTCTTGACAACCTTAAGAGGTAGATAGATACTATTATTATCTCCATTTAACAGATAAAGAAAATGAAGTGCAAAGAGATTAATTAACTTGCCCAAGGTTACAGTATTGGTAAGTGGCACAGCCTGGCTGGATTCAAATAGTGTGACTAACAAGTTTATTCTCCTAACCGCTATGCTCCAGAGAAGTTAAAGGAGAGGAGTGTCATCTCAAGAATGAAGAAGTAACAACTTTCAATGTACAGGCCTTGCACATCTTTAATAAAATTTATTTCTAAGTATTTTATTTTCCCTTATGCTATTGTAAATGGAATTTGTAGAAATTCAATTTTTTTGGATATTGATATCTCATATTTTAAATCATTGCTAAATTTTCTTATTAGTTCTAGTGTCTTGTATTTTTCTTAAGATTTTCTACATAGAAAATCAAGTATTTCTCAAATAAAACAGTATTCTTTGTTTCAAATCTTTATGACTTCTATTTATTTTTATTGCCATAATGCAGAGGTCAGCAAACTACAGCCCACTAGTCAAATCCAGACTGCTTCTTGTTTGTGTAAATAGTTTTATTGAAACATACTCCTGCATATTCATACAAATATTTTATATGGCTACGTTCATACTACAATGGTAGAGCTGAACAGTTGCACAGAGACTATAAGGCCCACAAAGCCTAAGATATTTACTATCTGGCCCTTTAATTAAAATGTTTTCCACTTCCTTGTCTTATTACACTGGTTTGAACTCCCATACAGTGATTCTCATACAGAATTGGTTACAGCTGATATCCTTGTCTTTTCCCAATATTAGAGGGCTGAGGAACTTCCCTTCTATTTGTAGTTTAATGAGTTTTTACATCTTTTCTTCTATTAAAAATAGAAGTATATGTTAAATAAAATTTTGCCTTAAACCAATCCCTAATGGTCTTGGGGTATAATCTTTCTTAATGTGTTGCTGTATTTTATTTGCTAGTATTTTAGCAAGAATTTTTGCTTCTAATGGGGGGTTTGTTTTTTATTTTACCCATCATATCTTTTTCTGACTTGGGTGTAAGGATATACTCTTGGCTTGATACAATTACTTAGAGAATGTTTTTTCCTTCTCTAATTTCTGAGATTTTGTGTAGGATTAGTATTATTTCATGGTTAAATGTTTGATGTCATTCATGAATGAAGCCATATGGACCTGGAGTTTTCCTTGTGGAGACTGTCTTTTCTCTGTTGTATATTCTTGCTTGCTTTGTCATACATTAAATGACCATATAGGCAAGGGTTTATTTCTGGGCTATCTATTCTGTTCTACTGGTCTATGTAGCTATTCTTGTACCAATACCATACTGTTTTGATTACTGTAACTTTGAAGTATAGTTCAAAATTAGGGAGCATGATACCTCTAACCTTGTTCTTCTTTTTCAAGATTTGTTGGGATATTCAGGGTTTCTTGTGGTTCCATACAAATTTTAGGATTATTTGCTCTAGTTCAGTGAAAAATAGCCATTGGTATTTTGATAAGGATTGTATTGACTCTGTAGATTGTGTTGGGCAGTAAAACTGACTACTCTGAAATAATACTGACTGGGTTCGAATTTTATTCATTAACAGTATATTTTGTTTTATCTCACTGATGATAATATTAATATATTCTTTAAAATCCTTCTCTGCCAGTTCTATATCCAGTTTATCTTGAGTTTGGAGCTGGTTGATTTTTTTTTTCTCTTGTGAATATGCTTCATTTTCTTGATTTTTCTTAATTCAAGTAATTTTGGATCATATCCTGGATATTATTGCTATTGTTAAATTGTAGATATTCTGGATTCTGTTCATTTTTCTTAGATGAGCAGACTGTCTCTTGTTTTCATGAGGAATTATATTGTCTGGGATTGACTAGGAAATTATGAAGTACCTACTTGTACCAGTTTAAATATATGTTTAGACTTTTATCTGGGCATCTCTGAGTCTATTCATAGCATGTGTGGTTCTAGGCATCTCTGAGTCTATTCATAGCATGTGTGGTTCTAGGCTTAGTCAGAAATGTGGTGGACAGAATTTTGGAATCCATTCTCAGGTTCTTTCCCTTCTACAATTTCCACACTCTCTTCATTGGCCATAGTTATCTGGCTTCAAGTTTTCTGGTTCTACACCAGAGAGATTTTGCTTTTCCTACCAGCACCTCAACTTCTACCACTGTGCCACATGGACTAGTTATCTCAGGCTAAAGTTGTAAAAATAAGGAACTTTAATTTGACCATTTCCTTCCCTTCCCACCATCAAGCTTCTATCAATGAATACTGTCTGCTTCTGTTCATGCTTTAATTTCTTCAGATAGCAGTATTTTGTGTTCTTTCCAATATAGAAACTGTGGGGGTAACCTCTGGTAGAACCTTATTTTCTCATTAGTAGAAACAGAATTTCTTCATAATTTTTGTTATTACAAATGGTATAATTTTTGTTATTTTCTAATTGTTTGTGATAATTCCTTCTTGAGTTAGCTGTATTTCTTCTAGATCTGTAATTCTCTGGATCTGTAATTGTTCTAGAGTGTATTGGTCAGTCTAGAACAGCAGTGTCTGGGTTTAAAAACCAACTCTACCACTCACACAATGAATACAATTTAGCATGTTTCATCATCTTTCTATTCCTCAGCTATGTGTAATAGAAAAATAAGTACGCATGATAGTGTGTGGTGCATAGCAACTTCAGTACGTTTGTTTTTAAGTAATGTCATTTATCATCATTGTTTTGGTTATCTTTCGCATTTTTTCTCAAATATTGGTGATCCTTGATTATATAGGTAGTTGGCAATATAAGTGTCACTGTCAATTAGGGTTGTCTACCCAATAACTTTCTGTCCTGAATTGGGGTCTGATGGATGGCGCTGTGTAAGTGGATTGGGAGTGCTGACCTATAGGTTTCACTTGAGGTTGCACAGGAATGGATTGCTAAACTGGGCATCCTGTCTCCCCGTGACTAAAATAACAACAGATGACAACCGTATGTACCTTCTAGTCAGCACCATCATGGCAATTTTCCTCTCCCTCTGTGTGTACTGTCAATGTCTAAGGTCTAAAACAGTCCCCAGGTAGGTGTTTCACTTGGTTTACAGTGAATTTCCCCAGTTCTATACTACACTGCTGCTGCTACTCTCTGCCTGTGTGTGCGCACAGGCATGCACCTGTGCTTTTGTGTATGTTGAGGGGTAGACACTGAGTGAGCTCAGCGTGCATGATGTATTTATGTAAGTAAATGACCCAGTTGCCTTAGTGCCCCTTCCTACCTTGTGTTTTTGCTCAAGCTGAGATTTTTCTTTCTTTGAATACTTTGCATTTATCAATGGGTTTCTCTGGCCTACTTAGGCTTTAAGCAGTCTGTTTCCATTCACATTTTATCTTACAGAAATTCCTCAAAAAGTCTGGGTTCTCTAATGGTATAGTAATTTCTTTCTTCTTCTCTGCCTATTTGTACCTTTTAGAGATGTCTATTAAAGCACTTACCCCAGTTTCCTACCATTATCTATTTCCATTTTTGGCTCCTCTGAATGAAGTATACTTTCATTCAGTCAAGGGCAGGTCCCTCATTTTATACAACATGAGATCATAGTTCCTGCACAAAACCTGAACAGAGTAAGAGTTGAACAATACCATTTAAAAGAATGTGGCTCTTTTAGAAAAATATTTAAAACTTGTTGAAGTCACATAGATTGATGCATACCCTTACATCTATGGGAATATCTTCATTGTTTGCATTCCAGTCTATCATTAACAACCTCTAATACCTGTAGAATCCAAAGTCTTTTATGCTATCTGCAAGGCATCTTAGCTTCTCCAATCTTGCTAAGTACATGTGTAGGTGTAAAGTAAGACTTAATTCTCACACTTCCCTCATGAAGAAAAAGGGAAAAGCAACTTTCATATAATTTCTTTCATTCTCAATTTTAAAAAAGTCCACAGGTTTTTAATGTAATCAGATATATGAAGAGTTATCTGTTATATATGAACAAAGATCTGTCTCTAGGAGAAATGTGAACTTCTCCAGAAAGTATTTTCAGGTATTTTATAAAGGAACAATCCCCATGACATTGAAATGATACTGGAGTGGTAAAGCCATCTGAAAAAAACTGCTAGGAACAAACCTGTCATCAAGCTAAGTAATTAACCTTCTGGCACAAAGGAAACCATGCAGAGAGGGAAACAAGGGATTTCTCATCATATTAAGAGGGAGAATTTGGGGGAAGGATGGAGTTTCAGTAAAATTTAAGGAAGCAGTGTTATGATGGGCACAAGCAAAGGCAGAGTGTATGTACAGGTTTTAATGACATGCCTGGGATGAGGAGTTTTCTTGGAAACTACAACCTTAACATAAATGGAAGCTGTAATGGAAATCCTTTATCTTATGCTTGCACCTGGGTTGGAAATCAAGATTTCTTTTGTGTCAAAGTAATCATTTCCTCCAGGCAAGAATGAGATGTTTCATTCTTGCTGATATAATCAATTAACACATTTCTATATGATTTTGGAGAATACGGTGTTTTAGTATCATGTCCTTTTGTTAATCAACCAAAACATTTTTAAAGGATCAACGAAGGTGAAATAAATATCTCCCCAAATGAAACTGTCACTATTTTGTTCCTAACTCCAACAGCCATAAGAACAATGCCATCTGTTTTCACCCCTAGAACCCCTCAAAACTCAGTTATTTTCATCTGTGAAGCAAATAGAGAATTAATATTCAATGGAAGCCTAAGGCTTCTAAACATGCCCAAAGCTTCCTAGCTGAAGGGACTTACTTACTTCTGTATAAAAGAGGAAGGAACACATAAAAAAGAATGATCAAATGGGAAAGAAAGACTGTGAGAAGTAAAAGCCGAAGATAGAGCGCTAGGAATTATGGGAAGTCCATGTGATACATCCCCTAATTTGCTTTTCAAGTGGGTCTTGACCCTTGTAGAAAAAGGGGGAACAAGTCAGCTTCTGGCTTCATATTAAAGTAGCCACTTCAGCATTTTTATGTTTACGATATGCACAGTGTGGTAAATACGTCCACAGATTCTTGAATAATTATCCCTTTAAGAGTGCAGCTTAATTCTCCTGCTGTTTAGATAGCATTGGATTTAGTCACACAGTTGTAATGATGATAATGTGAGGAAAATGATGGTGTGTGACTTCTAAGTTGGACATAAAATACATTGAGGTTACTGTGTTTCTCTTTGATTATGCACTCTTGGGGTAAGCCATCAGCCCTGTTGTTAGGACACTCAAGCAGTACTTATGGGAGATCCATGCAGCTAGGAGCTGAAGACTGGCTAAGAGCCAACAAAAAACTGGGGCTTTATGTCAACAGTTATCTGAATAAGCCATCTCGGAAGCAGACCGCCCAGTTAACGTTTCAGATAACTGGAGCCCTGGCTATCCTGCCTGCAACCTCATGAGCAAGCTGGTGTTAGAAACAACTAAGCTACTAGTGAATTCTTAACCCACAGAAACTGTGGGATTATAAAATCTTGCTGTTTTAAGTTGCTACATTTTGGGAAGATTTGCTGTATAATAATAAATAACATACACATATCTCATTTTTTATTTTCCACTTAATTATGTCTTTATATTTAAAGTTATCTTTTGTGAGTAATATCTGAATTTTTCTGTTTTATTCTCTCCATTGCTACATTTTAAATAGCCTGTTTTAGATCATTAACATTTAATGTAATTATTGGTATGATGGGATTTTGCTCTCCTACTTTTATTATTTGTTTTTTGTTTCTGTTTTTTGTTCCTCTTCTACTCCTTTCCACTTTCATTTGAATTATTTGAATAATTTTTAGTATTCCATTTCAATTTATCTATTGATGTTTTGGGTATATCATTTTATGCCATTGTCCAATGATTAATCTAGGGGTGACAATACACATAACTAATTATTTACAATCTACTTAGAGTTAATATTGTACCACTTCAAGTAAAATGTAGAAACCCTTTAATCATGTAGGTTTTTTATCATCAACCCCATTACTCTTTATATTATAGTTGTCATATGTATTATACCTACATTCATCAACGACCTCATCAGAAAATGTTATAAATTTTGTTTCTGAGAGACATCTATTCTTGTATTGAGCCTATTTTGGGTATTATTTTTTTTCAAGTATTTTCAAGTGGATTTTAATCTCAAGTATTATATTTTTAAGTTTTCAAGTTGGAATTGTATTCATTATAAAGGTTTTATTTTCTGTCTCTCCAGAAAACATAATTTTCCATTCACTTCAGGTATATTTTCCTTGACCCCATATTGCATAATTATAGTAGCTTCTACAAAGTCTTTCTTTTTCCAAAGATTTTTTATCTTATTTTTTCCAGCTTTACTGACATATAATTGGCATATAACATTGTCTCAGTTTAAATTGTACAATGTTGATTTGATATACTTGTATACTGCAAAATTAAGTACCATGGCATTAGCTAACATCTCCATCAGGTCACATAATTATATACAGTCTCTATATCAATATCTGAGTTATTTTGGGTCTGGTACCTATTGATTTTTTTTTCCTTTGAGAGTTGGTCACATTATTGTGGGCATTTGTTTCTGGAGTAGTTTTGGGTGACGTCCTGAACATTGTGAATATTCTGTTGTGTAGAATCAGTTTCCCATTATCTTCTGGAATATGATGTTTTAATTTTAGCTGACAATCAACCCTGTTAACTTCAAACTACAAATTCTGTCTTACTTTCATTAGGTAGTCATTTGGATCTCAGTGCTTTTTTCAAAACCTTTGCTGTGCTGGTCTAAGTCTTTCCCATATATTTGTCTCTCTGGGACTAGCCTGAGTCTTGTGTGGCATTTTATAGTTTCATTAGACTTGCTGAGCCACTGCTATGCTGGTTTGAGTCTCTCTCAGACATTTAGATCAGGGATTATCTTGAGATTTGTGGAAATTCATACACAGAATTAGAGGACACCTCCTCTGTCTGCTCAGGGATGCATCTGTCATTTTCCAGTCCCAAAGGACTCCTTTCCCTTCTTCCCCTTGGCCAGAGAGATTGGGTTTCAAACGGTGTTTTAGCTGCCTGAGCCATCATTGGCATTATATTGCTTCACAGTTGGGTTCTGCCCTCGGGGCAAAGCCATGAGGGAATAAAATAAATGAGAAACTAAATTTTACAGTCACATCTTCAACTTTTGACTGTTCTCCAAAATCTCCCTGTTTTTATTTACTTTTGAGAGTCTCAGGGAGATTTTTGTTGTTGCCTTTTGTCTAGAGTATTTGGCTATAATCAGCATGACAGAGCAGCTATATTGGGTTTATGTTGCCATTCTGGATATATAACTGCCCTCCATATGTTATTTTTAAAATAACTTTAAATTTTTAAAACAGTTTAATATATACCGAAAAATTGAGAAGATAGTGCTGAGAGGTACCATAAACACTGCAGTGAATTTCACCTATTGTTAAGATCTTATATTAATATATATGTTCTAATTAATGAATCAATACTGATATATTATTATTAATTAAACTCCATGTTTTATACAGATTTTCTTAGTTTTTGCTTAATGCAAATTTCTCTATTCCAGCATCCCATCTAGGATACATTACATTTAGTCAGTATGGCTTTTTCTGCCTTTTGATACTGTTTTCTTCAGAAGGAAGTCAGTGTATGCAGCCTACATTTAAGGAATGGGGAATTATGTTCTCAAGGAAAGGAATGGGGAGTTGTGTTCTCCTTCCTTGAGGGTAGAGTATCTACATAAATTATTTGGAACTCTTCCAGATTGGATATTTGTTTATTCTCATTTATTAACTTATTTAATCATTTATTTCAGTATGGACTTGCTGATATATATACACACACACACACATATACATATACATATATATTATGCCCTGTGTTAAAATTCACTACTACTTTATTTTCTGGCTCAAATGATTCCAGCTTTAACCATTGGGAGCCCTTTCAATTACTTCCTGCTCCCCTTTGACATATTCCCACCATGTGGAGTTTTTTGGGGGTAGAAGGTCAGGAGAGGGTATTTTCTTACTTATCAGCAGTGCTTGATGCTCTAGGTTTATCTTGTTTTTTTTCCCTGCTCCTGTCCAAGCATCACCCATTTCTACAAGGATCTCTGGCTCATTTTATTGGAAAATAGTACTGGAAATTAAGACCTGGGTATTAAATATACTAATTGCAATGGGGGGAGCGGGGGGCATCCTGTCTTCTGGGCCCTCTGGGATGACAGAACAAAGACATCGATGTGTAACTCCTGTATATACACATATCCATGAATATATCCACATGTAACTAACTGTATTAACACAAAGTAAAAACAAGTCCTTACTAATATCTGCAACTCTAATCCATTATTACATGGATAATTCCAGACTCCTCTCCTTACATAACTGTAATGTGCCACTGCAACTATTAGAAACCTGCCCCCAACTATTAACAAAGCAAACTAAACCACGTCTAAAAAACTAAAAGAAAATATAAGAACTGTATCTCAAGTAAAGAATATCAGTATATAGATATGAATTATTAAGTGAACCAAATAGAAATTCTGAAGTTAAATAGTATAATAACTAGGATGATAGATTCACTAGAGCATTCAACATCAGATTTGAGCTGAAAAAGAGTCAGTGAACGTGAGGATGAGTCAACTGAGATTTTGTTGCCTGAGCAATGAAACAAACATCAATCAGAACTCAGAAACGTATGTAATGATATCTAGCACACCAACATATGCACACAGAGATTTCAGAGAGGAGAATGAGGAGTGGGCATGAAGGACATTTAAAGAAATAGGAGACAAAACTTCCCAAATTTGATGAAAAATAAATCTACACATCTAAAAAATCAACAAAATACAAGTAAAATAAACGGAAAGAGATCCACATCTAGACACATGTTGAAAACAAACAAACAAAAAAGTGAATCTTTAAAGCAGCAAGAGACTAGCCCCTCACCCCATAAAATAAATTCTCAATAGTATTAATGACTGTTCTCTCATCAGAAACCATGAAAGGTAGAAGGAAGTGGGATGATCTATTCAATATGGGAAAGAAAAACCATAATGCAAGAATCTATATCCAGCAAAATTATCCTTCATAAGATGTAGGAGCAATTGCAACATTTCCATATAAACAAAAATTGAAGGAATATATAACTAGCAGACATGCCAAAGAAGAAATACAAAAAGAAGTCCTTTAAGATGAAATAAAAGGATATTAGGTAAGAATTGAATACATATGAAGAAATAAATAGCACTAATAAAAGTAACTACATAGGTAAATATAAAAGACAGTATACATATTTTTTGAGTTACCTCTTTACTTTTCCAATGTGATTATAAGGAAAGTTTCATGAATCAATATTTTATCGGGCATAAGGAGGTAATATATGTAATTATAATGGCACAAAAGAGGAAAAGAGAATTGAGCTATAGAGTAGAAAAGTTTTTACATACTGTTGAAATTAATTTGGTATTAATCTAGATTTTTGTAAGTTAATATGTTAATAGTAGTATTGTTGACCAACATTAAGAAAATAACTAAAAATACATACAATAAAAAAGAACAAGGTATTAAAACTGCCCACTAGAAAATTATTAACACAAAATAAAGCACTAATTGAGGAATAAAGAAGAAAAATAAGACAAAGAAAATATATTGCCAATTTGCTAATATAAATTATACATCCTCAGTAGTTACATTAAATGTAAATGAATTAAATTTCCAACTGAGAAACAGAGATTGGAAGATGGATAAGAAAAAATAACTTGATCCAGCTTTATGCTTTTTGTAAGAGATATACTTTATATTCAAAGACAAAAATTAATTGAAATAAAAGATGGGAAAGTTATATCATGCAAAAAATATCTAAAAGTTACCTAGAATTTCTATGTAATATTAAACAAAATAGACATTAAAACAAAATTTGTTATTATAGAGAAAGAAGTACATTTTATAATGGAAATGTTGGTCCACCAGGAAAATGTTTATAAATTTATACACACCTAACAAGAAAATCACAAGATATATGAGGCAAAAGTTGACAGAATCAAAGGGAGAAATTTAAGACTGAAAAATAATAGCTGGAGACTTTAATACCTCGTTTCAATAATGAGAATTAAGAGGCAGAATATCAACAAGAAAATAGAAGACTTGAACAGTACTATACACTAACTAGACTTAAAAGACACCTAAAGTAAAACTCAATCAGCAACACAAAATATGTATTAAAAAGTACACATGAAATTTCTCCAGGTAAGACCATGTGCTCAGCCATTAACAGAAACACTCCCGATAAACTTTGAAGGATTGAAATCACATAAAACAGACTCTTCAGCCATATTTAATGCAATATGAAATCAATGTGAAAAAAGGAAAATTGGGAAATTCACAAAGAAATGTACATTAAACAACACTCTCCTAAATAACCTATGGATCAAAGAAGAAATCATAATGAACATTGCAAAATATTTTGAGATGAATAAAGATGAAAATACAAGCATACCAAAATTTATGCAGTACAGCTAAAACCAGTACTTAGAGGGAAAACTGGGTCTCATTAAAATTAAAAACTTCCACTCTGTGAAAGATAATGTTAAGTGAATGAGAAGACAAGCCATGGACAGGAAAAAAATATGTGTAAAAGACACATCTGATAAGGGCTATTACCAAAAATATACAAAGAACTCTTAATATTCAACAATAAGAAAATAAAAATAACTCACTTGAGAAATGGGCCAAAGACCTCAATAGACACCTCGCCAAAAATGTGAACATGACAAATAAGCACGTGAAGAGCAGCTCCAAATCACAACTTGTCAGGGAAATGTAAATTAAAACAATGAAATACCACTGCACACCTATTAGACTGGCCAGAATCTAGAACACTGTATCAAATGCTGGTGAGGATATCAGGCAGCAGGAACTTTCATTCATTGCTGGTAGGATGGAAAATGGTACGACTATTTTGGAAGACAGTTTGGCAATCTATTACAAAACTAAAATTCTCTTACCATGTGATCCAACAATCACATTCCTTGATATTTACCCAAAGGATTTCAAAGCTTATGTCCATACAGAAGCCTGCACACAGATGTTTATAGTGACCTTTTTCATAGTTGCCAAAATTTGGAAGCAACCAACATGTCCTTCAGTAGGTGAATGGATAAATTGTGGTACATCTAGAGAATGAAATATTATTCAGGGCTTAAAGTAAAAGAGCTATTGAACCACAAGAAGACATGGAAGAAACTTAAACGCACATTACTAAGTGAAAGAGCTGATCTGAAAAGGCAATATGCTGTATAACTTCAACTGTATGATATTCTAGAAAAGGCAAAGCTATGGAAATAATAACAAATAAAACCAGTGGGTACCAGGGGTTGGGGGAAAGAAGGAATGAATAGGTAGAATACAAAGGATTTTTAGGGCAATTTAACTACACTGTATGACATTATAATGGTAGATACATGTCACTATACATTATTCAAGCCTACAGGAAGTATACCACCAAGAGTGAACCCTAATGAAATGTATGAATTCAGGGTGATGATCATGTGTCAATGTAGGCTTATCCATTTTAACAATCTACCACTCTGTTGAGGGATGTTGATAATGGGGGAGGCTATGTAAGAGTAATGACAGAGCATGTATGGGAAACCTCTGTACTAGCCCCTTAAATTTGCTGTGAACCTAAAAAATAGTCTATTTGAAAAAATAACCAATGCAAGGGTGAAGGATACAAGGTCAATATACAAAAGCAATTGCTTTTTCTATATATAAGCAATGAGTAACTGGATTTTGAAAGTAAAAATTCAAGACCACATACATTAATACAAAAATGAAGTACTTAGCTATAAATCTAACAAATAAGTTCAAGATCTATATGAGGAAAACTACAGAACTCTAATGAAAGAAATTTTCTAAAAAGGTCTATCAAAGGTAGTGATATTGGTTTGTTTTAGGGAAATAAAGTCCACAAGGTGGGTAGGCTTCCTCCCAATGTGTTGCAACCTACAAAGTCATCCCATACTTGCATGTACTGAAGGGATACTATTCTTCATGTTTTCTAATTGGTCTGAGATTGAGTAGTTTTCCAATTACTCTTCAAAGTGACTTTCATATTTGAGTATACTTCCTTCATTTACTCTTTTGCTCATTTATTCATTAGTTCATTCAGAACATAGTTATTCAGTTTCTATCATATGCTAGACACAAGTCTTAGGCACTTATTTCCTAGTCTCAGTACTAATTGTGCTAGTAGATTCCTTGGGTATTACCCTATACCAAGCAAACTTGTAATGCCAAATGGTCCCAATATTGCTTTGTGCTTTGTTTCAAATGGACCATCAGCAATTCACCTGGGTCTTTAAATTTAGCTGTTCTATGACTACACATATTCTTCACTCTCCCTTTAGTTAGTGTCTTCTTTCTGCTTTCAGTCAGCCTTCTCTGATAATATTAATAGTTCTAAGAAGTACAATAAGAGCAACAATAGTGGCAGTAGCTGCCTGTTTACTAAGTGCCAGGCACTGATCACTTTTCCTGTTATCTCATTTAATCCTCATAATACTGAGAATCTACTGTCAATATGTCCGTATTTCAGATGAAAAAACTGAGATGCCATGTAACTCACCCACAGTCACACAGCTAGAAAGTATTAGAATGAGGATTTAAAACACAGCCACTCTGGCTCCAGGAACCCTCTCCTATTATCTTCACTACAACTTTCTCTAGTAATAGCAATGATTATTAAAAACAGTATTATAATTTCTAATTTTAGCATACCAATTGTATTCATGAATTTAATAACCTTTAGAAACATTGTGGGTACATTTTGTCCTGAACTTTAATTCTGTAACATACTTCTGATGTTGTACTGTCTTGAATTAGGATCTAACTTCAACTCAGATTGATAGTGACTAAAGCATAGAACTAAGACGTTGATAAATATGGCATCATTCTTCATGTTTTTAAAGTATAAACTAAGTGATTCATATGAACACTTTCTTCATCAGCCAGAGGTCCACCATCTCAGCACCATCACCATTTCCTATGCCCATGGTAATCATTGATAACTGACCATGACACTCTTTGTGTGGATTACAAGGTCTTAGGAACTTTCTTGTAACTGAAAGGAACCCAAAAATCAATTATCAATGTCAGAAAATGTGAAAGGTATTTGCTATCCTGGATCAAGCATGTTTCACAGAATTCTACTGAACATATCTGCAGTTCTTCCCACAGGATGACCTACTGTTATTTGAGATTTTATCCCAATTTTCTGGATAATTTTCCTGCGTTAGTTCAGATTCAAACTTAGCTCAATTTTCATTATTGGTCTACTTTGGAAGTGTAAAATACCTCATAAAAGGGATTTATTATACATTGACTTCTATCTTGATTATTTGACCCTTCACTAAATATGTCCACTTGTGTTTAATGAAGTATCCCAAAAAAGAGAATAAATTCTTATTGTCATACAGTGTGATTCTAGGATGAGATGATCTGTGATAAACAATTTTCTTGAAAGGCTCTTCACTATTATGACCATTAGTTTGAATGCCTTGTTTTCTCAGGTCTGAAGAATACAGATGCTCCAGGTGTGTAGCAGGGGGGATGTTAATAGTATTTGGCTTGTCATATCATTGGGGAAATAAGGGACTGGTCAATGAACTGAGCTGGATAAAATTTGCACATGGACACCCAAGAAAATGGATCTGTCATACTGTATAAAACAAACAACTCCAAATGGATTACAGACTTAAAAACCCAAAACAAATCTTTAAACCCCTACTAGAAAATATAGCAAAGATATATTAGGTCCTGGTGTAGCAAAAGCTTTCTTAAACAAAATACAACATACATTGACTGAAAATAAACTATTAAGTAGAACCGAAGTTGTTCACTTTCAACTTTCTAGAATGAAACCAAAGTTGTTCATCTTGAAAGTATGTGCCCTGTTAATGAAAGAGAGACGGC
Source organism: Phataginus tricuspis (assembly GCA_029783875.1). Classification (NCBI taxonomy): domain Eukaryota; kingdom Metazoa; phylum Chordata; class Mammalia; order Pholidota; family Manidae; genus Phataginus; species Phataginus tricuspis. The sequence goes on along the minus strand of JAQQAC010016209.1, from coordinate 128,196,401 downwards.
AGACCTAAAATGGAGTCACTTGTGCTAAGCCCATGTCACCAAACTGAGACTTAATATCTAACCTAATTGCAGTTTCAGCCTCTCCCAGGAATGTAATTTTAACCCATAAGTCTGAAATTTCCTGGTCAGCACTAGTGAGGTAATCCACCTGATAGATCCCTGTCATCTCCCAAAAGAAGGTGAGACAATCCACTCTGCTTGCTACTTCCTTGTCCTGCCCCTTGCTGCCCATAAAATTATTTCATTTTCTACAGCTCTTCAGAGCTCCTTTCTATTTGCTAGATGGGGTGCTGCTCAATTCATGAATCATTGAATAAAGCCAGTAAGATCTTTAAAATTTACTCAGTTGCATTTTGTTTTTAATAGCCCTTTCCACTATACAATACTGCTATGTGTATATCCCTTAATATGAAGGCCTCACTTTGGGACACTGTTACACATGGTTTATGTTAATTCATATTTGTGTGTGTTTGTCCCTCCCCACTAAGATTATGCACTTATTGAAATAAGCTCTGTATCCCCAGCATCCTTCATATTTTCTGTACATACTAAGTAGCATATTAAAAATGTACACAGTGACTATCTCAAAGGTGATTTGTTTTTCCTCTTCCACAGATAAACTCTACTGGTTCCATTGTCCTTGCAGTTTTCATCTCTCCCAAAAAAGCACTGGATCATTCCTTTTGTTACCAGACCCTTATTAAAAGTATCTGGCATCTACAAAGTTGTCAGAAAGGAAAATAAAAGTTGTACAATAATTGGAGCTACTTAGATAAACAGTAATGCATAAATAACATCATCTCATTATGAGAATTTATTTCAACAAAATGAAAAATAATAATCTGCAGCCTCTGAAAATGTGAGGGAGGACTGAGAAAAAAACAACTTAAATTTTGGAAAATTATTACAAATCAATTACTATTTAACAGTGACACTGAAGCAGTCACTGTATAAAATTCAACAGTATAGAAAATCAGAATTAATGTTGTGCTTACCTTTTGCACTATAAAAGGAGCAGAACTCTCGTAGCTAACACAGGAATTAATGCATCAGGATAGGGTAAGCGCAAGAGATAGTTTTGTGTTAAGAGATCAAAATTTTAATTCATCTCTGTCATTAATTTTCTGTATAACATTAGACCAGGGACTCACTGCTCTGTGACTCAGACTTCTCATCAATGAAATGAAGAGATTTGGCGAGATCAGTGATTCTTTACCAAAGTGAGAAGACAAATCACCTAGAGAACTGTGTTTTCATGCAGATTCCTGGACTTTGTTCCCTGGAGATTCTGATTTAGTAGGTCTGGGAAAGTATCTGGAACTGTGTGTATTTTAACAAGTCCTGCAGGTGATTCTGATAACACCCACACTGAGAACATTGGATCAGAAATCCACATTCTGTTCTAACTCTCTTTCTCCAGACATTAGCTATAGTTAACAAATGACATAAAGACCTTAGAAAGGAAAGGAAGTTCACTCACTCATCTTTTTGTTTGGAAATTTTTTTAATCCTTGAAAAGCTAAATATCAACCATTAAAACAAGAATGAAAATAAAACCAAAAAACCAACTGAGGTATTGGCCATGTATTTATAACAAAGGGAAATACTGGTCGTAAAGGTCACTGAAGTTCTCCGGGTCTATCCCTAAAGAAAGTCAGAGTGCTGATGGTGTGTTATTGTAATGTTAATCTTTGATAATAATGATGGCCTAAAAATTAAGAGGCACATTTGCTAAGCAGTCTTCCCCTGGCCCTGGTTCTGTCTAGTCTAATCGGGTTCTGGACAGCAAAAAAGCAAAACTAAAATAAAAAGAAAACAAGTAGTAATTGCAACAGAAACGATGTGAGCCCTTTCAAGATCCCAGCTGCTTTGCAAACAGCAGCAATCTAAAACAGATTAGCTAACGGACAGCCAGGCTTCATGTCACTCTCTCCCTAACACAAGCACACACGTGCACATGCACACATGTGGTGAATGAGGGCTCCTGAGCTTGCAAAAACGATGGAGAATGTGCACTTGAATACATTTGCCCTAAACAAACAAATGAATTTTATCTCCAGCAGAGCTCAGGAAAAGAGGTACATAAAATGATCAACATCACTGTTTTTAAAATATTTTATTTTCTAAGTCCTTAGTAGGAAATATTTAAAGTATAAAGCGATGTTGAATGGAAAAGAAGTTTTCGTGGATGGTTATGTTAGCCGTCCACCTTAGCATCTCAAAGAATTGTCTGAGAAGACACGGCATTCACAATGTGTGAGGACAGAAATCAAAGTCACAGTGTTTCCTGTGGTGAGAAATTATTATGCTCCTCCTCCTGCTAAGAATCTTCAAACGTACATATCATGAAGACTTTATCATATATGCCAACTAACTCCATGACTGCAGATTTGAGGAAAGAAAATCATCCCGATGGTAGTGCAATTTAGGGTTTTGAGGTACACTTAGGCCACCTAACTCTGAGATTACTCTCTGGAAGTAAAAGTGTAAGACATTAGCTGGCATTGCACGAGGTAAATTTTAAAGAGAGTGGCTGTGACTATGAGTCTGAGGACATTTAAAACATGCTCTATTACCGTATTCTGATTCAAACTACCAAAAGAGGGCAAAATCCTTTCTCAGCAACACCTCAATTAGTGTTTGATTGAATAACTAGGGTACTGTAGCTCAGCCAAGGTGACCCATCAAAAATATTATCACAGCACCTGCAAACTCAGTCCTTTCAAAAATATTCCCCTTTGTACCCTTTAACTGTTTGGGCAATCTACCATCCTACTGTTCATGGCACCTCATATCATGAGAGTGGTAGCAATCGACATAGCAGCCCACAGACTGAGCAGTTAAAAGGTCTCTTTAAGGTTTCTGGGGAGTTCTCTGACTAAATATCTGCACCTTATCATTTAGGTACTTTTAAATTTTTTATTTCTAATTTTATTGCAATGTAATTGCCATACAATATTGTGTAGGTTTAAGATGTACAATGTGATGATTTGATATACATATTACTGTGAAATGATTATGACACCATATCCTGAATCATATAGGTTTCCCCAGAGGAATTTATATCATGAGAGTGGCACTATTACACTGATGTGTGCGAAAAGGTTTGGAGAACCACAAGACTGGAGGCAGAAACCCTACTTTAGAGACCACTGCAACTATTCGAGTCTGACTTCAGGAAGGGTAGTGGCAAAAGGAAGAGAAGACAGATTCATGAGATCTTTCAAAGATAAAAAACTGGGGAACTTGGTGATAAACCAAAGTTATATGTTCATTTATTCAACAAATATGCCTATTGTGTGTTAGACACTCACAAAATACTAGAACTCAAAGAGACCGTAGGTCATTTAGTTCAATGACTTCATTACTAAACTGAACAAAGTGAGGCCAAGAAAAGCAATTCCTAAGATAACATTGGAAATTAATGAATAACTGAGGGTACAATAGCCTTCTATTTATTAGTGGAAAGGGTAGGGTGTTTTCCCTTCTAAAACACATTAGCACTTACAGCAGGAATATTTTACCTTTTAAAATGAGGGAAATTGCATTTTCTACCAGTTAGCTCTAAAGAACTCTGATAAAACATATTGCTGGCGTAAAACATAAATACAAACAATTTCCCTACATTCTCCTTACTAATTAAAGGGAAAAATCTACCTACCTCATTAAATCTGTAGAGGACAGCAACTATAGAAGATTTATGAAGGCATTTGGAAGGACATATGCTTGGAGAGTCTATGCAAAGCATAATATGAATAGAAATGAGAAAAAAATGAATGAAAGTTACATTAGTAAGTATAAATGCATGCTGCTTAAATCTCACATTCAGATGTCCTTGATCCCAAATCGCAAAGATAGAAATGCTGGCATTGCTCATAATTGTGCAGATGAAGTTAGAACATGCATAAAGCATATATTCCACACCTGGCTCACTTTAGCAACTCAATAAAAGAAAGCTATTGTTACTGTTGATGGTTTCGTTATTATTATTTGCACATAATCAGGCAGACATTATGCACAATGGAACATGATTTCTATGATTTATGGATTTGCTACCATCTGTGTATCCTTCGTATTGATTTAGCTAAATTTGAGTTCAATTCAGTAGTTACTGATTGCAAACTATGTGCGAACCACTCTTCTAGGCATGGGAATTAAAAGAAAAATTAGTCTTTATTTCCAAAGTAAGTCACAGTCAGTTGGGAAATTTAGTTATATGAAACAGATTATAGCAGTGCAAGATATATGTGCGAGGATAGGTGTGCTATGGGAGCAGAGATGATTTGTCACTAAACCTGCCTAAATGTGTAAGAGGAGCCTTCTTAGACATGGTGATGTTCATGCTACATCTTCAGAGATGAAGACGCATTATCCAGGCAAAAAGAGGTTACAAATAGCTGGAATAGCAAGAGCAAAACCACAGAGGTATGATGCATATATATCTCTACCTTATCCTGCATATATTCCAGTATTATCCTTTACAATTACAGTAAATATACACATATATATATCCTATGTCATACAAAATACATATCTAAAATATATAATATATGACTACTAAGAACACCTTTGTACCAAAAAAGTAAGATAACATAAATGGACAAATTCCTATAAAAATGCAAACTACCAAAAATGAGTAATATGAAATAGAAAATTTAAGTACACCTTTAATAATACATATGTACATGCACCCTGGATCCACAGCTGCTCTGTGAGTGTCTGTGCTCTCCAGACCCTAGCTCCATGGCCACTCCACAACCACCTGAGCCAAGGACACCTGAGTCACTGCTATGGCAGTATCACCCATATCCCAACCTTGGAGCCACTGTTGTTTCATGAATGAATGCTTGTATTCTGGACCCTGGCTCTGGCAGCCACTTCTGAAAGGCTCATGCCTTGGATACCGTTAGCAATGCTGCAGTGGGGGAACCTGAGCCCCAGACTTTGGCACCACCTCCAGCTCGAATTCTGGAGTCACAATCTCCCCATGCATGACCATGCTCTAGACCCTGGGGTTCTATGGCACCCATGCATCAGACGTTGCTGCCACTGCCACCAAGAGAGCACCACAAGCTAGACATGGTGCCAAGAGAGATCCACTCTACAACAACTTCCCCTGTAGGAAAAAAAGAATAGGAAGACCCTCATGGGCCTTTGCAACTGAGGAAAGGGTAGGGAATGAGATGCTCCCAAGGGCTTTGAAAACATTGAAACTATTCTTGAGACTCTAGAAGGCCACATGCTCAGAACTGTGCACATGTTCATTAAAGACCTGAGAAGGCCCTGTGCTTTCCCCAAAGGAAGTGGGATTACATATTTAATGTTCTTAAAGAAAAACATGTATACCACCAAATATATCACTGGCAAAACTACCCTTCAGAAATGAAAGGGAAATTAAGACATTGCTGGGTTAATAAAAAACAATAGGGAGTTTGTCATTACCAGATCTGTCTGTGACAAACACAGAAGACAGCTCTTCAGACTTAATTGAGAGGATTTTAGACAGTGACTCAGTTCTACATAAATAAACAGCAGCAGCAAAGGTAACTACACAGGTAAATACAGTTTTTAAAAATATAAATGTGTTCTTTGTAAATCCTTTTTACTATTTGATTTAAAAGGCAACTGCATAAAGCAATAATTATAAATCCACTTTCATGGATATTCAACATATAAAAATACCATCTGTGAGAATAACAGAATAAAGTGGGGCAGGGAATGGAGATACATAGGAGCAGACCTTTGCATACTATTGAAGTTAAATTGATATTAATATGTTCTAGGTTGTTATACATTTAAGATGTTATTCATAATCCCCCAGGCAACCACTAACTAAATTACTCAAAGATATTGTAAAAGAAGTAAATTAAATTGATACACAATAAAATATCAATTTAATATAAGAAATTATACAGTAATAGAGGAATTGAAGAACAAAAAGGACATAGACATAGAGAAAACAAAGAGCAAACTGGCAGAAGGAAATTCTTCCTTATCAGCAACTACTTCCAATGTAGATGGATTAAACTCTCCAATTAAAAGGGAGAGATTGGTATAGCAGATTAGATAACATGATACAACTGTATGCTGTCTACAAGAGAGTCACTTTAGATCCAAAGACACAATATGTTGAAAATGAAAGAATGGAAAAAGATATTTCATGCAAATAATAATCTACAGAAAACTGGAGTGGCTATACTAATATCAGACAAAATAGACTTTAAGTCAAACATTGTTAGAAGAGGTAAAGAAGGACATTGCATATTTATAAGCATGTCAATACACCATGCAAATATAATTAATATGTACATACCTAATTACAGAGCCCCAAAATATATGTAGCAAAAACTAGCAGAATTAAATGGAGAAATCGACATTTTACAATAATAGAAAATCTAGACATATTATCAGCAAGGGAATACAAGATGAACAACATGATATACCCGACAGTCCTAATGGACATCTAGAGAAGACTCCATCCAACAATAGCAGAATATACATTTTTATCAAGTTCACATAGTGCATTTCTAGGATAGACCACAGATTAGGCCACAAATCAAATCTAAATAAATTTTTGAAGAGTGAAATAATGCAGAGTATTGTCTCTAGGCACAATGGAATGAAAATATGAAAACTGGAAAATTCACAAATATGTGGGAATTAAACAACACAACTTCAAACATTCAATGCGTCAAAGACATGATCACAGGGGAAAGTAGGAAATACTTTGGAGAGAAAAAATTTGTTCAGAATATCACCATGTGTGGGATACAGTGAAAGCACTGATCAGAGGGAAATTTGTGGCTGTGAAAGCCTCTGTTAAAATTAAAAAGGTATCAAATTAGTAACCTAACATCACACTTTAAGGAACTGGAAAAAGAAATGAATCCAAAACTAGTGGAAGAAAAGTTGTACTAAAGATTATAGCAAAGATGAATGAGAAAATAGAAAAACAATAGAATTAATGAAAACACAAGTTGGTTCTTTAAAAAAAAAAATTGGGAAATCTTTAACCAGAATGAATCAGAATAAAAGAAGACTGAAATTCCAAAAGGCAGAAATGAAAGTGGGTGTATTACTACTGATCTCACTAAAAGAAAATAGATTTTAAGACAATACTATGAAATATTATCCACCAACAAATTATTTAACCTATATTAAATAGACTACTAAAAACATGCAAATTACCAAAACTGACTCTAGAAACAGTAGAAAACCAGAAGAGACCTATAACGAGTAAAGATATTGAGTAACTATAAACCTCTGAACAAACAAATCCCAGGAGGAGATAGATGGCTTCACTGGGTGAATTCTGCCAATTCTTCTCAAGCTCTTACAAAGAACATAAGATGGGGAAACACTTCAAAATTCATTCTGTGAGGTCATCAGTACCTCAATACCAAAATCTGGAAAGAAAACCAAGAAAACTATGGAGCAATAAACTTTATGAATACAGATGAAACATCCTGAGCTAAATATTAGCAAACCAAATACAGTGACATTTTAAAATGCAACATGACTAACTAGGATTTATCCCGGGAATGCAATGATGGTGCAACATAAAATTAAGCAGAACACATTAACAGAATCAAGGAAAAAAATTACATAAATGATCATTTCTGTTAAGAAAGTAAAAAAACACTTGACAAAATACAATAACCTTTATAAAAAACGAAACAGTCAACATACTATGAACAGAAGTGAACTTTCTCCAGAGTGAGAAAGGGAATACATAAAAACCCATAGGTAACATTGAACTGTATGACTACAATCAGGTGTTGAAATGCGCAACAATATTCCTGATTCTGGAGCCAAACAAAATTCTATGGTAATAAAATAAAAAATGAGAAGATTGCTGTTTAACCTTACTGGGCCTCTCATCTCTATGCCCCACTCAGGCCTCCTTAGGCTTCTAGCCCCTGACTGAGTTGGGCTGCGTGTGAATGCTGGCCCATTCCTGTGGGGAGGTGAGACTCTTCTAGTAAATAAGAGCTTGACGACTCCTGGTCGAGCTGGCTGAACCTTTCGTAGAAATGCATGGCAATGTGAAACTCTTTCTACCCAAGTTTGGTTCCTTCCTCTCCCCTTTCTCTTTCACATAAGTAACACCTGGTTTGTCACCTGAAGCTCTCCTGCCTAGGCCTCATTACTTTCCTCACCAGCTGTCTTGCAGACTGAAACATGCCTTGGTGTCTGCTGCTCAGAGAGCCTCAGCTCTATAGTCTGTGTGCTCTGATTACACCTCTCTCTGTCACGGAGACTCCTATTATGGCAGTTGGCATACTGCACTCTGTGATAATTTCTTCATCTTCATTCTAAGTAGGCTGCAACCTCAGGGAAAGTAGGTACTGCATTTTGCTCATTTTTGTAATCCTCAGAAGCCAGCATATTGCCTAGAACTACATTATCTTCTTATATCTTCATATACCCGAAGGTTAAGATATTTAGGAAACAGTGGTCTGCTGGTGGTAGGTGAGAGTGGAGCCCACAGCAGAACCATGTGTTACAAATGGTTTACAGATGTATGACAATAGGGATCAGCTTAGCTAACTGGGACCTGAGGCAGCTTGTTCTGGGCCGATTAGGTAGCCCGAGCTGTCTTGTCCACATTATCCCAGGGGCTATGCAAATCTTATCTATCTACAGGTGCCATGATACAAAATTGTTTGGGGAACACTGCTATGGGACATACCAGATTCTTTGTGTCAGAGGGCTGTCAAAGGTTCTGCAGATTGGAAAAAGATAAGTTGTAGTGAGTTTTGATTTGTCGACCCCTTCCCACAGTGGAAATCACTGGCTTAGCACATTGCAGTAGTTCATTAACTGGTTGTCTCGCCAATGGGTTTCAGCCCCGGGCAAGTTCGCTATGGATTCAATGTGACCAAAGAAACTGACAGCAAAACGTTCTTGGGGTGAAAGCGTTATACCCAACTTTATTTCCAGGTGGCAGGTCAGTCACTAAAATCCCATTCACTCAGAGCGAGTCTGCATGCAGCAAGCTGGTCTCTGCCTCTGGGCCTCTCTGCACAGTCGTCCCGCACAGTCGTCCCACGCAGCCATCCTCTGGGCCTCTGTCCTTAGCACTGCCACCATTACAGACTCTGCTCTGCTCTCCTGCAGCCTTACAGCCATGTCACCATGTCATGCCCAGAGTGCTGGGTGGAGCTCTTTATATAGAGTCAACAACCATGTATTGCCCACAGGTGTGCAGTGAGCTAGTCAACCAGGGCCAGGTGAGAATCCTGGCCACAGGAACTCTCATTTTATCCACACTGGTTAATGAATAAAATTCAAGTTTCATTCTGCAAAAAAATTTTAAAACTGCAATGAATAGATACAAGGACCTAGTGGGCTTAATAAGCATTTGCAAAACTGAAAGTTGAAACTGGAAAGTAGAAGAGATTAAGAGAAAAATGAGCTTCCCGCTTTCAGATGAGCTTTATAACTTGGTCATCAAATTATCGTCAATTAATTGCTCTGACTTAAGACAGATTTTCTGCTAAAGAGGGTTATCCCCACAAAGATCAAAGTTCTGAATAAGGTCTTAATGCAAACCAAAGAAAAAATAACTATGCCTGAAAAAATATATATGCATGAATAATCCATAATGATGAATTGGCAAATCAGATTCCTGGATGTAAACATGACTAGAAATTCTGAGGCTCTTTACTTAATTTTCAATATGTTAAACCTGATTTCTAGATAGAATCATGAAGCAATGAAGCTTGAAGGGACCTCAAAGATCATCTAGGCCCACTCTCTCACTTTATAAAGAAATGGGGACTCAGAAGTGATTGAGCAAGGTGACAGAATGAAATGACAAAGTCAAGAACAGAATGCAAAATTTCTGGATGTTAGTCCAGTGTTTTGATCTGTCCTCTAAGCATAATTTTTCTAGAAAACATTTAAGGCTGCTGATAAAATGTCTTGCACAAGAGATGTACGACTGTCAGGGAACCAAACTGGTGGGAAAAGGCAGAGATTAAATTAAATAAAGAAGTAGCCATAGAGGAACCAAATTCCAATGAAAGAGAAAAAGGAGGTTTTATTCTCACATTTTGACCCAAGAAATATATACTAGCATTTTTTTCAGAACCCAGACTTATAGGTAGTTATAAGTTACCTCTTTTTTTATTAACATATGCCTCACATACAATAAAATCCAGTTTTTGGTGTACATTACTGTGAGTTTTCACAAATACACCTAAGTCATATAACTATGGCCACATTCAAGGCATGAAAGAGTTGCATTCCCACTGATTTAAAAAAATGTCCCCATTCCCATTGATAATGAACATCTTCTCTCACCTGCATAGATGGCGCTGCTTGCTTTTCTGTCCCTGTAGTTTTGTCTCTTTAAAACAATCTCATCTGGGGTCTGATTTCTTTGATTTGCCTAATGCCATTCAGATTAACCCAGGCACTGTCAAGTACAAGTAGTTAACTCATTTTCATGGCTTATTGATTCCCGTGTATGAATATATCAGAATCTGTTTATCCTTTCCCAGGTTAGGAGCATTTGGGTTATTTCCAATTTTTTATTATTACAAACAAAGCTATGGAAATTCATGTGCATATTTTCATTTTTCTTCAGTAAATCCCCAGAAGTGGAATGCCTAGGGCTTATGCACAGTATATGTTTAACTATACAAGAAGCTGCCAAAGTGATGCCCTTCTGAGATCGCTCTGTTCTCTGACCAGATACAGGAGATAGTCACGGAGATAAAAATAGCTCCTCTCTAACCATCTACCTGTCCTTCAAGAAAGCCAGCATTCCAAGAGGACCAATACTGTGTGGCCATTACCACAGGCTCCAAGAGAAACTGAATCAGACTGAGCCAACTCAAGACCAGGAGGCCCTGGAGACCTGAACCAGAGGCCTCAGAACCATCGACTGTCTTTCCAGAAGCCTAGCATGGCCACCCATGGACCAGATATTACAGTAACACAACACATAAGTGGTGATTAAAGTAACAACAAGTTGTGAAAAGATATTCCTTCCAGGGGCTGTGTGTGTACTTTGTGAGTTCCGTGAGGGTGGGAAGGGGGGCAAGAGAGGTGCAAGCGGGTGTGCAGAGGTGAGAACCGCATCCGCAGGGCCACGGCTAGCCGGACAGTGGGCATAGGACTGGGTGAGGACAAGACAAATTCCTTCTAAAGACTAACACACAGGCATCGCTGTGGTCTTTCTATGTGTGTTTGGGGTGGAGGGGGTGAGGGACATCAGGGCCTAGGTTGCCAGAACCCAGGTGGAAAGAGGATTTGAGGTGTAGAAGGTGACAATGATGCTCCCAAAAGACAGGCAGACTAAGAAATTGCTCACAGGTGACCTGCCTCGTGGCGACGTTTGTTGCACCTCACAGTGTGCTGCCAGCATCCGAAGACCCTCAGACGGACCCGATACTCACCCTATCAAAAGTCAGCCCAAGGTGACTAAACGGATGGTGTTTGAGAGGCACAAGCCCAACACTGTTTACGGCACTTTCTGGTTAAGAAACTGCGGGCAGAGCAGAGGCCTCCCACGGCAAGGAGCGGAAGCCAGCCTCCCCAGGGCGGGTGATAAAGGGGCACATCGTCTGGTCTCGGCTTTCATGGTACTGTATCATTTGTGAATGTCAGTCAGTAAATGCTCCTCTCCAAAACATTTTGTTAGTGCAAATTCTAAAAGATTTTATGGTTAACATTAAATATATATATATATGTATATATACACACACACAAACACATCTCTCACATAATTATATATATAATTAATTACCTGTGATTATATATACACATAATATATAATTATAAGTTATAATTATATATACATAAAATTATGTATATGTGTGTGTGTTAAATTCAAGTTAGGCACATTTTTTGTACTTGTCTTTAGTCACTGTACAAGGTGTTTTATTTGGAAAACTCATGGACAGTGGACCCTGGACACAAGCTGCCTCAGCTGCCCTGCTCCTTTCTAAAGTATGTTCTTAATAATTTGCAAGTGTCCGAGTTTGCTTCAAGCACACTTACAATCTACCATCCCTGGAGGATGTATGACATACTATACCCCAGCTTTTATACAGTAGCCTGAAAATAAATAGACAGTGAAAGCACAGTGACTGTAAAGACAAAATAAAAGCCCTCAGTTTTTACATTTCTGTCATTTTATGTAAGCACTTGTTTTTATTTATGTCTAAATCAGTGAAACAAAGTGTGAACAGCAAGGTATAAATTTTTTGAAGGGGCATGCAAAATTTTACTGGATTAGAACATAAATTATTCTACTGAATTTGAACCGTACTTCAAATTTATTTGCAAAAACGCTAAATTTATTATTCTTTGTTAATTATTTACTTCTAAGTGCAGAACAAATCCAGAAATTAAAGCATGACACTTGTTTTATAATTTAAAAGTACTGAATCGTATGGTTTCCACAGTCTTTGCTTTCCTTAATTCCTTGTTTTCCCTTCATAATTACATACAAAATGTGCAGTAAAAGAAAATTTACTGTATTTTTCTGATTATTACTATTATTGATTTTAATTCATGAGTATTACTGTTTTTTTTCCTATTTAAAAGGATATATTAAAAAAATATGCCTCTCTCAGTATCAAATATACTTCTTGTGCCACCAGAGGTGGATATTTTATTGCTTAGAATCCTTCATAATTTGGCCCTACTGTTATTTTTTTTCCATTTTAAACAGCTCTATTGAGATATAATTGACTTACAATAAACCACACATCTTTAAATCGCACGGTTGGATAAGTTCCGGCATCCACATGCACCCATTAAACTATTACCACCGTTAAAAGTGTGCATATTTCCACCAACCCAAGTGTTTCCTTTTGCCCCTTTGCAATCAACATGTTCCACCCCTTGCGACCCTCTTACTTGTCTCCTTCTCCGTCACTATACTTTACATTTTCTAGAGGTTTATGTAAGTGGAATCGTGCAGTATGTACTATTTTATGTCTGTACTCTTTCATGCCCAACTTATTTCATTCAGCATAATCATTTTGAGATGCATTCTGATTGTTACATGTATCAGTGTTTCATTGTACGGCTATGCCAAAATGTGTTTATGCCTTCACCTGTTGGTGGACACTTGAGTTGTTTCCATTTTTTGGCTATCACAAATAAAGCTGCTTTGAGCATTTGTGTACAAGTCTTTTAGTGGATATATGCTTCATTTATCTTGGATAAATACTCAACAGTGGAATATCTAGAATATTAGGTAAGTGTATGTTAACTTCATAAGAAACTACAACACACTTTTCCAAAGTGGCCATACCATTTTAAATTTCTACCAGCTGTGTGTGGCACTTCCTGTTCCACCAAGTCTTCACCATGCTTGCTATTGTCGATCATTTAAATTTTAGGCATTCTAATAAATCTGTCAAGGTTTCTCATTGTGATATTAGTTTATATTTCCATAATGACTGATGACATTCAGCATCCTATTATGGTCTTATGGACCATCTGTGTATCCATACTTCCTTGGACGTTTGATAGGCTTCTCCATTGCCATATATAGGCCTGACTTAGACTGTATTTGGGGTCTTCTCGACGGTACTAAACCTTGCCCAGCTTGGAGGAGTCTTCTAATGGTTTCCAGCACAGTGGAATCCAACTCCTCCCCAGGAGCAGAGGGTTTTCTCTGTTCTCTTCCTCCAGCTGTAATGGGTCTTTACCTGAGCCCACAGGACAACAGGGTTTTTTGCATTTCCACCAGGGGTTTAAGACTTTGGCTTCATAAGGGATACTAAATAGGGGAGTACAGTTCAGTAAGGCCTTTGTGCCTTTCTAATTCATTCTCGTAATCACCCAGAAAGGTTCATCGAGAACAGTTAGCAACTGGGTTTGTGTTTTCATCGTGTCCACAGATCTCAGGAGTTTTATACTTTCATGCTAGCCCACACTCTGCCTTTGGTAATTCTTAAAAAATGTTAGCTGTACTTTGCTTACAGTTTATATACCTAGCATCTACCCCAAAGAAGTAGTGCTTACAGCCCATCTCTCCTTGGAGGTACCTGTCCTTCCTTGGATTTCAGGTTAGTTGTTTGCCCTACATCCTCAGTTCTCTGATGAGTTCAAGAGAAGTTGTGGTTTTTCAGATTATCTAGCATTTTAAGATGGGAGCACTGCTCTTACTAGCTTTCTGTACCCTAAACAGAAGATAGAAATCTATCCTTTATTTTTTGTAGTGAATAATATTGCATTATAATCAGAGAGTATATTCTGAAAGAGGTTGTTGATCACTTGAAATTCATTTGGGACTAGTATACTTTTGAATGTTCCATTTACATGTCAAAAGAAGATGCATACTGTTATTGATGAGTATAAAGACATATGTACAGAATAAAATATTCTATAATATATTAATATATTTTATAATATATATTTTATATATATTATATATATTTATTAGGCACTTATTAATGTTGCTGTATATTCTACAATTTACTTAATTTTCTCTCCTTGATCTGTTACACTCTGCAAAATCAACTACTGACTTATTTATTTCTTCCTGTAATTCTCACATGTGCTTTATATTTTGAGTCTGTATTTTAGTTTCATGATTGTTATATTTTTTTGATCTATTGTTTACTTACCAGCACATACTCTCCTTCTTTGTCCTTTATGATGTTTTTGCCTTCATATCTTATTCATCAGATAATACAGTGTTTACCTTGGCTTCCTTTTGAAATAGTATGATGTCTGTAGGATGTATTTTTTCATTCCTTTATTTTCTTCTTACTTTTTCTTATGACATCAATACTTGTTATTAGGTCTGTCATCTTCCTTTATTCTTTCTGATTTTGATGTCTTTTGCTGTCTTAATCTTTCACCATAAGGCATCCTTTCATTTTCAAGTTCTATATCACTTTTACTTAAATGTGTCTCTTATAGATACTCTATTTCTATATGATGTTCCTCCTTTCTTTCAGTCTTATCTTCCATTCTATTGAGTCCGTTTTCTTCTGCTTGCTTAATGATACACATTCTACAGTTGATCCTTGAACACACGATTTTGAACTGTGTAGGTCCACTTAATATGGGGATTTTTTTCAATAAATATATTGGAAGATTTTTTGGAGAGCTGTGACAATTTGAAAAAAGACGTTTTCTTTTCTCTAGCTTGCTTTATTGTAAAAATACAGTGTATAATACATATGGCATACAAAATATGTACTCATTGGCTTTTTATGTTATCAATAAGATTTCCAGTCAACAGTAGACTATTAGTAGTTAAGTTTGGGGAGAGTCAAGAGTGATATGGGGATTTTTGACCGCACAGGGGTCAGCATCCCAAATCCCCACATTGTTCAATGGTCAGCTATACTTTTATTTTTGCATTCATTACCTTATTTTATTAAGACCTAGACTTATGTTTATTTTTCATTATTAGTGCCTCAAGCTTATAAAATGCCTGTGTCTTGCTCCAAACAAGAATTTCAGCACTTCAAATGGTATTTTTTCCTTTCTCCTTCTCCATGACTGCTTGACTCACCATATCATAGGCTTTTCCTCCCTGCTGATACCAACATACCTTCTTAAGTCATCATCTTTGTATTTTTTCTTCAACTCCTTCTTTTTCTCTTCTTCCTCATACTCCTCTTCATCCTTTCTTTCTATTTTCTACTCCACCCTGGCACTGCTGGTGTCTAGGGAAATGTGTACAATAGAAATATGATAAAGTTTCAATTTCCACCCCACCACCATCTTTGTTTGCTTGGGCTGCTATAATAAATCAGCATAGACTGGGTGGTTTAAACAATAAACATTTATTTCTTATAGTTAGTGAGGTTGGCAAGTCCAAGATCGCTGTGGTGACAGATTCAGTTCTTGGTGAGAGCCCTCTTTCTGGTCTGCACATGGCTGTCTTCCTGTTGTGTCCTCATGTGGGAGAGAGCAGACAACAAAGCAAACTCTCTCTTGTCTCTTCTTAGAAGGGCATTAATTCCATCATGAGGTCGCCACCCTCATAATCAAATTATCTCCCAAAGGCCCTACCTCCAAATACCATCACATTGGGGATTAGGGTTCTCGAAGCATATAAATTGTGGGAGGACATAAACAGACAGTCCATAGCACCCCCACCCCCATCCAAAGCACGCACACACACACACACACACACACACACAACTACATTCAATCTCACTGAGCATCTCCTTCAAGACTGAGTAAGTTGTTAAATGCACCTCTGAAATCGATCAATCTCCCTGCTTCATCTCTTCTGCATCCTGGACTGGGCTGACAGAGTGAGGCAGTAGCCTGTGCTCGCTCACCATCTCGTCAAAACGACTCTGTCAGCATCTCATTGATTCACTTCAACAAAAGCCTCTATGTCAACCTTCTCTCCAGTCTCCTGAATATCTGCTTCTTCCCCTCACATGAGGCTTGGTATCTGTGCATTATGTTTTTGAAATATTATCAAACACTGAGGTAGAATAATGGAATGGAAAGAATACAGATACAGAAACCTTATGTCCAAGTCACAACTCATCAAACCCTTATTTAGTCACCTGTAATGTGGGAAAAATAATGAAATGGCTGCCATCCTAAATGGGACTATTGGAAAGCACAAGTTAGATAATGTACATAGAAGTCTCTGGATACAACCACATGATATACACATGCTTTAGGTGGTATCAGTTATACTCTGGTCATGTGAGATGGGTCCCCAGAGATTTCCCCATAGACTTGTGAAATCCAGCAGCTCAAATGCCACCTTCTCTGGGAAGCCTCCCCAAATCCTTAGGTAAGAATTGCTTCCTTTTTTGTTTGCATGCTTACCCTTAATCATTCTGCACAACTGAACTTAGTGCTCAGTCTGGCCTTGTGTCTCATCTGGATAAGAATCACCATTTATCTCTCATACAAAAATCCTGGTACTTATCTCTATTGGAGTTTGTATATAACAGTGGTCTATCCTCACGTTTTTTTTTGCTAACTAAACACTCAGAATTGTCATGACAAAGACCATGCCTCTACATCCCTGGAATCCAGTGTAGTTCTTGGTCCTGAAAAGGTGCTGATTAATGGTTTAGTCCATGGACATAAAACAGCATTGACTTTTTGGGGTACTATTTCCACTTTGTGCCTAAGCTATGGAGCACTGGAGGGTCAAAAAGCTACAGGTGGTAGGAACACAGGGACCACCATGAGCCATATGACTAACCCATGTCTGAATCATTTTGTGAATTCGTTGTGCTTTTGTTTACATCCACATGCCCTGAGAAGACTTCCTATCTTCTGCTACTCTTCTTTACAATGTCTGTGAGATTAGGCATGAGATTTGTATCATCACAATTGAGCTTAATAAAAGAAAATATTTCCTTGGAACATGAAGTCTCATTCAGACCAATTAATTGTAATTCAGAGAATAAATTTCATTTAATAATATTCCTGCTGATAGCACTGAAAGAACGATCATTTATTTCCAAATTACATTGTAAAATTCTTTTAAAATGGGAATAAATGAAATTATTTAGGAAGACAATCTATTAATGCTTCAGAAGATAACCTGTATTAAGCATCATACAAGTCAAATAAAAACAGTCTTGAGGACAATGAAATGAGCATCTTATATTTGAAAGCAAATAGAGAAAGGTGTTTTTAAGAATTCATAAATCTTTGTGGCTACTATTGAGTTGAATAGATGAAAACTATTAATTTTAACTGAAGAAAATAGAATCATAGAGGGAAGAGGAGATTATAGATGTGATCCATTAAAATAAATATTATTTGTTATTTGGTGGGGGAGTATAATGAAGGTAATGCTAAATACATTTCTTTACATGCTTAATAGTTGTTGGGAAATTGAATCTGAAAGAATAGACATTACACAAATCCCCATTTTCATCTTCAAGACATTATCAAAAGAAATTTTCTTTATACTAAATCTCAAAAACATAAGGACTTATCTAAATGAAAATAGATTGTCTATTTATTATACTGGCAATATTTTCTGGAAATGATTTTTTTAACTGAGTTTTGAATAATACTATTTAATATACTGCAGGTTTGCTGCAGTTAAATCTAGTAGTTGGAAATCTTGAACTTTAAATTTTATTTTGTTTAATAGTCAACTGAACTCAACCAAATATTTTCCAGAATGACTCTTTTTCCATGAACATTGTGAATGCTTATTGAACCATCCTTAGTTATTATACCTTTGTGAAAATACCTAAATAAGAGAAAAGTAATAATAATTGGTGCACTTTATTTTGTGCCTTCTATATGCAAGGTACAAAACTAAGGGGAACATTTTAATGCATCCTCTTTAGCAACGTAGTGATTTCATGCCTTTTTGGAATTGTGATTGTCTTATTTAATATGATTACCACACATATTAAATACAGGGCTCATTGGACCCTCTCCAGAGGACTGACTGGGTCCAAACTGTAAGATCCCTCTTTTTTTTGAGAAAACTGCCCATACACATCTCACATAGTAGGTGGTGTGACCCTATCTTGAAAGTCCATATCCTGAAAACTGTGCTGACTTTTAAGATCAATTCTGAAAGAATTTGGGGTAATAGGAAACCATACCTTGCACCATATACAAATATAACTCTAAGTGGATAAAATATCTAAATTTAAGAACTAATGCTATAAAAGACTCTTAGGAGAAAACATAAATGTAAATCTTCAGGGATTTGGATTGGGTAACCGTTTCTTAGCTTTGACACAAAAACAAAAACAACCAAGGAAAAAACAGATAAATTAGATATCATCAAAATTAAAAAGTTTGTGCATCAAAAGACACTATCAAGAAAGTGAGAACATAATCGACAGAATGGAAAAATATTGCATATCATATATATGTTAAGGCTCTAATATTCAGAATTTATTTTTAAAAAACCCTTAAACTCAACAATAAAAAGGCAAATAACCCAATTTACAAATGAGGAAAATATCTGAATAGACATTTCTCAAAAGAAGATATACAAATGGCTAACAAGCGCATGAACTGTTCCACATTGTCAGTCAGTAGGAAAATGCAAGTCAAAACCACAATAGGATATTATTCCACACTCACTAAGGTGGCTGTAGTTTTTAAATGGAAAAACAACAAATATTGGCAAAGATATGGAGAAATGGGGTTCTCATGCATTGACGGCAGGAAAGTAATCTGAGCAGCCATGGTGGAGAACAGTTTGGCGGCTGCTCCAAATGTAAAGCATAGTATTACCATAAGGCCCAGAAATTCTACACCTGCATATATACCCGAGAGAACTGAAAACCTGTCCACACAATATCCTTCCCATGGATGTTTGTGGAAGCATTATTAATAAAATCCAGAGAGAGGAAATGATTTAAGTGTACATCAGCTGATGAATGGATACGCAAAATGTGGTATATAGATATAGTGAGATATTATTCAGTCATGAAAAGGAATGAAGTGCTGATACGTGCCAAATATGAATCACCCTTGAAGATATTGTGCTAAATGAAAGAATCCAGACTTTAAAAAGTCTGCTTATTGTATGATCCCTTACGTATACAATATGCAGAATTGTATAAAGAGGGACATAATCTACAAAGAGGGAAAGTAGATTGGTGGTTGCCTAGGGATGGGTAGGGTGGGATGAAAGGGGCATAGCAACTAAAGGCTATGAGGTTTCTCTTTGGGTGGTAAAATGATTGTGAAATTAGGTAGTGGTGATGGTAGCACAACCTTATGAATGTAAAAGACATTGAACTATACACTTTATAATAGTGAACTTAACAGCATATGAATTATATCTCAATAAAAAATGAAGGTGAAATAAAGGCATTCCCAGGTTTTTAAAAAACTGATAAAATGTGTTTTTAGAAGATCCACCATACAAGAACTATTAAGGGAACTTCTTCAGGTTGAAAGCAAGTGACTCTTCGACAGCAAGATCATTCGAGTCCAGACGAAATAACAGAGACCACTGGTAAAGCTAATTAGGTAGAGTTAGTCCTATATAACTCTGTTTATTCCTCTTTTCTGTGACACTAGTGTTCTTTGTATTACTTCAATACATTTTGAATATGTGCTATATGCTATTATAAATATATGCTATTTCATTCATCTCATTGATTCATCTTACCACACAGTGTCACTTCCTTACTCAAATACAACTCCTTTCCACAACTCTCCGTTCCATTATTGTCAAATACATTGCATTTCTGTTACACACTCAGTCATTCATTTATTTACATATTGTTTTATAAACTACTTTTAAAGTCACTTAAGAGATGAAAAAATATATATACAATTGCATTATATTTTATAATAACCTACATAATTGTTTTAACAGTGGTCTCTGTTGATCACTTTGCTTTCTGGACTCAAACAATCACCTTGATTTCAGAGGTTAACATTGCCACTATTAAATAAAGACTCACAGAATTAGATAAACTGAAGGTCAGAAACTCAGATCTATATAAGGCTGGAAATAGGATCAGAGAAGAAATAAATGAAGGTAAAGTACAATCTTTTATTTTTCTGATTCTTAAGTAATCTAAAAATGAGTGCTCAAAGTAGTAATCATAATATCATATCATGTGCTTATACCAGGTTAGTGAGATTAGTAAGAACAATGTCCTGAGGCACTGGACAGTGGGATTAGGAACGCACTTTTAGAAGGTCCCTGCTATAAACATGATGTGGCACAGTATTATTTCAAAGTACACATACATTAGTTGTAAATGTAAATTGTACCTTATAAGGCAACAATTTAAAATACTTTAAAAAGGAACCCAAATTTAGTATCTTATGGTCTGGAGGTTAGAACTCTGAAAACGTGCCTTGCTGGGCTCAAAGCAAGGTGCTGGTAGAGCTGCATTCCTTCTGGAACCTCAAAAGGAGAATTCAATTCCTTGCCTTTTCCTGCTTCTAGAGACCAGTGCATTCCTTGTCTGTGACCTCTTCCTTCACCTTCGACGCCCGTAGTACAGCATTCTCCCACCTCTCCCACTCTTACCTTGGCTTCCCTGGTCACATCTCTGACGCTCTGGTATAAGGACTTTTCTAATTACACTGGACCCACCTAGATGAGCCAGGATCTAGCTCCGTACCAAGATCCTTAACTTAATCACACCTGCAAAGGCCCTTTTGCCATCCATGTAACTAACACAATCACAGGTTCTGGGGAATAGGGGATGGGCCTCTCAGAGGGGGTCATTATTCCCAGCATGATCACAGTTAGGAAGGTTAACATTGCCAGTACTGTAGAATCCCTCTCAGCCCTCTTCTCCCCACACAGATAAGCACTACCCTGATTTGTAAGATAACAGTTATCTTGCTTTTCTCTGTATTTCTGTCCCTTATGTATCTATTCCTAGATAATTACTTGCTTCATACTGAAGAACTGAGTAGCAAGCACAAAGCCAGCCGTATTAGGGAGGATAATGTTGCCACTATTAAAGACTCCCAGAATGAGAGAAGAGGAAGAGTCAGTTCTCAATTTCCCTGGAAGCTTGTTAGATCCTCTACTGGGACAGTCTTTGTATGAAGTCACAGTGAGCCCAGAAGCACAGGGCTCACTAAGGTCAGAGCATCTGCCAGACTTGTAGTGTGAACCAAGTACTGCATGTCTGGCAGAGATATGGTCAGTTTGGATATGTGTTTTCTTCATAATTTAGAGCTCAGTGATCCATTATCTCAATTTAGTGTGGCATTTTGAGAATTTTGTGTGTGTGCCTATTGAGGATTAATGTTTGTTGAATCTTTTGTACTTTTGTCCTTTAAGTACAAATTATTTCCTAACTACAGACTGATTTATATTGTCTGTCTACACTCATTTACAATTGCATCTTACACACCTGCATTTATGCTATGTGAAACTTTGGGAAACAAGTTTCTAATCAGACATTGGTTCTCTTCTAAAGCATGCTTTACCTACAGAATTTAAGAGGATTCCAGCATAAGAGCAGGTTACATTATTTATTGCTGACTGGTATCATAAGATCACTTCTTCTCCACCTTGAAATGCTATTACACTCCAACCCCAAACTCACATATGTACCTGTACGTACCCTTACACACAGCCAGTCCAGGCAGGGCTGATGTTTCTCTTGGGCAGTTGCTTCTAGCACAGAGAGAGTTGATCTGCTTTCCATGGTGGCTGGTGTTGCTTGTGGGCTCTAGAGGGTAGGGAAAGCTGGACAGAGATGAGTCTACTGACTGAGAAGCTCAGGCTAAGTCTTGTGGAACACTTTGAGTCGGATTTTATTATGAGCCAGGTCAGTTGCTTGGAACAGGTGCATCAATAAGAATGGTGCAGTGAAATCAGAGATGATTTCCAAGGACTGAAGTTTAAAATTTTATATATCCATGAGACATTGTATTGAGAAAATAAAGCCTTTATGGGCCTTTGGGGACTTCTAAAGAAGAACATACATGCAAGAAAAAGTGATATGGCAGACTGTTACAAAACCTGCCAGTATCACTGAATGAAGTTGAAGTAGTGGGAAAGATATGACTGTTTACACAGAACTACAGTACTTTATTAACATTGATGGGCAGAAAAAAGCATATAAAAGTACATGTCATGCATAGGAAGCACCTTATTTTTATGACAAGTATGATGCATACACTTCCATTAGCTCTTTAAGTTTCTTTAAATGGAATCAGAGAGGAAAGCTTGTTAGTGGAGTTCTGCCACTTAAGTATATAAAATAAAATGTCTTTAAGAATGAGTCAGCTCCTTGAAGCTTCATTCCTTTAGTCTAGACCAGTAATACCAAGGCAAAGAAATGTCCTTGACCTCAAAATGCCACCTTTTTAAAAATGCATGCCTCATTTTTCAGCATAGAATAATCCTCACCCACAGAGCAAAAGGCATGGAAACTGAAAAATATTTTCTTTCCCCCACATCATAGCTGCAAAGACAAAATACATCCTGGCCTTCGTCATGGTTGGAGAACTGAGTTGGATTTGACAAAGCTACAGCCCCTGGGGCCACAGGCTTCCTTTTTAAAGGCCCTGACGAGATAATTATCTTTAGCTGATCATTTGTGGTGTCACAAGCATTATGCTAAACATTTTAGATGTACTAGCTCCCTTAATGATGACAATCTCCTCATGACAGAGAAACTCATCAATTTTATCCCCATTTAACAGATGGACACCATTGTATCAAAATAAGGTGAAGGAGTCACACCACAGATTCAAACTAGTAGCAAATCCCATTGGCTCCACTTTCAACATTTATCCAGATTCCCACCATTTCTCTGCACCACTGGTGTTACCAACATCATGCAACACTTGGTAGTTATGATAGTCTTTTATTTAGCCTCCCAACAGTCTTACATGTTCCAGTCAGGCTACTGAAATCAGAAGGGCTGAATGAGTGCCACAGAATCGTTTCTCTGCTCACTGCCTGAACCAGAGCAACAGTACATGGATTGCTTTTCATTCCCAGCACACTGCAAGTTTTCTTCAACATCGTGATGCTTGGTATTCCAAACTCAATGGCAGTGTTTGATTAATAATGATTAATCCGGTGTGTGAGGTTGCTATTAGAGAGATGATCTTCGCTTTGCTTGTTTCTTTGGTCTTTTTCCTGGGAGTGGGCCCCATTTATGAAGTGGTGTGCAATCATACCTTTCACAAAGAAGTGTTGTTTAGATACAGATACCCTATCAAAGATTCAGAATGACGTCATAGGAGCTCTGTGCCTGAATGTCATTATCATGAAAATAAGGAAAATTGAAAACCTGGATATTGTGAGGTCAAGTAGATATTAGAAGCCATTATTCTCTGTATACGCCACTCCAAAGCACCCAAAGACAGTTTTTAATACTCAGTTATTAATAAATGTCTTTGGAAATATTAAATGCATGTACATTATAGTTAAAAGTTGAAGTAGTAAAGTCCATAATATAAGTGTATTTTTAACAGAAATGTTAACTGTAATATGTACACTTTTTAAAGCTCTGCATTCATTTATTTCATTATTTCTAAGTTTCTTGGGGCCTCTCTCACTCTCAGGGCCCCGCACCCCCGACCCACCGGTTCCCAGAAGTCTGGTGCCACCAGTTCCAACCCTGCTTCTCCCCACCAGGTCATAGCACCACCCGTCAGAACTCGCCTCGCGGTGGGAAGTGCCCTCCTCTTGGGGCCTCTCTGGCAGAGGACATTCCTCCTGGACAGGCTCGCCACTCAAAGGCTGACATTTATAGTCCATTGAGGAATACAGGAATTGAGCCACATGGCTAAATTATATAATTAAGCATTCACTGCAAACAGAAATTTTCAATCTGAAAACCTGTTTTCAAGATAGAAAGGCATAGTGTTGGAGTACAAAGTTAACTCCTGTTTTGTTTTTGTTCTTCTTAATTCATCTGGATATCCTTCACCCTGCCACAATTAATAACACTTCATTGTCAGAGTTTTCCAAATATCTGCCCCTGATTATGCTAAGTTGGATGAATACTCCTGTCTGCCAGAAAGTGTTCTGTCATTGAATCCTGTGTGGGCATCAAAGTAGATTTAACCACTTATAAGGATATTATCTAAACACAACAACAATTGGTGACCATTCGTTTTCTGAAGTAAGTGGGTGAAAACATGAAATACCAACCAGCTTCCACAGCTGATATCCCCACTTGAGAAATTTCAGAGGGAGAGGAATAATTTAGAGAATTATGATTTGGTTATATATGCTAATGAAGCAGTGGTCTCATTGAACTCGTTGGTGGATAGAGGTTAATTTCCATGTAAGAATGTGAGATACTGGAATATAATTTCATGTAATTTCCCAGCTACCCAAAGAATGCTCTCCAAGGACAACTGGCACCTGCTGATCCATTCTATTCTTCTCTTCAAATGGCTTGAGAGAAATGTTTGAGAAGGAAACTGAGTAAAACTGAGTAAAACTTCTGTAAACTGAGTGTTACAGAAACAGGAAACCCTGAACTAGAAGTGAGAACACCTGGATTCTAATTTCAGCTGTGCCTTCTAATATCTAGGTCAGCTTAGTTGAATCACTTACCTTTTCTAAGGCATAACTTTCACATCTTTAAAATGGGCATGTCAGTCTCTTTATTATAAACAGTATTAAGATAAACAGATAATATTTCCTTGTGCGATGGTACTACAGGAAAGACATTTAACAGTCCACCATTTGCAGATAACAGACAAAATAAAATAGGGGCCAACCTATATCAGAGTTGGAAATTAGAGCAGACTAGCATATATAGTCCAAAATATTAAAGGGATGTGTGTGAGGGATGAAGACAGTGCCTAAATGAGGAAAAACACTGAGTTCATCCTTAGCATATCCTCCCTGGAAGAGAAAGGATTGGAAGTGAAAGTAGATTAGAAATACTGAAGGACCTAACTACTAAGAATTGTTTCAATGGCTACACATTTGAAAGCACCTAATTACATCAATTCCAACACAAGCAGAGTACAGTAGAGTTCTCTTGGTCCCTAGTTACCTGCTGCATGAGGAGCGCGGTACGGCAGAACATGCAGATGAACATGAAAAACGTTTTACTGCTATAACTGGTTATATAAAAACTTGCCCTCCATCATAGGAGAGTGGAGTAATCACAACACCCAGGAGAAAAGTCAAGAGATGAAAGAAAAGACTATTCATGTTAACTTAAGTCAGTCACAGTCCTAAACAACTTATTTTTCTACGATAAACACAAGCCCAACAAAACCGAAGTAGATAAGCAGTATATTAATGATTGCAGGAAAGAGAATGTATGCTTTTATCTACATCTCCCTAAACTCAGTATATATCTATCCAGAGAGCAGGACGCTGTTAAACAAAATGAGAAGATAAAGGAATGAGCAAAGGACGAAATTAGAAACTAGAGAATAGATGACAGGTAAAATTTAAAAATGCGATGGACTCAATAATACCTGAATTTCTAGAAATCAGAAATTTTAAATTGCATATAAGAACTCACATTGAAGAACTAATGGGCAGAAAACTAAAGCAGTGCTCCGGAACAGATTCAAGAAGCTTCTTAAGCATATAGCTGGAGAGTACAAACAGATGGTAATTGTATTTTACTTATTTTTATCTATTACTATGTTACACATTACATCCAAACACAGAATATTCAAAAATACATTCATTATCTTACAGAATCTGTGGCCCCAGAAACTGGGGACAGTTTAGTTTCTATGGATCTGTATTTCTCACGAATCTGCACTTAAGCTCTGGTCTCATCTAAAAGCTCAGTTCAGGAAGGTCCTTGCTTCCTAGCTCTTTTACATTGTTGTGGAAGGATTCATTTCCTCACAGGCTATTGAACTGAGGCCTCACTCCCTCATCAGCTACTTGCCAGAAATCTCCTTTGATTCCTTGCTGTGTGGACCTCTTCATTGAACATCTGACAGGGTGGCAGTTGACTGCATCAGAATGAGAAAGTGCTAGCCAGATGCAAGTCTCAGTCTTTTGTAACCTAATCATAGAAGTGACATCCCATCACTTCTGCTGTAATCTCTTTATTAGAAGCAAACCACTAGGTAGAGCCCCCATTCAAGGAGAGGAGATGATACAGACATCAGTACCAGGAGGCGGGCTCATTAGGAGCCATGCGAAAAGGTGGCTACCATGGTCATAATTCCAGTTAAGATGATACAGTGGATAATATGTGTGTGTGTATGTGTGTGTGTGTGTGTATATATATATATATATATAAAATGCATATATTTGGGGAATGAAATAAACACACTAGCAAAAATAAATGGAATGTTGTTTCTCAAATTCCTGAGGCAAATATTAGTTTTTAAATGAATGATGTTGGAATAACTGAGTAGCCATTTGGAAAAAGACAAAACTCGATTCAAATCCCCCACCATGAAAAAGAATAAACTCCAAATGGATTAAGTATCTAAAGTAAAAATAATAATAGTAATCATAATAACAGCATGATAAGAATACTATGAAGAAAGGCATGGGTGCATTCCTCTTTAATCCTAGTGTTAGAAAAAGCTTTCTAACAATGACACAAAGCCAGATTTAAAAATCTGAGTGTATACATATACATCTAAACATATATATTCATAACACTGCAATAAACACCATTAAGAAAGTAAGAAAATAGCTGACAAAAATAGGACAAAATATTCACAGCAAAAATATACCACAAAGGATTAATGTTTCCAATCTACAATGGATTCAAATGTTGAGACACAAAGGCACAAAGCCCAAAAGAAATATGGGTAAAAGGCGAGAAGAGGTCATCTACAGCCACAGACACACACGGACAGTATATGCCTCACACACATTCTTAAAAATGGGAAAATGCCAAGTAAACCAATACTGTAATCTCATTTCTCACTTAACAAAGTGGTAAAAATTAAAAAGTGTAACAACAAATCTTGATGAGGCTAAGGGAAAACAGGCCCTCTCATAACTGCTGGTGGGAATGCACGCTGGCAAGATCTTTCCAGAAGGAAATTTGGTAATACTAACAAAACTAAACATGCAATTCATCTTTTGACCCAGAGACCTCACTTGTAGGGAACGATCCTGAAGCTATACTTCCTACAATACAAAATACATATCCACAAGTTTATTTATGGCAGCATTATTGGTAATCGTCATGTTTAGGAAATAATCTAAACACCTTTCCCTAGTATTGCAGTGGATTAAACTATGACACATCCACTCAATGTAATCCTAATAGAGCTGTAAAAAAAAAAAAGTACTGATTTCCTTCATATAGTAACTTTATAAAGCAAAGTGCAAAGAAGAGTGTCTTCGGTAGGCCATTCTCCATGTAAACAAGAAGGGGGTATAAAATATGTTTACATTCATTTATTTGAACATTTCTGTCCATTTGCATTTTGGTATAGTTATATCTCTTAAGGGCAGAGTAATGTTTCACATATCTCCAAAATAAACAAGCAATTAAAATGAATTGGAATGTATGGGAAAATTAAATGGAATTCAAACTGAAACAAATAAATAGAGCAATATTAGAAACAACCACACTGAAGGGAGTGGGGAAGAAAACAAGTAAGCTAAATTACTTCGGAAAACATTATTCTGACTGGATGTTGTAAGGCTAAAGACAAAAAGAACTGTACCTACTATACTCTATTATTCTGTTACTAAATCTGTTTTCACCAGAGTATGGTTAGCAATTCTGAAACGAAGACCGAACAACTACATGACTATATTTTCAATAGTGCATGGCAGGTGCGTAAGGGGAGAGCAGGGGGAGGGCTTCTGAAGGGAAACACTGTCATCATCAATTTCTGTCCGAAGTTCCATGAACTACAGTGCTTGCCAATCATCAGGGATTTCGTGTCACACGGGGAGAACAGACCCCACCAGATGAAGGTCATCCTATGTGGTAGGGGCCGCAGGATCTCTAACACACTTGGTAACGGACTGTTTTGCCACTGTCTATCAGTGTGAGCGCTGGTGTTGCTTGTCACAGGAATTCTTTCTCCTCCTCTTCCTTCTTCAAGATATTTTGTCACCCCTAGTGACAGCTTGCAGAACGTTAGAATTTTGCACAACTCTGGATGAGAAATTCTGCTCCAGGGCCACCATAACCTAGTAAAATAATATATCACAATTGAATGGGTCTTCTGATAACACACAGAGTGCTGAGATGAAGTTTGGACAAAGCCTTGGGTACCCAGTGGAGCTGTGGAGTGAGCATTTCCCATTCTAGTGACTGGCTTTGGAGTGAATTAGCTGGGCTCTCATACTCCAGCTTTGCCCAGTAACTAGGCATGGCCTCCCCCTGTAAGGGCATGACTTTAAGTGAGGCAGCATCTGTAGCTGAGGCAGACTTTCAAGGAGCTGACAGCTTGAGACTATCAAAGAACCACACTCCTCACAGCTGGGTAACTAGTCCTTCCTCAAAGCAGATCCTGAGTAGTCTCTGTGCCTAACACAGTCCATCCCATGTACCTCCTGGATCCACTCTGCACATATATGTGGTGAGCTCCTCCTATAGGATTCCAGTGGGCCTTTCTTACTAAGAAGAAGCTTAGAAGAAGGCTAATAGTGCAAACTGTAATGTCATTCACTGCAG
This sequence comes from Phataginus tricuspis, assembly GCA_029783875.1. Lineage (NCBI taxonomy): Eukaryota > Metazoa > Chordata > Mammalia > Pholidota > Manidae > Phataginus > Phataginus tricuspis. Next base: position 128,167,419 of record JAQQAC010016209.1, on the reverse strand, counting down.
TTGATTTTCACATCCGCAATTGATACTCATTGTCCTTCTGCCAAAATCTATTGTAGATTCTCCTGAGACTCAGTCCTGACTCAGACCCCTATTCCTGAGGGCCCTGGGCCCTTGGTGACCATCTCCTACTTGGGCCAGGGATGCTTTATTTATCTTTTTACAGTCATATTTGGACAAGGAAATACCAAGAAGAATCCACATGGATCACCAGTTTCATACCTATTTCTCTCTGAATATACTCTGTGACACCTGCTCTATTTCATTGGACCAATCAATCTCAATTGCCCCTGATAAGATGGGAACTCTTCTTCTCAACCTGCTGGTACCTGGAAATGAGGAGTCTAAAGTACTAAAACAGCAGCCATATCTTGTAGTTCAATGGGATACTTGTGTCATCAGATGAAATTGTGTTCCCTTTGTGAAGCAGGGCCTCTAACTTTGCACAGAGTAGAATTGTGAGGACATGCAGCAAAAAAAAACAAAAAACAAAAAAAACCACTTATGGATCCTTTCCTGCCTCTGTCTGTTGGGGAAGCAGCCATTGTACAACCTTCTGCCTCTGTCCAAGATTACCCTGGAGATTAGTGCCCTGGGTCTGGAACATTCCCCAGCATGGGAAACAGGTGCTCAGTTGTCACTTAGCTCCAGATTCTTCTTCCTTATTAGGAGAAACCTTTCCCCTATTCTAGGTATGCAGTGAACTTCCTTGTATTTCTTAAGCATGAGCTTCATAGGGCACCTGGCCAGCCGTACTGGTATGTGTGGCCCCTGTGGGAAGGGAACAGGGTCTTGCCTGCAGCACAAGAAGAGTGGGTCCTGTCCATTGCCCATGGCTAGCTACTGGGAGGGACCCACTGGCCACGGGACACCAGCACACACTACCAGTGCTCACCATGCTGCTTCTCTTTTTCGGTGTGTGAGGGAAGCCAGGTTCCCAACGGTGCCTGTGTGTTGAGTTCTTCTTGGTGACTCTGAACTTGTAGAAAATGCAGCAGGCTGAGGTCTGTGGGCTCCGACTTCTGGTAGTGGGCATTGCTATGATCTTTGCCATTCTTCATGGTGGAAATCCTCATTGGGATTTGTACCTGGGTCTTCCTGCTTGACGCTATCCCTTGGTTCTCACATCTACGTATTCTTCCTATGGTGGACACAGTGTCACACAAAGGCTGTTGACGAAATGCATTTAATGTGTTCTGGAACAAAGCACCTCATGCTTGCAGAGTATTTACCCCACCTTGGTGCTTAGGCTATGCATTCATAGTTTAGGCTATGCATTCATTTTAACACTCTTTCCAATCAGCAGTTTCTTGATGATGTGGTATGTGTTATGACCCATGAAATCTATAGTCATGGGCTCACCATCACATCGCCTTTGCCCTAAAGTGGATCCTCTTCTCTGACCAGTGGATTAAACACTGACTAAGTCTGGACACTTGCATTGGCTGAGGCCCTATGAGCAAGGAATATACATATCTAGAATGTATCTTTCCTGTGAAAATGAAACTCAAGCAGTTTCAGGATGAAAGGGGCCCAGAGGGTAAACAAGGGATTTATTGCTTCTTCATTGTTGTGACCTTTCTCAATTTCATGGCCAACTCTCTTTGTTTGCTTCTACTGGTATAAGCTGAGTAATACCCATGTTAACCACCCTCCTCTTTTACACCTTAGCTCACTGTGCTCTATTAATCATCTATACAATATTCTGTAGATCAAGGTCACTTATCTGCTACTCTAACCTTGCTAGTCGTTGTGATAACTCCACCCTCTGGCTTCTAGAGATCATGCAACACCATTATTGCCTGGCCTAGTATGCCTGTCCTATCAGCAATCCAGGTTATACAAGTCATAATAAAATGGATGGCATTTAAAAATTTTTAATTGTGGCAAAAACACATACACATGTAATTTACCATGTTGATCATTTTTAACTGCACACTTCAGCAGTGTTTAAGTATATTCACACTGTTGTACAGACAGATCTCCAGAACTTTTTCATCATGAAAAACTGAAACTCTATACCCATTAAAGAACAACTTCCCATTTCCCCCTCTTGTCATACCCTGGAAACCACCATTATATTTTCTGTTTTTATATGAGTTTGACGACATTAGATACTTCATAGAAGTGGAACCATGCAATAATTGTCTTTTTCTCACTACTTTTGTCACTAAGTATGATGTCCTCAAGGTTAGTTCATGTTGCAGCATGAAGCAGGATTTCCTGTTTTTTAAAAGATGAATAATATTCCATTGTATGTATATACCACAATTTATTTATCCATTCATCTGTCAACAGACATTTGGGTTGCTTTCAGCTCTTGCCTGTTGTGAATAATGCTATAATGAACATGTGTGTTCAATTTTCTCTTTGAGATCCTGCTTTCTTTGTGTGTGTGTGTGTGTGTCTGTGTCTGTGTCTGTGTGTGTGTGTGTATTTTTATTTTGTTATCATTAATATACAATTACATGAGCAATGTTGTGGTTACTAGATTCCCCCCATTATCAAGTCCCCACCACATATCCCATTACAGTCACTGTCCATCAGTTTAGTAAGATGCTATAGAGTCACTACTTATCTTCTCTGTGCTATACTGCCTTCCTGTGCCCCCACTCCTACATTATGTGTGCTTATTGTAATGTCCCTTATTCCCCTTATCCCTCACTTCCTACCCATCCTCCCCAGTCCCTTTCCCTTTGATAAATGTTAGTCCATTCTTGGGTTCTGTGAGTCTGTTACTGTTTTCTTCTGTCAGTTTTTCTTTGTCCTTACACTCCACAGAGGAGTGAAATCATTTGGCACTTGTTTTTCTCCGCCTGGGTTATTTCACTGAGCATAATACCCTCTAGCTCCATCCATGTTGTTGAAAATGGTAGGACTGTTTTCTTCTTACGGCTGAATAATATTCCATTGTGTATATGTACCACATCTTCTTTATCCATTCATCTACTGATGGACACTTAGATTGCTTCCATTTCTTGACTACTGTAAATGATGCTGCGATAAACATAGGGGTGCATTTGTCTTTTTGAAATTGGACTCCTGAATTCTTAGGGTAAATTCCTAGGAGTGGAATTCCTGGGTCAAATGGTATTTCTATTTTGAGATTTTTGAGGAACCTCCATACTGTTTTCCACAATGGTTGAATGGTTAATTTGCATTCCCACCAGCAGTGTAGGAGGGTTCCCCTTTCTCCACATCCTCACTAACAATTGTTGTTGTTTGTCTTTTGGATGGTGGCCATCCTTAGTGGTATGAGGTGATGTCTCATTGTGGTTTTAATTTGCATTTCTCTGATGATTAGTGATGTGGAGCATCTTTTCATGTGCCCGTTGGCCATCTGAATTTCTTCTTTGGAGAAGTGTCCATTCAGATCCTCTGCTCATTTTTTAATTGGATTATTTGCTTTTTGTTTGTTGAGGCACATGAGCTCTTTATATATTTTGGATGTCAACCCCTTATCGGATATGTCATTTATGAATATATTCTCCCATACTGTAGAATACCTTTTTGTCCTACTGATGGTGTCCTTTGCTGTACAGAAGCTTTTCAGCTTGGTATAGTCCCACTTGTTCATTTTTGCTTTTGTTTTCCTTGCTCGGGGAGATATGTTCATGAAGAAGTCACTCATGTTTATATTCAAAAGAGTATTGCCTATGTTTTCTTCTAAGATTTTCATGGTTTCATGACTTACATTTAAGTCTTTGATCCATTTTGAGTTTACTTTTGTGTATAGAGTTAGACAGTAATCCAGTTCCATTCTCTTACACGTAGCTGTCCTGTTTTGCCAACACCAGCTGTTGAAGAGGCTGTCATTTTCCTGTTGAATATCCATGGCTCCTTTATTGTATATTAATTGACCATATATGCTTGGGTTAATATCTGGGCTCTCTAGTCTGTTCCATTGGTCTATGGGTCTGTTCTTATGCCAGTACCAAATTCTCTTCATTACTGTGGCTTTGTAGTAGAGCTTGAAGTTGGGAAGTGAGATTCTGCCATGCTTTATTCTTCCTTTTCAGAATTGCTTTGGCTATTTGGGATCTTTTGTGCTTCCATATGAATTTTAGAACTATTTGTTCCAGTTCTTAGAAGAATGCTGTTGGTATTTTGATAGGGATTGCACTGAATCTGTAGATTGCTTTAGGCAGGTTGGCCATTTGGACAATATTAATTCTTCCTTTTATTTCCATTTATTAGTGTTCTCTTTAATTTATCTTAAGAGTGTCTTGTAATTTTCAGGGTATAGGTCTTTCACTTCCTTGGTTAGGTTTATTCCTAGGTATTTTATTCTTTTTGATGCAATTGTGAATGGAATTATTTTCCTGATTTCTCTTTCTGCTTGTTCTTCATTAGTGTATAGGAATGCAACAGATTTCTGTGCGTTAATTTTGTATCCTCTAACTTTGCTGAATTCAGGTATTAGTTCTAGTAGTTTTGGAGTGGATTCTTTGGGGTTTTTATGTACAATATCATGTCATATGCAAACAGTGACAGTTTGACTTCTTCTTACCAATCTGGATGCTTTTTATTTCTTTGTGTTGTCTGATTGCCATGGGTAGGACCTCCAGAACTAGATTGAATAAAAGCAGGGAGAGTGGGCATCCTTGTCTTGTTCCTGATCTTAAAGGAGAAGCTTTCAGCTTCTCACTATTAAGTATGATGTTGGTTATGGGTTTGTCATATATGGCCTTTATTATGTGAGGTACTTGCCCTCTATATCCATTTTGTTGAGAGTTTTTGTCATGAATGGATGTTGAATTTTGTTGAATGTTTTTTCAGTATCTATGGAGGTGATCATGTGGTTTTTATCCTTCTTTTTGTTGATGTGGTGAATGATGTTGATGGATTTTCGAATGTTGTACCATCCTTGCATCCCTGGGATGAATCCCACTTGATCATGATGTATGATCCTCTTGATGTATTTTTGAATTCAGTTTGCTAATATTTTATTAAGTATTTTTACATCTTTGTTCATCAGCAATATTGGTTTTTGGTTTTATTTTTTTTGTGTGGTGTCTTTGCCTGGTTTTGGTATTAGAGTGATGCTGGCTTCATAGAATGAGTTTGGAAGTATTCTCTCCTCTTCTATTTTTTGGAAAACTTTAAGGAGAATGGGTATTATGTCTTCTCTAAATGCCTGAAAAAATTCAGCAGTGAATCCATCTGATCCATGGATTTTGTTCTTGGGTAGTTTTTTATTACTGATTCAATTTCATTGCTGGTAATTGGTCTGTTTAGATTTTCTGTTTCTTCCTGGGTCAGTCTTGGAAGGTTGTATTTTTCTAGAAAGTTGTCCATTTCTTTTAGGTTATCCAGTTTGCTACCATATAATTTTTCATAGTATTTTCTCATAATTCTTTGTATTTCTGTAGCGTCCATAGTGATTTTTCCTTTCTCATTTCTGATTCTGTTTATTTGTGTAGATTATCTTTTTTTCTTAATAAGTCTGGCTAGGTGTGTATCTTTTTTTTTCTCAAAGAACTATCTCTTGGTTTCATTAATTTTTTTCTATTTATTCTTTTCAATTTTATTTATTTCTTATCTGTTCCTTATTATGTCCCTCCTTCTACTGACTTTGGGCCTCATTTGTTCTTCTTTCTCCAGTTTCAATAATTGTGAATTTAGACTATTCATTTAGGATTGTTCTTCCTTCTTTAAATAGACCTGGATTGCTATATACTTTCCTCTTAGAACTGCCTTCTGTACATCCCACAGAAGTTGGGGCATTGTGCTGTTGTTTTCATTTGTCTCCATATATTGCTTGATCTCTGTTTTAATTTGGTCATTGATCCACTGTTTATTTAGGAGCATGTTTTTAAGCCTCCATGTGTTTGTGGGCCTTTTTGTTTTCTTTGTACAATTTATTTTTAGTTTTATAACTTTGTGATCTGAGAAGTTGGTTGGTACAATTTCAATCTTTTTGAATTTACTGAGGCACTTTTTGTGTCCTTTTATATGATTTATTCTTGAAAATGTTCCATGTGCACTTGAGAAGAATGTGTATCCTGCTGCTTTTGGGTGGAATGTTCTATACATGTCTGTTAGGCCCATCTGTTCTAGTGTGTTTTCAGTGCTTCTGTGTCCTTATTTTCTGTCTGGTTGATCCTGCTTTCCATTATATGTCCAGAATTGGGATTCTTGGGTCATATGGTAATCCTTTTTTAAATTTTCTGAGGAAATTACATAACAGCTGCACCATTTTCCATTCCCACCAACAGTGTACAGGGGTTCCAGTTTCAACACATCTTTGTCAATACTTATTTTTTATTTTTGTTTTTGTTCTACATTGACAAAATGGGTGTGAGGTGATATTGTGGTTTTGATTTGCATTTCTCTAATAATTAGTGATGTTGAAATCTTTTTATAGACGACCATTTATATGTTATTATTGGGGAAATGTCTATTCAGGTCTTTTACCTATTTTTAATCAAGTTATTTGGTTTTTGTTGTTGAGTTGTAGGATTTCTTTATATATTGTGGCTATTAACCTTTATCAGGTATAAAATTTATAAATAATTTCTACTATTTCATTGGTTGCCTTTTTACTCTATTGATTGCTTACCTTGAAGTGCAGAAATTTTTAAGTTTGATGTAGTCCCATTTATCTATTCTTGATTTTGTTCCCCATGTTCTCGGTGCTTTATCCAAGAAATCATTGCCAGATCCAGTGTCATGAAGGTTTTCCTCTGTTTCCTTCTAGGAGTTTTATAGTTTAGGTCTTACATTCTTACATTTAGGTCAGATAATTTTGAGTTAATTTTTGTATATGGTGTATGGTAAGGACCCAACCTCATTCTTTTGCACACAGAATTCCAGTTTCTCCACCACCATCTCTTAAAGAGACTCTTCTTTCCTTATTGTGTGGACTTGGTATTCTTGTTTAAGGTCAGTTGACCATATACAAAGGGCTTATATCTGGGTTCTCTATTATGTTCTATTGGTCTATATGTCTATCTTTTGCCAATACTGCACTGTTTATATTAGTGCTGCTTTATAATATATTTTGAATACAAGAAGTATGATGTCTCCAACTTTGTTCTTTTTCAAGATTGTTTTGGCTATTCAGGGTTCCTTCATATTCCATATGAATCTTAGGATAGTGAAATGGCATTTTTGATGCATTGAAAGAAAATAAAGAACTATTCAGCTTAGAATTCTATACCCAGAGAAAACATTTTGTAAGAATTCAGGAGTAATAAGACAGTTTCAGATGATCAGAGTGGGGAAGTATAAAACATCCCTCTTAATAGCTGATAGAACAAATTGAAAGAAAGATCAGTAAGTTATACAAAACTCTGATAAAATCATAAACAAATATGAGCTACTTGCACACACACACACACTCTTTATCACTTCGTTTAGTGATAACAGAATTCATGATTCTTTTCCACTTCATGTGGAATGTTTACTATAACTCACCATATACTGGGCCATACAGAAGCTTCAACAAAGTTTTGATTGAAATCATTTAGTTTGTTTTTTGATTGCATGCAATGAGCATTCTCTATCTTTCTGCATACAGCATGGCCTTTGTAATTAAATGTATATGTGTTCAAATGTCTGTTCTGCTACATTATTCATTCATTCATTCCCTCATTCTTATATATATATATTTATTTGACAATATTTGTTAAGTGTGTCGTGCATACCTAATACTATGCATGACTCTGGAAATAAAAAGGCAAATGTTATACAGTTTCTATCAGCAAATTACTTAAAATGCATTAAGGTATATTTGCTTTAGGGAAAACTTGGTGTTAAGGTGAAATATATTAAAGTAAACTTGGCATTGCCTCACTGAGCTTGAGTATGTTCATTTATTAAATGGGAATATTAGTAACTCAATTTTATAGATGTTGTGAGGATTAAATAAATAGCACCTGAAGAGAACCTGCCATAATGTGTGTGATCTACTAATGATAGCGCCTCCTTTTCTTTCCTTTCACTTTCCACACTTTTGTTTTACTAAATTACATTATTGGTATAGTAAAATCAGTGAATACAATCCTTGTTTCTTCAGAGAAACTCTCCTTATTCAATAGGAATGTGGCTTCTCCCAAGATAGATTTCCATGATCAGCTCTTACTTGTTCTCCCCCCTATTTTTCACTAATGAAATGTAAACCACAATCCCATTAACTTGCGGTGTCCTTGGTCTTTCCTTAAGTGGGATGAGAAAATGTGGAGCTACCTGGAATATGTGTCCTTGTTATAGTTTCATTAATTCAGCTCAATGTGTTTACAATTGAGCTGCAGACACAAGTGTGTTGAGTGTCAGAATATTATATATAGCCCAAACTGTATAGTTTGATGTGCCCAAACCATAAAGCCAATTGTCAATAACAGTTTCTACAACTTCTAAGAGAAAGCATCACTTTATTATTGGGGGTCATGAATTTATCCATCCTTTATTTTTTCAGTTATATGAATATGTGTGAGCCATGTAAGAAATGAGGTGATTCATATAGCTAAGGTTTAATGTCATCACAAATAACTGAATAACAGAATCTGTATTTCTCATGCTTAGACATATGATTATTTATAAATTTACATGCCTCTAGGCTTCCAGATTGCAGACAGCAGATTGTGGCGCTTCTCAGCTTCTATAATGACATAAGCCAACCCCTTATAATTAATCTATTTATATATACTTAGATATATCCTATTCTGTTTCTGTGGAGAACCCTAATATAATCATATGCCATTTATATCCTATATATTTTTAATGGAAAAAATTGGAGTTGTATTACGATAAATGAGTGATTTCCAGCTTGGCCCTTAAAAATGCTGTGACCTTGTGGGAGTGACTTTTAATAATATGTAACGAAAAATTAATAAAATGAAAAAAATCTACTTCACAGATAGCATTTATAAAGCATACCTCATGGTGCTTGACATGTCATATATGCTCAATGAATCTAAATAATATAAGTTCTTATTTAATTTGAAGACTTGATTTTTATGTATCTTCCTAAGGATTTACCTCAAGTTTTCACATTTCCCCCACCAATATATAATCAACAAGCACTTAATTTTCCCTAGAACCCACTTAATTATTATGAATAAAATTCTGCATATTTGTCAAAGATTTTTGATCAACTGTTTTTGTTTTGTTTGTTTTTGACTTGCTGAATTGTTCTCATTACTTAATAATGCTCTGGGAGATGTGGTGAAACTCTAACAGGACTTCCTCTTGACCACTCTATTTTCTGTTTTGATTCAGTTATTTCATTAGAGGAAAGCTGTTAACATTTGTCCTCAGGTAAAGGTGTGTGGGTAATATACCCTCTGAAATATATATATATATATAACTAATCCTCCAGATGACTGCAGTTTTGGATGGGTATAAGATTTTAGGATCACAGTCTTTCCCTTTCAATGGCTTGTAAAGAGTGTACTACTCACTTATTGCTTCCTTTATTAGAGTTGAGAAAACCAGTGCTACTCTGAATCCCTTGTAAACCATCTTGGAATTTAAGATATTGTTTCATTATTGGAATTCATAAATTTCTGCAGGATATTTCAATGTGTATATCTATTCGCCCATCAATATTCCCCAGCAGCCAATTCAATCTGCTGATTCAATTAAGCTTTTTCACTCATGAGCTCCTTAAGTTTGCTGACTCGAGTCTTCGGGTGAAGCTAAATTTCTTCTTTCATTTGTTTAATTCATATCTTTCTTCTATATGATCCATTTTGTTCTCCTGGAATTTTTTATTTCTCTGAATTTATCTTCAAAGTTTATTTTCTTCTTCATGATTTTTATATTTGTGTGTTTTTGCTCTGTTTTAGACTTTCTTCTACTTTATTCTTTGGTCTACTAATTCAGTTCAGTTTTCAGTATTGCTCACATTTTCCATTTTGTCTGCAATCTTAAATTCAAAATTATGTTCCAAAGAAAATTTTGATATAGTCTAACTGTATCTCTAAGAGCTTACTTCTGTCTTTTGCATTAATTTTATTCAAATGGAGATTATGTGCATTAAAAGTTATATTGAATTTCTCTCTCACATTGCTGAGAACCTATAAGAGAGATATAGTTCTCATTACTTAATTACAGTTTTCTGTTCTCCCAGCACCCATAAAAGTCAGTTAGGGGCTCTTTTTGAGAAGTAGCAAGCCATCCAGTGGTAGAACACAGTGGTTTGGGGGGTCGCCATTGAATGAATAGGAAACCATTAGACTACCAGTTGAGATGTGGGGATGAAACATTTCTGCTCCCATGTTTCTTGGAGACACAACCCAAAATCTACGAGTTGAAAAGAAAGGGCAATTCCTCCAGTTAGGCACATGATTTGAAAGAATTTCCTTTTCAATACGTGTAATGGACAAAAAGTTGATAAATGTTCATCACAACTCTCAGGAAAAAATACTAGATAAAACGCTTGTGTGAAGGCAGGACAGTAGGATCAAAGAGGAGACAGATCAAGAGGCTTTTTATGTGCTTTTTTCTACACAAATCAACCGCAGGCACCGGCAATGCCCTTGAAGCACCCTTCCATTCATGCTACCTGGATTTCCTCTCTGTGACGCTGAAACCTGGCTGCCTCTTTGTGCAGCCATAGGCTCCTGCCAACCTCACAGACACATACCAGAGCGACTCATCCAGGGCGGAAACATCACTCCAGTCAGTTTCAGGCTCATCAGGGATCAGGAAGGACAATCAGTCAGGCACTGTATGCAGCAAGTTAGTAAACATACAAATTTAATCTTTCTTTGAAGGAATTCACAGGTTAAGTTTTTTAGGAAACTCGAAAACACTGGTCTTTACCTTCAAACTTGGAGGAACAAATCCTTTCTTCTGCTGTTGTTGCCTCAATCCTGCTCTGGCCTCAAGAGGCTAAAGTCTCTTAATAACCTCGCACAAAGATTTCAGAGAAGCTGTTACTCTAGACGGACCTCCAGGCTCTACAACCTAGTGCTTTTACTTGCTGTTTCTCTCCAAATATGAAGTCAGGAGGAAAAAGGAGGACCCACCTTCCATGCCGATCAAAGGGGCAGAGTATAGAGAGGCAACAGAGAATATTCCTGTATCAGTGAAATGGCCAAATTCAGCTGCTTTCTCAACTCAGTGATAATCTCTCATATTCATTTTTAAAATACGAAAATGGTATCAGGGGAAAATGCCATAGTTTCTGTATGAATGCAGGTGTGTAACTAGTCAATATCACTGAACGTAAATTAACCATGAGACTCAAAATATGTTTTAAAGATGTTTATGATACGTAGTCTGTTGTGATTAAATCTATTCAGTTCTACCAAAATGCTGCACTAACCAATTACCACATAAGAGCATTTTTACTGAAATGCTAATTAACCACTACTGAATGTATTTGTAAATTATACTAATAGAAGAGCCCTTGATAAAGAATAGAAGTATAAAAAGGAAAAAAATCCCAACACACTTAGTAATAGCAATGTTAATTCCATTGCTATCATGTTTTAAAGGTGTTAATGAATTTCAGGTGTAAGTTTTGTACTACATAGAAAACAGTCAGAAAAAAATGAGCCTAGAAGAGGATAGAAATAAGATGATATGTCCTCATTGTTCCAGCTAAAATTTTGCTTAGCTTTCTAGGATTTAACAGGTCAAAAATTATTTAACACTTGATTCTGCTGATTGATTTAAATTTCCCAGCCATTCCTATGGCTGGGAAACCATTTCCTGGGCAATGTTAAAACAAGAACAAGGAAATAATCTACTTGATGTCAATTGTAACTCACTGATCTCATTGTCTTTTGTTAGGAAAGTTCCTGCATGGACCACGGGCATGAGCCAGGCTTGTACATTCCAATTAAGTTCTGTGTTTTGATCTCCTTAGGGATGACCCTCAGGAGGGTGATGCTAAGCCCCCCAGAGAAATCATGCCAGGTCACTGTTAAAGTGCTTTTTTGGAATCATTAAAATTCTCTTGAACAAAGTACCAAAGGTAGCTCAAGGGAAAAATGACAGTCTTTTAAGTGAATGGTTCTGTAACAATTAGATGTCTCTCTCTATATATATAGATATAGATATAGATATAGATATAGATATAGATATAGATATAGATAGATAGATAGATAGATAGATACATATATATAAAACATACATACACTTTTGATAATTTTATAAAGACTTACTCAAACTAGATCATAGAACTAAATATAAAATGCAAAGCTACAGTACTTCTAGTAGAAAACAGAGGAGTTTTTAAAGGCACAACACCAAAAGCACAAGCAATGAAAGAAAAGTTGATATTTGGGCCTTATTAAAAAATGTTTTAAAACAATTCTGCTCTAAGAGAATAAAAAATTAAGCCACATATTGGAATAAAATATTTGCAAAACACATATTTGATAAAGGAATTGTATCCAAAATAGACATATTAAAAATAAAAAGAAAATAACCCAATTAAGAGAAAGGAAAAAACCTGAGTGGACACCTTACCAAAGAAAATATACAGATTGCAAATAAACATATAAAAAGATGCTCAAGATCATATATGTCATGAAATTGAAAAGTAATCAGTGATGATATACCACTAAACATGTATTAGGATGGCCAAAAACTTTTTAAAAACTGCCAGTAACAATTTATGGTGAAGATGTGGAACAACTTTCATTCATTGCTGGTGGGAATCCATAATAGTACAACCATTCTGGATGATAATTTTGCAGGTTCTTACAAAGCTAAAGATAGTTTGCTATGCAATCCAGCAGTTATGCCTTTAGGTATTTTTAACAAACTGATTTGAAAACTTATGTCTACACAAACACCTACATGTGAATATTTATAGTACCTTTATTCATACTTGCAAATATTGGAAGCAATCAAGATGTCCTTTAATAAGTGAATGGATAAACAAACTGTAGTACATCCATACAATGGGCTATTATTATTCAATGATAAAAAGAAATGATCTGTCAAGCAAAGAAGACATGGATGGATTTTAAAGGCATATTGCTAAGTGAAAGAAGCCATCTAAAAAGGCTACATACTTCAGGATTCCAATTATATGATATTTCCAAAAAGGGAAAATATAGAGACAGTAAAGAGATCAGTGATTCCAGGGATTTGGAGGAAGGTGGATTTTTTGAGTGGGTGAAGTACAGGTGATGTTACCACTGTGGAAAATTAGGAAAAGGGTACGTGGGATTGCTCTGTGTTATTTCTTACTGCTGCATATGAATCTATAATTATCTCAAAACAGAAAGTTTAATTTTTAAAAAAGTGAAACCAATTTTAATAATAGGTTTCATTTAACCCAATATATCCAAAATATCATCATTTTAACATGGAATCAATATAAAATAATAATAAGATATTTTGCATTTTTTTAATACTAAGCCTTCAAAGTCTGGTGCATATTTTATACCAACAGCATATTGCAAATCAGATGCTCATTTTCCTTGGGGATTCTCGGTCTATATTTACATTTCACAAAATTTAACGTTTAGAAATTAAATTCATATATTCAAGTTATCCCTAGCACACTTAAATATTTCCAATAAATGAAAAAGGTACCAAAAAAGCATTTCCCTTTAATATCTCTATCCATGTGACCAAAACTGGCTCATCTTTTTTAGAGAAATTGATTTGGCTTTGAAGGAAAAACACGTCAGTTTCAAATTGCATTTGTGCAAGTGACTTCAATTCACAAAATCTTGTGTCAACTCAGTCTTCTTACTGTTGAATTCAAAAGGGGTATTTCTCTAAAGGTATTAATATATACAAAATATTCTTCACATTTGTCCTGTAGTTTTTGCAGTCAATGTGCATAATGCTGTCAATTACAGTTAAGACGTTCCCCGCGTTGATTCACGCTAGGACCGTGTGTAAGGTCATTATTACTGATATGTATTATGAAAAGTTTCTGTTCCCACATAAATCGCTGTACCTCTCTAGCTGGGTCACACGCTTTTCCCTTCCTTGGCGCTTCGGTTCTGCCTCACTGTGATGCAGTGTAGTATTGGCGAGAACGCATAAGTCACAGCATTAGTTGTCTTTTTGATTATTGAGTATTTGGCAAATACTTCTTTTCTTAAAAGAAAATGCTGAATTGGAGTTAATGGTATAGTAAATCTTTGTAAACCGCTTCCACAGCTCAACCAACGAGCATTAGCAAAGAACTTAAAATCATTAAATTTGCTGTCTTCCACTCCTTTTAATAGTTCCATAAACGGGTGATGATTCTTCATATTGCAGGTATGTATCAAACGATTTCACCACTGTACTCTCATATACAGTCTGCTTCAGAAAACTGAGCAAAAATATTTTTCTTATGTATCATGCAGGGAATAAAGAAATAAGGGAAACATCAGTAAGTCCCATAGCTAGAACACCATCTTTTGTGATGCAAACAGTTTTTATCTAGCTGAGATTCTTCCTTGACAGATGTAAAAGATTAAAATCATCCCATGAGCTTGATATTTTAGGCTGTAAATTGATACTGGTTCATAAATGTGGAAGTACTTTGCCACAAAATATATTCAAAGTGTTAGTTGGGCATATCTCTGCAGTACATGGACTGGTGACCTCAGGGTTGGGACTTGTGCCAGTAGGTCTTTTGGAGTACAATGTGGGCTCCATGACTAGAGGCAGAGTGCAAAAACAAGGGAGTCCATGGTTATGATTCCCTGGCCCCTGTGCTGACTGCAAATTTAACCCAAGAGCTGTCTAATGACTATAGCTATCTGAAAAATGGAATACACTGCAGGGATAGATTGTCAAGTTTTCCATATTTGGAGTGTTCAGTTGCAGTCAGAGTTTTTACTTGGTAGAGATGCCCCTTTTTGATTGGTACAGAATTTTTAGCAGCAGGCATAAAACCAGTAATATAACAAAATGGCTCTTCTCACCCCTGTCCGCTTTATCTCAACACCAGTTAGAGACTGTGGATCCAGGGCATCAGGAAAAATATCTTCTCAAAGCATCTTTTGCCTTGTGATGGCCACAAAGTACTTCAGCCTGAACACCCGCTGTAAGGATGGGAGCTAGACTATTGTTTCTTATTATTTTGAAAATAAGTTATCACTAATTCTTTACCTATATTCATAATAACTGGAAGCACATTTGAATGCATATTTGTTCAAGCTGCATGTGTTCATCCTTTTACATTGTCAGAAAAATACCCGAGAAGAAAAAGAAAAAAGTACGTCTCACACCACATCCCATGAATTCATAGTATGTAAGTTCAATATACCAGAAAAGGCCACTCAAGGCAGTGAACACAATTATTCTTCAGAAACAGACCATCAGTCCATCAGCTTTTTGCTTCTGCTCCTCACCTTGAGCATATTGGGACCAGACTATTGGTCTTTAACCAAAAATTTTGCTTTGTTGTAAAACCAGTGAAAACATCAAATTTTACCTGTATCTGTTCTTGCTGATGCCATAAGCTTTGACTCTTAACTGTCCTTCCAAACTGTTACCTGGGAGAGACAAGTTTATGTGTGTGTATATATATATATATATATATATATATATATATATATATATATGGATGTAGTATATGGCCTGGAAACTAAGACACACTAAAGAAATAGAAAATACTATTAGAAAGCCCTCCTGGACTGTGAGCAGCATTACATTTCAAAGCAGAAAGTATCTCCCTGTCATGGGCACGGAGATGAAATATTTGTTTCTATGTTACCAATATTTTACCACCTGAAAAGTCAATCTCCTCCAGGCATGTCCACACCTGAGTAAATGCCAAAGATGAATGTAGGAGATTTGGGGATTTTCTGCATTGCCTTTATTAGTATGTATTAGTGTTGTTTTGTATGTAGATTCATACTGCCAATGACTCACCAAATATTTGACAGGAATGCTGCTGATCAATGCATTCAAGTGAAACAAAGGAAAAAATGCCACATAGGACCTTGGCATCTTTAGGGGATAAAGAAAGAGAATTTGACACATTTTGTGGGTGTCTTAAGTTCCTTAAAAATAAAATAGGTTTTATTCACAAGCTGTGACATTGCGAGCAATTTAGTAGAGTCAGCAAGAAAACCTGCACAGTTCTCCTGGTCCGATTACTGTTGGTATCTGTAAGCTGTTCTTTCCCTTTCTGAGTTTCTATGCTTGCTGAGCATTGAATCCACGGGCATACAGAGTCCTCTTTCTAGAGTGTTCTTCTAACATCTCTCTGCTTACCTAAATTATATGTTTCCTCAATTTAATTGCCACCTCCAGGGTAGGCTTCCTTGAGGGCCTAGGCTTCAAACCACAGAAAGCCTATAGAAATGTGTGTGTGTGCCCTTCAGTGGACCCAGGACCCAGCACAGGGCCCTACAAATAGGAAGCACACAGCACATCTAGCTGTTGCTCTCAGCCTCTCACTGTTCCAGAATGAAGCCTTCCTTTTAATGGATGAAAGAGGGAATGGAATAGCACACTGAAAGAGAAAACCCTGTCATATTTTATAACTTTGAATATATGAAATGCTGCCTTATCCACAGCCTTCACCAGACCTAAATAGTGAGAGACCATCATACGTTTTGCCAAGGCAAAAATAAAAAAAGTAAACAAACAAAACCCTTGCACAACATATTAATATTGCGTTTTTGGACCTGACAGAAGACTGTTTTTATCTTTAGCCCAAGCTAAATATTGATCTCACTCCCTCAGAGTGCACAGTCTGAGCTTGGCAAGGGCAGAGACTGTGGCTCAGTAGCCTCTCTAACCTCCCATGACCCAGTGCTTAATCTACAGGTTTATACGCAGCAATGCTCAATGCGTGCCTGCTAAATCAGTGGTTTCAGTGCGGAGGTACATGTCCTAGAGGTACAGAGAGAATTTCCAAGTGGTCCACAGGTATGGCTCCATCTAAAGACATCAGTTTGCAGATCTTCCACCTCCTTATGTACCCTCTAAAACCAACCTGCCCAAACACGCCTCTGATCCCAGCCTCACGCTGGTTCTGCTTTCGCATGTCCACTTCAAAATTGTCCTTCTCTCATTTTACAAAAGAAAGGCATCCAATTCATTCTTCTGGATTAGTGCCTTAGCTTATACTGATAGCCTCCATGGTGCCAAGCAAAGGGCCAATTGGGAATATCAGTGAAACTTCCTTTAAACAAAGAATGGTATTAGGAACATGGTATTTGCACTTAACTTGGGAAGTTCCGGATCCAGATATATTGTGGAACAGGGTGGTGATGAAAAAAAATTTTTGTTTAATGAACTCTCTTCCTCCACATCCCAAGTATTTTCAAAGAATTCACTGATCAGTAGACTTATGAGAGCAAAACAAAGAGCATTGTTAAGAAATATGGACGGTGATGGTGTTTTATTTCAGATGACAAACTCAAGGTAGTGCTTTGTGCCTTATCCATCTTAAGATTTATAATTCAAAAGTGAGACAGTTGTGGAGATTGTATTAATATACTTATTTGAAATGCAAAATAAATAAAGTCAGACTTTTTCTGACAGAGCCTGATTGGTTTGACAATGAAGACTGCCTTTGGTAATTAGTTTATTTGACAAGTCAATTTCCAAATTTTGAATAAGCTAAATCTGCAGCCCCACAATTTTGAAAATCAGTATACTTAAAGCTTGTGATGAGATGAATCATTTTATATTAAAAACCTCTTATTTCAAAAGATGAATTGAAATGAACAATATTTTAATTTCTCAAAGCTTTCCAAGTATATAAAGTACTAATAAGTAAAGGAGGAATATGTATAACTAGAATGCATATATAGCAATACATATGACTAGAATAGTTATAGGCACAGATATCCCAGAAAGGCAGGAGTTTTTATTTTCTTTGGTTAACTGCTTTATAGTTTTAGTCTACAACAGTGTCTGACACATAGTAGGTGCTCAATAATATCTGCTGATAAATGCATAAAGTTTTTCTTTTTCACTGACACTGGTTCTCAGCATGTTGAAGAAGGAGCAGTACATCAATTTTTGGAATTTTTTTATTCTTTCACAATTTGCTACTTTGTAAAGTTAGCAAAGGTGAACTTATCACTTTAATGCTGTTTAGTTCTGCCTCTTTCTCCTGGATTTCACTCACAATTTTTACACTATTAAGATTTTTGGGTTTAAGGAAAGGACAGTTTTGTGACATGCCTTTATTCAATTATGTTACCTTAGAAATCCAAGATTTGGAAAGACTTTTATATCTCCCATACTTATTAGAAAAATGAAGATAAAGAGAAATTCCATGACTTGAACACACTGCTATTTTTAGTCAGAGTTATTTCCCTTGGTTGTGATCATAATGTGCTCTCTAGTGAACCAGTTACCTAACAACAATTGCACCAAAAAGAATAAAATACCTAGGAATAAACTTAACCAAGAATAAAATACCTGGGAATAAGCTGAACCAATACCTAGGAATAAACTGAAACAAGTTCAAAGATTGGAAGATTTAATATTGTTAAAATGTCCATACTACCCAAAGCAACCTACAGATTCAATGCAATCCCTATCAAACTTCAAATGGCATTTTTCACAGAAATAGAACAAACAATCCTAAAATTTGTAATGAACCACAAAAGACCCCAAATACTCAAAGAAATATTGAGAAAGAAGAACAAAGCTGGAAGCATCACACTTTCTTATTTCAAACAATGTTATAAAGCTATAGCAATCAAAATGGTATGGTATTGGGGAAAAAACAGACATCTAGCTCAATGGAACAGAATAGAGAGCCCAGAAATAAACTCGTGCATATGTGGTCAATTCATTTATAACAAGGAGCCAAAACTATAAAAGGGGGAAAGGATAGTCTCTTCAATAAATGATAGTGGGAAAACTGGACGGCCACATACAAAAGAATAAAATTGGATCCCTATCCTATACCATACACACAAATGAACTGAAGACTTGAACGTAATGCTTGAAACCATAAAACTCCTAGAAGAAATATAGGGCATAAGCTCTTTAATATTGGCCTTGACAGTGATATTTTTATTTGACATCCAAAGCAAAGGCAACAAAAGAAATGCAAGTGGGACCATATCTAAAAGCTAAAAAACTTCTACACAGCAAAGGAGACAATCAACAAAATGAACAGGCATCCTACAGAATGGGAGAGAATATTCTCAGATCATGTATCTAATAAAGGGTTAATATGCAAAATATATTTTAAAAATTCATACAACTCAATAGCAAAACAAACAAACAATCCAACTGAAAAATGGACAGAAGAACTGAATATACATTTCTCCAAATATATACAAATGGTCAACAGGCACATGAAAAGGTGCTCAACTTCACTAATCATCAGGGAAATGCAAATCAAAACCACAATGAGATATCACCTCACACTTGTTAGAATGGCTATAATCGAAAACAAAAGAAATAACAGTGTTGGTGAGCATGTAGAAAAAAGGGAACCCTTAAGTACTCTGGCTGAAAATATTAATCAGTGCAGCCACTATGGAAAACAGTATGGAAGTTCCTAAAAAATTAAACATAGAACTACTATATGATCCAGCAATCCCACTTCTGGGTATATGTCTGAAGGAATTGCAAACTGAAGGAAATGCAAACAGGGTCTTGAAGAGATACCTGTACTCCCATGTTCATTGCAGCATTATTCACAATAGCCAAGATATTGAAACATCATTAAGTGTCTATCAACAGATGAGTGGATAAAGAAAATGTGACACACACACACACACACACACACACACAATGGAATACTATTCAGCCATGAGAAAAAGATCATGGATTTGGGACAGCATGGATAAACCTTGAGGGCATTATGCTAAGTGAAATAAGCCAGACAAAGAAAGACAAATACTGCATGGTGTTAAATATGTGGAATCTAAAAAACAGAAAGTCAAACTCTTAAAAACAGAGAGAAGAAATATTTCTGCTGGTGGGGGTGAGGGAAATAGGAAGGTTGATAAAAAGGTATAAACTTTCAGCAAAAAAATGAATGATGATCTAATGTAAAACATCTTGACTATAGTTGATATAACACTGATATAGCTGATATAACCAGTTGATATAACTGAAATATTATATGACAGTAGAACTTAAATGTTCTCACAAGAAAAAGATAAATATGTGAGATGATGGATGTGTTAATTAATGAAATGGTGGGAATTTTTAACAATTAAAAAAAATTGGCCTAATAGAAACAAACTCAAACTGCTACTCATATTTATATTTGCTTCACATGGATTATTCAAGGATCAAACAAAAATTATACTACATTTAAATTCTCTTGTTTAAAAACTAACAGCAAATCTTAAATCATCTTTTCTGATAGCCAGGATGGGATCTATAGAATTTCATAAGTAGTACTAGTTATATGCTTTGACCATTTTGAAACTAAATATTTGTGCCCAGATATGAACTTGTTGCTTCCTTTTCTTGTTTTGTGAAATATGATTGATCGCTCCTAGAATGAGAGCTGCAATATATGTGTTCCATTAAGTCCAAGTCCATGTCTATTTCATATTCTTTTCCCAAGTACAAGCATAGGGTCTGACATATAGAAGACACTCATAAACATTAAATAAATAAATAAGTAAATATTGGTATATTAAATTGTCTAAATGGCCCAAACCAGAATAGTAAAGATCTTAAAATCATGAAATATGAAGAAAAGTTGAAACTTAGTAGTTATTACCCTTAAAAATTGAAAATTCATGGCTGACTGACAGCTATCATTTTATAATATGATAGTTGTATACTTCAACAGCAATCAAATGATAAAAATTATAGGAATTGTAAAATAAAAGGGAGAGATTCCTAACAATTGAGGCATATAACTAGAAATATTCAATTCCCTGTAACTAGAAAAATTGAAACATTTTTTTCAAGGATGCTGTGGGTTGTGCTCACTTTAAAGAACAAAATTAGATTACCTTGAATGTCCATTATTGAACTAAAAATCTCATAACTATGAATCCTATAAAGCTACAGCTGACTTGTGTTGAACATTTATTATATGTGCCATCATTGACAGTTTTACCTATTTTTTTCTTTAGGCCTATGTGATCAGCCTTATTATCATTACTATTTTACATATTAGCAAATTGAGGCATTTTAAGTAACTCACCCATGCTCCTACAGGCAGCAAGTAAGTGATTTAGGACTTGATAGCACATGCAGGCTGCTTCCAAGTTTAGCTTGACTAAAATAACCCTGACCTCTATTATCTTCTTTTATAATAACAACTAAATACTTGGTGGTTGGGTACAGTAAATAATCATGACCATTTAGAACAGGGAATGTTCAAATATGCAAAATATATGGTCCACTTGTCTAAGATTACATAGTTAATTACTGGCATCAAAGGTGGATCTTGGACTCAAAAATATCCAACTCCCAGCATGGATTTGTACAGTTTAAAAAATGTATAAGAAGGAAAAATCAAACTCTCTAAACTCTTTTTTGTAAATGCAAGGAATTCAACAACCCAATGACAGCTGATATAGGAGAATTCTTTAGTATTAGCAATTACAATATCCTCACAGGGTCTGAGCCTTCAAAACCTCTGCCTATAGCCATGATATGTGAACTTAGGAAGAAGGAATAACTGAAAGGCTTTGGGAACATTGACATGGCCAGCAGCTGTGCTAAACTGTCCCATGGATTCTCAGGCTTAGTGAGTTTTATATTACGTGAAATTTTAAATCCCACTGCTGAAGTTTAGAGACATTTTTGTCTTCTGTTTTTGGCAGAAATTGGGAATAAGTCATCTAAAACTTGTATGATAACACTCATCTGGCAAACTTTACACAGCTTTAGTAAAGTTCTAATAAGCAAAGCATGCAAGTTACTTTGGAAACTCCCTGCATCTACAAACAAAGAGTCTCTCATCACATTTGGAGAAAACTGTAAAAGACCTGGTATCTTTCCTTAGGGAAGCCAATAATTTATTTCATCAATTATCTCACTTAATATAATTGTATCTGATTGAATAGTGCCTTCATTTTGTTTGCTCAGAAGTAAAAGGGGTTGATTGCTTGGAGTGATTCCTGGGAACTTTGCAGATGATCTAGTGATCTAAAGTGATATGATATAAAGAAGTGCTGACTAAGTCAGAGCTTGGTCCTCCTAACCACTGGCTGTGGGGCTAAGACAAGACATGTCCTGGTCTTCAGGTAATTGTGCATCACATGAGCAGTCTGAACTCTCTGGTCACATTCTCAGGATTAAGCCCTGAAATGAGAGTGTTGTAAAGATTTACACTTGGCAACAAGATGCTTGTCATGGAAAAGTGTGCAGGAGAATTAATCATCACAAAAAGTCAGAGGTCACACTTTTCAGCAATTTTTGAAGTCATTTCCTTCAGTGGTTGACTGAATTTTTGAATTGTGTTTTGGCAATCAAAATGAAAATTTAGTACTACCAATTAAATCAATTCAAAATATTTGTCATATTGGAAAAAGGAAGGAGGGCTCTAAACTAAAAGATAGTGTTATTTTTAACTCTTAATATAGCTAAAATCCAAGCTGATAACAGTCAAATTTATTCTAACTTGCAATACATTTTAAGCTTTAATACTGATGCTGCAAAAGCTCATGGGATTCAAAAATTGGTAAACCAATAGCTTAGTGGTTAAAAAAAATTGTTGAGAGCATATTGAAGGTACCTTTTTTAGTGAGTATCATTATGCAGTGTCACAACACCATAAAATAGTAGCTACTCCCATCACTCTAGTGACAGTTACTGAAAGGGCAGAGGTGACAATCCAGCATGTCCTTTCAGAACAATGTATTAAGTCCTCATTCTGGATTAAGGCTATAGAATTTTTTCCATTTATTCAGTTCATTCATTATAATATGATAACTATTTTCATCATTGAGAACTAGCCAGTTTTTGCCTGAGGTTATTTCTTTCTAAATGTTTTACTTTATTAAATACTAGAGATCTAGCACAAGTATAAGCAAACATGTTAAACTCTGACTCTTGTCACCTAATTTCCCTGGAGGTACAGGAATGGTGGGCATATGTTCATGTTCTGCTTTCCAAGGTATTACAGGTCAGAGTTTTATTAACTATTTTCAATGACATAGTATGTTTTATGAATTCTAGTATTTTATATGTTTTCTCACCACGACTGCCTGAGATCTAAATCTATCATCTATGCCATGTATTTTGTTTGTTTTAGCATCCCTCCATTTCTGTGTCACATTCTTTGTTAGGCAGTAGAGTAATGCTAGATGCTACAACAAAACAAGCAAAAGTCTCAGTGATTGATCATAGTGAAATTGTGTTCTCACTCCTGTTCCAGTCCAGTAAGGTGTGTATCAATCTGGCAACTTCCACTTGGTCTTTCAAGGACTGAGCTCTTTCTACTGTATCATTTTTCCTTCCTCTAGGTCCTTGATGTCATCTTAATACATATAGCAAATGGAGAAAGGAAAAGAATATAAGATTACTTGGGTAATTTTATGGACCAAGAATGGAAATGCAATACATTACTTCTATAGAATTCTATTGGCTAAAATTCAGTAGAAAAAACAACTTACAGTAGAAAAGAGCTAATTTTGCTCTTAAAATTAAAGGTTGATATCATCACACAAAATACCACCATGCCATCCACTGATACAGAGCCTGGAATTCTCCTTAAAAATATATGGCTTTGTTGATCTGAGGAGAAAGATGGCAGAGTAGGAAGGCAAGGCAGAAACCTCCTCTCAAAAACACATAAAAGAAGAAAATACAGCAAACACAACTAGGTCTGTACACAACCTGAAGACTGCAGAACAGACCTTCTACACCTGGGAAAGAAGAGATGACCACACAGAAAAGGGTAGCAGAGCAACAATCAAATGGGACCCAAGCCCACCATCCATCTCAGCCCACAGGTGGGAGACAGAGGAACTGACTGGGGAAGGGGTAGGAGCCCAGGAACAATGCACACCTGGCCCTGGAGATCTGCTTCAGGAGCATGAGCCCACATTACATTGGGTTCTGGAAATTAGTGGGACTGGACACCAGGGGCAGGCGGAACACTCTGGGAGGCTGACACTCCAGCTGCTTGTGGAGGACAGGTAAGGTCCACTGGTCCCCCGAGACAAAAGCAGAGGTGGCAGTTTGAAAGACTTGCCAACATGGGTGGAGTACCAGAGTGGTGAGAGGTAGATGGAGCTCTCCTCAGGAGAAAGGGAAGGTGGACAATCCCCACCCAGCCCTCCCTTGGACCAATAGGTTGGGAATTCTAGGGATCCCCATATGCTCCATCCCCCTCACTGGCAACTCAGTCCCTGGGTGCCTCCCTGTGTACAGGCTGCCAGGAACCAACCCACTAAAAGAGAAAGGGTGGAAAAAGATATTTCATGCACATAACAGGGATAAAAAAGCAGGGGTAGAAGTACTTATATCACACAAAATAGATTTCAAAACAAAGAAAGTAACAAGAGACAAAGAAGGACACTACATAATGGTAAAGGGGTCAGTCCAACAAGAGGATATAACACTAAAAATACCTATGTACCTACAATAGGAGCACCTACATATGTGAAATAAATACTTACAGAATTAAAGGGGGAAATAGATTGCAACATCTTCATTTTAGGAGATTTAAACACGCCACTTACATGAATAGACAGAAGATCAACCAGACAGAAAATAAATAAGGAAACAGAAGAAACGAACAACACATTAGATCAGATCAACTTAACAGACGTCTACAGAACATTCCACCCCAAAGCAGAAAGATACACTTTTTCTCAATGTACATGAAACATTCTCAAGAATAGGTCACATACTAGACCACAAAAAGAGCCTCAATAAATTCAAAAAGATTGTATCAATCAGCTTTTCAGACTACAGTGGTATGAAACTAGAAATAAATTACACTAAGAAAACAAAAAATCCTACAAGCACATGGAGGCTAAACAACATGCTTCTAAATAATCAATGGACCAATGAAAAAATTAAAATAGAAATCAAACAATACACGGAGACAAATGAAAACAAAAATTCAACAGCCCAAAAACTGTGGAACACTGCAAAAGCAGTTCTAAGAGAGAGAGGTACATAGCAATAGAGGCCTACCTGAAGAAACAAGAACAAATCCAAATAAACAGTCTAAACTCATGATTAAAGAACCTATAGAAAGAAGTACAAATGAACCCCAAAGTTACTAGGAGGGACATAATAAAGATCAGAGCAGAAATAAATAAAATAGAGCTGAGTTAAACAATAGAAAAAATCAACGAAACCAGGATCTTGTTCTTTGAGAAAATAAACAAAATAGATAAACCCCCATCCAGACTTATCAAGAAAAAGAGAGTATAAACATAAACAAAAACAGAAATGAAGAAGGAATAATCACAATGGATACCAGAGACTACTGTGACAAATTATATGCTAGTAAATTGGACAACCTAGAAGAAATGGACAACTTCCTAGAAAAATACAATCTTCCATGATTGGCCCATGAAGAAACAGACTATTTGAACAGACAATTTACCAGCAATGAAATCAAATGGTTAATGCAAAAACTCCCAAAACACAAAACTCCAGGTCTGAAAGCCTTCACAGCCAAATTCTACCAAACATTTAACGAAGAGCTAATACCCATCCTTCTTAAAGTGTACCAAAAAATAAAAGAGGAGGGAATACATCCAAACTCATTCTATGAGACCACCATCATTCTGATACCAAAACCAGGCAACACTTCAAAAAAAGAAAACTATAGACCAATATCCCTGATGAACATAGATGCAAAAATTATCAACAAAATATTAACAAACTGAATTCAAATATACATCAAATAGATCATCCACCATGACTAAGTGGGATTTATTCCAGGGATGAAAGGATGGTACTATATTTGTAATCAGTATCATCCACCACATTAAATAAAAGAAAGTTAAAAACTACATGATCACGTCAATAGATGCAGAAAAAGCATTTGATAAAATTCAACATCCATTCATGATAAAAACTCTGAACAAAATTAGTTTAGAGGGTACATACCTCAACATAATAAGGGCCATATATGACATACCCACAGCCAACATCATACTTAATAGTGAAAAGCTGAAAGCTTTTCCTTTAAGATCAGGAACAAGACAAGGATGCCCACTCTCACCACTTTTATTCAACATAGCACTGGAGGTCGTAGCCACGGCAATCAGACAAAACAAAGAAATTATTAGAACAAATAACTGAATTCAGCAGTTTCAGGATACAAAATCGATATACAGAAATCTGTTGCATTGCTAATGATGAACTAGCAGAAAGAGAAGTCAGGAAAACAACTCTATTTACAATTGCATCAGAAAGAATAAAATACTTAGGAATAAACCTAACCAAGGAGTTGAAAGACTATACCCTGAAAACTACAAGACACTCATGAGAGAAATTAAAGAAAACACCAATAAACGGCAATACATCCCATGGTCATGGGTAGGAAGAATTTATATTGTCAAAATGGCCATCCTTCCCAAAGCAATCTACAGATTCAATGCAATCCCTATCAAAATACCAACAGCATTCTTTAATGTACTAGAGCAAATATTTCTAAAATTCATATGGAACCACAAAAGACCCCAAATAGCCAAAGCAATCCTGAGAAGGAAGAATAAAGTGGGAGGGCTTATGATCCCCAACTGCAAGCTCTATTACAAAGCCACAGTACTCAAGACAATTTGGTACTGGCACAAGAACAGACCCATAGACCAATGGAACAGACTAGAGAGTCCAGATATAAACCCAAGCATATATGGTCAATTAATATACGATAAAGGAGCCATGGATATACAATGGGGAAATGACAGCCTCTTCAACAACTGGTGTTGGGAGAACTGGACAGCTACATACAAGAGAATGAAACTGGATTATTGTCTAACTCCATACACAAAAGTAAACTCGAAATGGATCAAAGACCTGAGTATAACTCATGAGACTATAAAACTCTTAGAAGAAAACGGGCAAAAATCTATTAAACATAAGCATGAGCAATTTTTTCCTGGATACATCTACTTGGGCCAGGGAAACATAATCAGATATGAACAAGAGAGACTACATCAAACTAAAAAATTTCTGTACAGCAAAGGACATCACCAGCAGAATAAAAAGGCATTCTACAGTATGGGAGAATATATTTGTAAATGACTCATATGGTAAGGTTTAACATCCAAAATATATAAAGAACTCATATGCTTCAACACCCCAAAAAACAGATAACCTGATTAAAAAAGGGGTGGAGGATCTGAACAGACACTACTCCAAAGAAGAAATTCAGATGGCCAACAGGCACATGAAAAGATGCTCCACATCGCTAATCATCAGGGAAATGCAAATCAAAACCACAATAAGATAGCACCTCATACCAGTCAGAATGGCCACTATCAAACAAGAAATAACAAATATTGGTGAGGATGGGGAGAAGTGGGAACCCTTTTACACCGTTGATGGGAATGTAAATTGATACAACCACTGCTGAAAGCAGAATGTAGGCCCTTAAGAAAACTAGAAATAGAAACACCATTTGACCAGTAACTCCACTTCTAGAAATTTACCTGAAGAAAACAAAATACCTGATTCAAAAAGATATGTGCCCGTATGTTTATCGCCACACTATTTGTAATAGCCAAGATATGGAAGCAACCTAAGTGTCCATCAATAGGTGAATGGATAAAGAAGATGTGGTACATATACACAATGAAATATTCAGCCATAAAATTAAGAGAAATCTTTCCATTTGCAACAACATGGATGGATCTTGAGGGTATTATGCTCAGTAAAATAAGCCAGGTAGGGAAAGACAAATACCATATGATTTCACTTATTTGCAGAATATAAAAACAAAGCAAAACGGAACAAAACAGGAGCAGATTCATAGACACTGAGAAGTGACTAGCAGTTGCCAAGAGGGAGGGATTGGGGTGGGTAAGGGAGGAGGGTGAGGGGGATAAAAGGGCACAATAATTTGCAATCATAGTATAAGTTGGTCACAGGGATGGTAGTACAGCATGGAGAGTACAGTCAGTGATTTTGTGACATATTTCTATGTTGATAGGTAGTAGCCACACTAGAGGTGGTGAGGATTTAATAATATTGGTAACTGTTGAACCACTTACATTTGTGTTGTACATTTGAAAGCAATATAAGATTGCATATCAATGATATTTCCATAAAAGAAAATTTGGCCTTTTTTAACTAATGCTTCTGTGGATTTTGTAACTTTATATATTCCTTCTTATATGTTCATAGTAGTTGGACACACTGGATCCCCTATCTCTTAAAAAGTTACACAAATAGAAAAGGGATTTTTCCCAACCCATGGCAAATTTCCTAGTGATACCATTAATAGCAAAGGAATTAAAGCAACAGGGTAACCTTATGAACTTTACACTTTTTTATTAAAAAGTAAAATAGCCCTGTCAAACTCAAACCGTTGGTAATTTTTAAAGGAAGTCTGATTAAGCTCCAAAGGTAACTTAGGCAATGTTGAAACTGCTTAAAGCCAATTCCAGAGTAGAAAACTATCTCTCTCATAAGAACTTATTCCACATGCAACTCAAGCCAGAAATTAAAAAAAGAAAGAAAGAAAAGAAAAAAAGATAATCTGGGCAAAGTGAAACAAAGAAAACAAAACAGAAAGATAAAAATGTCCCTCCCAAACTGAGGTGAAATCCTTTACTAAGATTTAGTGAATACTATTGCGATAACTTTGTATGGTGACACATGTTAACTACACTTATGGTCATGAGCACTTCATGATGTATATAAATGTTGAATCACCATGCTCTACACCTGAAACCAGTATAATATTGCATATCAACTATACTTCAATAAAAATATTAAATTTGTAGTTATTACCAATCCTGGTTTTTCAATGTGACCACAGAGGCTGGCCTTTCTTCTAACTGTTGATGATCGCCCACTTCCTGAAACTCATCCTCTTTAACTTGAACAATCGAGTGAGCCCTGTTAGTTCTAACCTGTGGCTGTCCTCAATCTGGTTCAGCCAATTTCCTTAAAAAATATATTTAGTGCCTAATATGTGAAATTTGCTGTACTAGTGTTTTATGTAATCAATATAATCGTGTAAATATGGTCTTGGTCCTCCCTCAAGGAATTTATATTTCACTGAAGTAGACATGCTCAAAAGCCAGTAGTGACTCTAACAGGTAGTTTTTCCAGTACTTACTATCTTCCAAGAGCTCTTATGATTACTTTAGAAGTGTTCTGTCAATACCCTTAAATTAAGTACTATTTATATGTATTGCATCACAACAAACCTCATGAAGTAAGTATTATTATCCTCAGTTTATAACAGATTAAAATGAGGTAAGGGGAGGTTAAGCAACTTTTCCAAGGTCACAAATCTAGTAAACATATTTTTCAAAAGATGGAAAGTGACAAGAAAATATAGATCCACACAAAGTATTATTTCAGCACAGAAGAAAGAGGTTTGTTTTAATTAAGGAATAGAGGGAAGGCTTCCTAGAGGAGGTGAATCTGGGGTTGGGTCCTGGGTGTTGCATTCTAATCATTCTAGTTCTCTGAGGCTCCTTTCCACTGCACTTCACTAGCTCCGTTTCTATTGCTCACAACCTAAATATTGGCACCAATCTTGAGACGTTCTCTTTTTCTCTCTTCCCTTCCTTTTCCATATACCTGTGATGGTCTGAGGTATTCCTGGGATTTCTGTATTTTGCTCATTCATTAACCCTTTACATTCTTAAAAACCATGCAAGACTTCAAAGAGCTTTTATTTATGTGGGTTGTATCTATCAGTATTTTCCATATTACAAATTAAAACAGGGAAATTTAACACCAACTTATTAACTTTAAAACAACAATAATAACACAATTAAATTCCAATACAAATAACATATTTTGTGAAGAGTGCTTATATTTTTCAAAATAACAGTAAATGTAGTGAGAAGAGTAGTATTGGTTTACATTTTTTAAGATACCCTTAATGTCTGACTTAATGGAAGACTGCTGGATTTTCCTATGTTTCTACTGTAATAAATTGTTTTCATTAAAGTAATACATAAAAAATGAACCTCATGCAGATATCTAGTTCAAAAATGAAGGAATATTTTAATGTTTTAAGATAACTGGATATTTTCCTTTTATATTACATAGGAAATCAACAAGCAATGATTTTGTAAAGGTTAATAGCATTGTGGACTCTGAAGCTATATAGATGAAATTTTCATCCTCAGTTACACTAAAATCCATTGGCCTACCTTGCATTTTGAGTAGATCTTTTATGCATGTATGATTTCTAATATCATGTATAGGTTATCCAAATGTTATGAACATTTAGAAAATGTTCATAGAGTTAGGCCAAGCTTTCAAATATTAAAATGTTACATATCAGCATAAAAAAATCACACTCATTAATATCACCACCAGTCTCATTAGAAAAGGCTTCATGTATTGGGAAGCTGTCAAACTTACGGTAATGGATACATGTTTTCCAAAATAATATTTTCTCACTTCAAAGCTTGAATTTTACCATTGGTAACAAATGCTATCAGTGAATTTCCATGTAGTTATAAACTCACTTGTACCGTTTTTCATAAAATATCTGCCAAATATCAGAGTCTACAGAACCATAGTTTGTCTGTCATTTGTTCTTTCAGTAAAAAATGGTATTCCATAAAACAAAGCAGCTAATTTGGCTTTCAACTCAGTCATGCAAGTCCTTTCTATTAAGACACAACCATGATACTGCGGTATGTGACAGAGGTACTTTATCCAAAAAGCATGGTTTTCAGTGCCCACCCTAAAAGACAAGACAGTGAAGGGTAGTTGCCCCCTTCTGGTGAGAGCCCTGATGTCAGAGGCCTCAACATAGCTGTACAGGAAGGGACCAATGAAAACTGAATGAGCCACATGATAGAGCTCTAATGAGTCCCAGAAACTTGACCTTGTAACAACATCCACAGCTGGAATACATCCCTTCCTTGTTCTTTAGAAATTCCTTCACTCATCTCTGTCTCATGAAATGGAAGCTCATTCTTCAAGGCCAAATATTTTCTTTGCTTGATACACAGCACAACTTTATCAATGGTAGCTATCTTGAAATACCTAGGTTAAAATATCATTTTATTCCTGAAACCCTCCATGATTACCCAGTCTATAAGTCTAGAAAATATTGAATGGTTCACCTATGAAATACACTGTTCTAGCAGCTCATCGAGCAATGAACAACACATGTAATGATCCTGCCCTCAGGAAATGTACAGTCTACTATGGAGATAGTTAATCAACACATAGAAACATAATATGATGTTGGGTAGTGATAAGACCTATGGAGAGAAATAAACAAGTGACTGAAGGTTGCAGTGGTGAGCGCATCCAGCTGGGCGTGATGAGGAGGGCTTCTCTGAGGAGATAATATATTGTGAGCAGAGGCAAGAAGTGGCTGGCCATGTCGAAATCCAGACACATCATTACAAATAGACTAAAAGTAGAGATGGACTAGGTAGATAGACTTAAAATTATTTTCTTTTTTATCAGCATTTCTATCGAACTTTGGTTTTATGACTATTACCACATAAGACTTGGCATATTATATCAAATCTGGATTGCAAGTTACTTAAAAGCAAAAATTGTGTCTCATCATTCCTGGTATTTCCAGTGCCAAGAACAGTGCCTGGCACAGAGTAGGCACTTGGTGCATGCTTAGTGACTGACTAACTTCCTAAACCTTCCTGCCTGTCTGCTTAGATCCGTGGCATCTGCATGAGACCTCCTGTATAGGTGAAATCTATTCTGAGCTTCTTGCCTCCTTCTTCTAGGCAGGCTTACAAGACACCTTTATAATAAATAAGCTTGCACATCCATTCTATTAATCACATACAATTGTTAGTTCCAAATTAACTGCATGTGGAAAAATTAGATCCTTAAATAATTATTATGTGTAATAGGCTGCTTGAACTCACTAAATAAGGTTTAAGTGGCCAATTGCCCCAGAAACTACCCCAAAAAGCCAACAGTTGGCTAATTTCATGTGTAATGAACTGCGTTTATTATTTCACAACGTGCAGCTAATTGTCTATAGATATTTATATCTTAAGAATGAAAAACTGTCCTTGGAAGTTGAGCCTAAGTTGGTGTACAATATACTATATCCAACAGGCCTCTTATTTTAAGCAAGAAAAAGAAATCAGGTCAGAAACAATTACATAGGAATAAAAATTGACTCCTCAAGGGCTAGGGTCATTTTAGTGACATCAGTGTTCCACCAAGTTGATTTGCATATCTGTATATTTGTGTTGATATAAAGTCTCTATCTGAAAAGCAGCAGCTACAGGCCATCTTTTCTGCCACCATCTCTCATTCTCATGATCTGAAGATAACCAGATGATTATGTAAAGTATAGGATTTCATATTCATACAATATAATTAGCCTATTTACTGAGCTAGATCTACTGAATCACTATTCAAACCAACCAGCTGGAATTAAACATTCTCATGTCAAAATAAATCCATTCTTTAGCAGATGTCTGAGAAAGAGGTATGAAGGACTCAAACCTTTGACTTTATATAATGTTTGATAAAATATTTCTAGTACAAACTACAAGACACATACACAGAACTCTAAAATGTTGGTCAAACAGCAAACTAACTGCTAAATATTCCTAAAGGAACGCTATGTTAACTACACACTCCATCATTGAGGTATGTGGCTTTTGTATGACATTTCACCACCATCTTGAAGTTCAAGGCCAAAAGAAGGCCATTTGAAAATGAATGGGTTTCAACTCATTCATCTTTCAAAGGGAATGCCTCATTTCACTGATTGTATAATGGGAGAGAAAAAAGCCCACAACTCCAAAGTGTTCAAATTAACATCTTAGAAGCTCTTTGCAAATAAACCGTGCCAGTGTAAAGCTATTGATATTCATTTTTAAACCAATACAAAGGGCTGATCAGTTAATTCACACAGTATGGTTAAGTGGGGGGAAAAAAACAACAGCTGGTGTGAGAAATATGATTGCACTCCATCAGTACTGCTACTAATTAACTTTGTTATTTTGTGTAAAATATTTAACTTCTCTGAGCCACACCTGTAAAATGAGAACAATACTGAGACTTTGTCAGAGCATCTGTGATAACTAAGATACTACTTTATATTTATATGCTTTACGACATGTAATATACTATAGAAATATAAGATAGTATATAATAGTATAATAGAAATAACATTAAACATAGAATGAGAAGATACGTGGTTGGGTCTCAAACCTGCCACTTACTGGACATATTTTCTTGCTGAATGTGCAGACAAATGAATGCATAAATGAATGAATTGCACCAACCGTGATTTACTGAGTCACATGGTGCTAAGCATTTCCAAAAGGCACTGTTGATATAGAGGTGAATCAGAAATAGTCTCTCCCACACAGGGAGCTGACACTTCAGGAAGGGAGACGGACAGACAAACAAAACAGATGATTGGGTGTGCACCAATAGAGGACTGGGAACATTTATGGTCCCCACTCGCGGGCATCAGATGTCGAATCCAGCTTCACTTGACATTTTGGTGTTAAGCATACCACTTGATACTAAGTATACACTAGTCATCTACACACTGGGCAATTTAAAAATTACATAATTCCCAGGTAAGTTAAATTGTATGCCATTTAAAAATTACATAAAAGCCAGGTAAGTAAGGGTAAAGGCAAAGTTTTCTAAAAGCAAAGAATCTACAGGTTATTATCATGCTTCTTGGGTGAAATTCATAAACATATATAGGATCTTGTACAGTTGTAAAAATTACTAATACTGCAGAACAAAAATTAAAATAATTGACCAAAGCATATCCCACTATAGACTCATGAGCCAGTTCAGTGTGGCCCCTCCAGTTAAATATGAAGTCCTTTTCAACATAAGGCTCAAATAAAATCTGTTTTCATAATCATTGTATTTCTTTCTTTTGGGATACAGTAATATTTATTAATTTTAGCCCATTTAGGTTACTAATTAAGACCATATATTACTTTACCCGCCCGCTGATAATTTCCTCTGTTTTAACATTTACTCGTGTTTCTGCAGAATAAGAAAGGAATGATTTTGTATAAAGTTACTTTTAGCCTTTGAAAATTATAATTAATTTCAAAAAAAGAGAAGCCTGCTTTGTTCGAAACCCCAAATGATTTTTTTCAGGTTATCAAACTCCAAGAGAACAGAATTTGAATGCATTCAAAATGTGGAGGGAAAAAAGTATGGTGTTAAACCAGTGAATAGCAAGCTCAGATATATCATTTCCACTGATTCTCAGTACATTATTATAAAAATGGAAAGACCAGAAATTCATCTGCTACTTTAACTAAACATTAATGCCTGCATGATATGAGAATTGATAAGAAGCCATGAGGATTACTGTGAAAAATGATGAAATACTCCCCTGAAGAATCCATCGTTATTGGGACCTGAAAAGTTTTATCTGAGCACAAATGAATGGGACAAGGAGCTCCAAAGCACTTGAGAGGGAACGTTCTCTAACTGCATGGCCAAGTCTTGCAACTCAGAAGTTAGTTTTTCTAAATCTGATACCCAGAGTTTGAGTCAAAAGTGAAGCACTACCATGCAAACTATGTTAAGAAAGGCAATGGTCAGTCAGCTAGGAGATACTTTCCCAATTCCTATAGGACCTGAAAGCAAGAAAATGACTACATCTTTGAATTTCATATGCCTCAAGTTAATCATCTCTAGTCATTTCTGCTCACAAGTCTGAAGCAGATATTTTACTATCCATCCTCGTCCCAACTTGTAAATCGTTGCCCCATATTGAAGGTGTCTAAGATGTGAAGAAATCTACTTTCGTACTATGCTCACATATAGTCTGCAAATTTAGCCTGAAGCTCTTTGTAAGGAGTTCTGCCAGTATGACAGTGGCATAGACCATGCTAGGGCTCCACAGTCTTCTATTGCTCCCATCAAACTGATGGCTTTTCTCCTGGGCTTGACCCCAAGTTCCAGGGCACTCAGAGTCCTTGACTTTTCTCTGCTTCACTGTGAATTCATTTGTGCTTCTATTTTTGAATTCTCAAAGTGGTATGAATACAACTGTTCTCAAACTCTCTAGAAGATTTAAATATCTTTATTATTATTCTATTACATATGAAGTGAGCAATATGCTTCCTCAAATATTATTGACTCTTGTTCATCCCTTTATTTCCTGGTTTTTAATTTTTTCTTTATTTATTTCATATATCAAACATTTATATGGCACCTGTCATCAGCCAGGCACTATTGCGTGTTTTACAAGTATTAATTCATTTAAACCCAGTAATAATTCTGAGGAAGGACTGCTACTACCCCTATCTTACAATAAGGAAACTGAGGCACAAAGCTGTTAAGCACCCTGCCAAGGCCACAGAGCCAATAAGCAGGGTTCACACTCAGTCAGTCTGGCTCCAGAGACCATATTTTAATCAACGTGCATCGCATCTGTGATCCAAATTTTAAGCTGCAGAACGCAAAAGAGGGACGGGAGGGCTGTTTATACTGCTGGTCTAATGTGGAAGTGATTATGAAATGAGATTAAGTATGACCTTCTGAGATGAGTGATAAATATTTTGCTCATTCCCGGAATTATAAATGATTAGTTCAAGAAAATGTGGGTGTGTGTGGGGAGTACGAGCTGATTCAAAACTTGTAGCAATCTTCCCCTACTTATTAACTGCTTATCAGAATTAACACCCTTAATTAAATATGGAGTTTATTTTTTCAGTTCTCTAAATATATAGTAATAAGTATTGATGCTGACAAAAATCCTATTCAGAGATATTGCATATCCCACAAGAAAATCAGAGCATTTTATAAATCCAATTAAATAGAAATATCTTTATTTTCTCCCTAGTACTATGTAAGATAAACCTATTCTCATTTTAGAAAAGCCCCAAAATATTGCCTTCCATCTTTCTCTTAATATTCTTTATTACAAGGAGCTGTTCTTATAAATCCATTTGGCTGATTTTTCCCAGGTTTAAATACCATTTAAAACTAATTTAAAACTGAATCCAGCTGGCTAATTCTAAATGTAAATATTTTCACCATAAAAAACTAATTTTACCATTTGTTTATTTCATCAGAGTATATAGTGCTGTTTCCAAAATGTGACTTAGGACAAACAGCTCTGATATTGAAGGGCATTAATACATAAGTATGATAGACTTTTTCTCCTCTTTTTTTTTCCTGCCCTCATGAAGTACTAAT
Organism: Phataginus tricuspis; assembly: GCA_029783875.1. Taxonomy (NCBI): domain Eukaryota; kingdom Metazoa; phylum Chordata; class Mammalia; order Pholidota; family Manidae; genus Phataginus; species Phataginus tricuspis. The sequence goes on along the minus strand of JAQQAC010016209.1, from coordinate 128,131,317 downwards.
GAAAATCCTAAAATCTTGGTTTGGAACTGAGGTTTTTAGCATTTTAAAAGACAGAGTTTATTCCTGGACAATGACTGGAGAGAAACAATAATGAGAAGTGTCACCTAAAGTATGTTTTGTAAGGTGCTAATAAATTTTCTGCAAAAACAAAACAAAACTTTTTTCATGCCTCCAAATTTCGGTAAAAATATGCATTCTATGTCCTTTGTGGAAATTTACTCTGCATATGGGCACAGCAAAAGTTCTGAGAAATCCTACAACGAAGGCAAATCTAATTACAGTCATTCATTATTCTCTAGGAAGCAATCAATGGCAATTTTTTAAGGATGTAATGTTGACTGGGCATTCTACTAGGTGATCGAAATTCAATGGTATAAAAGACAGGTTTGCTGGAGATGAGAACTGGCTGTACAGAAGAACGAATGTGAAGTCTCACAGAGACAACCCGTGGCCTCAGAAGTAGTGTTCCAGACACCATTGTTCCCTGGGGACAGCTGACGAATCTCTGCATTGGAAAGCTAGAGCAGTTGTCCAGGTAATATGTACTCCCGACCTTAACAAGAGCACAGCAACATTAGTGAGATTGGAAAGAAGGGGCAAGTACAAGCGGCATCATTTAAGTAGATTCTGTAGAAATGACAGATACTCACTGTGAGAAGGGGGGACAGAAGATTTCACCCAGTTTAGAATTTGCCAAACTATGTTCCTGGAAATACCAGTTCATCAAGAAATATTTCTCTGGTCAAATAATTTAGGGAAGTTTCAAAGTCCATTCTTCTCTTCGATACCGATAATGTACATTAGTATTTGCATGGACTTGCTCCTGTAAATAAGCATGCTTATATTCACTTAAACTTTAATTCCAAAATGTATGTGTCCCCATAACCCTTTCTACTATTTCAGTAAACACAAATGAATGGCGGATAGTCCCCAATTGATTTTGTTGTTCAAATAGCCTGGAATTATAGCAGCTTAGAACGAGACGTGCCACAGTTATCACCAAGGAAATGATACCTCTTAACTTCCAGGCAGTATTTTTTAAAAACCAACATAGTACTACTTTTCTGCCATAAAAGTAGGGCTTGGTGACCTTCCTCAAATATCCTTATTCTACAATGGAAGGAGAAAATAGGAAACGGAAGACATGAGTTTGATGCAACTGTTTATACTTAATTTAATGTATGTGCACTGTACCTTACACAGTGGTATCAGGTTTTGAGCCCAAGATATCTCAGCAAGAGTGTTTTCCAACACACTATAATAGGCAACAAAACAGAGGACTTAGAATGCAGAGTGTGAATAGCCAACAGAACCAAAAAACAAATGGATCTAATTTTCCCAGAGAATGGCAGCACTGCAGGTGGCTGCATAATCATCTCTATCCTATGATTATTTCATCTCTGTTTCATCTCTGTACAAACTTTAAATATGCCTAAGTGTGTATTAACACTGAATTGAAAAGTGAGAAAATACATCAACTGTTTCAAGTCACAACTTGCATATTTCTGATAGAATGGATGAGATATTCGGTACTGAGCAGGTACAATCAGAAAAACCATCTTTTGCATAGTGAGTGATAGATCTGACAATATGTGATTCCCAGGGAGTTACACCACATATAACCAGAGGTTTTATGGCCTGAGGTTGACACTGTATGATGAACACTCTTCTATGGAATAATTATAGCAGGACCTTTATCCAATTTGTGCATGCACTGCAGCTGTCTCAGAATTAGTTTGTGCATACCATCATGACCCTGGCAACACTTTCTTCAGCTACTTCCATACAAAAGTGGCATCAATTAGGTATGTCTCTGAAACTCGTTTTCAGAGAATGTAAAGCCTAACTTACTCCGTTATTTTTTATATATAAAGTTTTTTGTTTATTCCTTTCCATATAAATAAAATATACATACACAAAATACTCGCATCACAAGGTGCAGCTCAAATCATTTTCAAAACTGAACAAACTCATGCAAGTCCCCAGATCAAGAAATAGAATATTACCAGCATCCCAGAAGAATCCGTTTTGATCACACCCACAAAACACTTGCTCCAAGAGTAACCACTCTCATTTCTTACGCCATAGAGAGGTTTTGTCAGTTTTCGATCTTCATATAAATGTAATCATAAAGTATATATCCTTTTGTGTCTGGCATTTCACTCAACATTATGTCTGTGAGACCTATCCACATTGTTGCATGCCACTGAAGTTTGTTCCTTCTCATTGTTGAATAGTAATACAGTATGTAGTATTATTATGTGACCTACCACAATGTGACCTACCCATTCTACTTTTATAAATAGGAATTTCGTGAAAATATTTTATGTTCATACTGGGTATATACCCAAGAACGGAATTCAAGGTTAAGAGGCGTGCATATGTTTCAACTTTCCTCATTGCAATTCAGTGTTCCTTTAGTCGCAAATCAAGTAAACATATAAGGCTATTCACACTCTGTATTTTCTAAATTTTCTGTTCTCTTCCATTTATTAGCTTGTCTATTCTTTCACTAATACCACACAATCTTAATTACTATAAATTAAAAATTGGTCTTTATAGCCACTCCAGTCTTCCAACTTGGTTTTCAAAATTGCCTTACCTATGTTGACCCTTTCAATTTCCATAAAAATTTTAGAGTCAGGTTGTCAATTTCCACAAAAATAAACCTATTGGGCTTCAGATTGGGATTGTGGTGAATCTATAGGTTGATTATCAGTGAAATGATACTTTCTAATATTGAAGCTACCACTATATGAATATGGACTGTTCTTCATTTTATTTAAATGATCTTTTAATTTTTCTCAACAATGTTTAATTATAGAGGTCTTTTGCATTTAGCTACTCTTAGTTGCTAAAAATCTTCCAAATTTTTTGTTCCTTTTTAACATTGTTTAGGCTATTCTAAGTCCCTCACAATTGAATTTTTTTTTAACAATTTATTTTGGTATCATTAACCTACAATTACATGAGCAATATTATGGTGATTAAACTCTCCCCTTCCTCAGGTCCCCCCACAAACCCTATTACAGTCACTGTCCATCAGCATAGTGAGATGAGAGTCACTACTTGTCTTCTCTGACTTGTACAGCCCTCCCCGTGCCCCCCCACCATATGTCTGTTAATCGTAATGCCCCTTTTACCCTCTTATCCCTCCCTTCCCGCCCATCTTCCCCAGTCCCTTTCCCTTTGATAACTGTTAGTCCGTTCTTGGGTTCTGTGAGTCTGCTGCTGTTTTGTTCCTTCAGTTTTGTTTGTTTTTGTTTTTGTTTTTTTTTCTTTGTTCTTATGCTCCACATATGAGTGAGATCATTTGATACTTGTCTTTTTCGGCTTGGCTTATTTCACTGAGCATAATACCCTCTAACTCCATCCATGTTGTTGCAAATGGTAGGATTTGTTTTCTTCTTATGGCTGAATAATATTCCACTGTGTATATGTACCACCTCTTCTTTATCCATTCATCTACTGATGGACACTTAGGTTGCTTCCATTTCTTGGCTATTGTAAATAGTGCTGCAATAAACATAGGGGTGCATCTGTCTTTTTGAAACTGGGCTGCTGCATACGTAGGGTAAATTCCTAGGAGTGGGATTCCTTGGTCAAATGGTATTTCTATTTTGAATTTTTTGAGGAACCTCCATACTGCTTTCCACAATGGTTGAACTAATTTGCATTCCCACCAACAGTGTAGGAGGGTTCCCTTTTCTCCACATCCTCGCCAACATTTGTTGTTGTTTGTGTTTTGGATGTTGGCCATCCTCACTGGTGTGAGGTGATATCTCATTGTGGTTTTAATCTGCATTTCTCTGATGATTAGTGATGTGGAGCATCTTTTCATGTGCCTATTGACCATCTGAATTTCTTCTTTGCAGAAGTGTCTATTCATGTCCTGTGCCCATTTCTTAATTGGATTATTTGTTTTTTGTTTGTTAAGGTGCATGAGTTCTTTGTATATTTTGGATGTCAACCCCTTATCAGATAAATCATTTATGAATATATTTTCCCATATTGTAGGATGTCTTTTTGTTCTCCTGATGGTGTCCTTTGCTGTACAGAAGCTTTTCAACTTGATATAGTCCCATTTGTTCATTTTTGCTTTTGTTTCCCTTGCCCGGGGGGATATGTTCAGGAAGAAGTCGCTCATGTTTATGTCCGAGAGATTTTTGCCTATGTTTTTTTCTAAGAGTTTTATGGTTTCATGACTTACATTCAGGTCTTTGATCACCTTGAGTTTACCTTTGTGTATGGGGTTAGACAGTAGTCCAGTTTCATTCTCTTACATGTAGCTGTCCAGTTTTTCCAACACCAGCTGCTGAAGAGGCTGTCATCTCCCCATTGTATATCCAAGGCTCCTTTATCAAATACTAATTGACTGTAGGTGTTTGGGTTAATGTTTGGATTTTCTATTCTGTTCCACTGGTCTGTGGGTCTGTTTTTGTGCCAGTACCAAACTGTCTTGATTACTGTGGCTTTGTAGTAGAGCTTGAAGTCAGGGAGCGTAATTCCCCCTGTTTGATTCCTCCTTCTCAGATTTGCTTTGGCTATTCGGGGTCTTTTCTGGTTCCATATGAATTTTAGAATTATTTGTTCCAGTTCATTGAAGAAAGCTGTTGGTAGTTTGATAGGGATTGCATTGAATCTGTAGATTGCTTTAGGTAGTATAGCCACTTTGACAATATTTATTCTTCCTAGCCAAGAGCATGGGATGCATTTCCATTTGTTAGTGTCTTCCTTAATTTCTCCTAGGAGTGTCTTGTAGTTTTCAGAGTACAGGTCTTTCACTTCCTTCGTGAGGTTTATTCCTAGGTATTTTATTCTTTTAGATGCAATTATGAATGGAATTGTTTTTCTGATTTCTCTTTCTTTTAGTTCATCATTAGTGTATAGGAAAGCAACAGATTTCTGTGTGTTAATTTTATATCCTGCAACTTTGCTGAATTCAGATATTAGTTCTAGTAGTTTTGGAGTGGAATCTTTAGGGTTTTTTATATACACTATCATGTCATCTGCAAATAGTGACAATTTGACTTCTTCGTTACCAATCTGGATGCCCTGTATATCTTTGCTTTGTCTGATTGCCGTGGCTAGGACCTCCAGTACTACATTGAATAACAGTGGAGAGAGTGGGCACCCCTGTCTTGTTCCCGATCTTAGATGAAAAGCTTTCAGCTTCTCGCTGTTAAGTATGATGTTAGCTGTGGGTTTGTCATATATAGCCTTTATGATGTTGAGGTACATGCCATCTATACCCATTCTGTTGAGAGTTTTAATCATGAAAGGATGCTGAATTGTGTCAAATGCTTTTTCAGCATCTATGGAGATGATTATGTGGTTTTTGTTCTTCTTTTTATTGATGTGATGGATGATGTTGATGGATTTTCCAATGTTTTACCATCCTTGCATCCCTGGGATGATTCCCACTTGATCATGGTGGATGATCCTCTTGATGTATTTTTGAATTCGGTTTGCTAATATTTTGTTGAGTACTTTTGCATCTATGTTCATCAGGGATATTGGTCTGTAATTTTCTTTTCTAGTGAGGTCTTTGCCCGGTTTTGGTATTAGAGTGATGCTGGCTTCATAGAAAGAGTTTTGAAGTATTCCCTCCTCTTCTATTTTTTGAAAAACTTTAAGGAGAATGGGTGTTATTTCTTCTCTATATGTCTGGTAGAATTTAGAGGTGAATCCATCAGGTCCAGGGCTTTTGTTCTTGGGTAGTTTTTTTATTACCGATTCAATTTCGTTGCTGGTGATTGGTCTGTTTAGTTTTTCTGTTTCCTGCTTGGTGAGTCTTGGAAGGCTGTATTTTTCTAAGAAGTTGTCCATTTCTTCTAGGTTTTTCAGCTTGTTAGCATATAGATGCTCGTAATATTCTCTTATAATTCTTTGTATTTCTGTGGGGTCCGTCGTTATTTTTCCTTTCTCATTTATGATTCTGTTTATGTGTGTAGATTCTCTTTTTCTCTTAATGAGTCTGGCTAGGGGTTTATCTATTTTGTTTATTTTTTCAAAGAACCAGATCTTGGTTTCATTGATTATTTCTATTGTTTTATTCTTCTCAATTTTATTTATTTCTTCTCTGATCTTTATTATGTCCCTCCTTCTGGTGACATTGGGCCTCATTTGTTCTTCTTTTTCCAATTTCAATAATTGTATCTTTAGACTGTTCATTTGGGAATGTTCTTCCTTCTTTAAATAGGCCTGGATTGCTATATAGTTTCCTCTTAAAACTGCCTTTGCTGCGTCCCACAGAAGTTGTGGCTTTGTGTTGTTGTTGTCATTAGTCTCCATATATTCTTTGATTTCTGTTTTGATTTGGTTGTTAACCCATTGATTCATTAGGAGAATGTTGTTAAGTCTCCATGTATTTGTGAGCCTTTTTGATTTCTTCCTAAAATTCATCTCTAGTTTTATATGTTTGTGATCTGAGAAGTTGGTTGGTAGGATTTCAATATTTTTGAATTTACTGAGGTTCTTTTTGTGGCCTAGTATGTGGTCTATTCTGGAAAATGTTCCATGTGCACTTGAGAAGAATGTGTATCCTGCTGCTTTTGGGTGAAGAGTTCTGTAGATATCTGTTAGGTCCATCTGTTCTAGTGTGTTGTTCAGTGCCTCTGTGTCTTTACTTATCCTCTGCCTGGTTGATCTATCCTTTGGAGTGAGTGGCGTGTTAAAGTCTCCTAAAATAATTGCATTGCTGTCTATTTCCTCCTTCACTTCTGTTAATATTTGTTTCACATATGCTGACGCTCCTGTGTTGGGTGCATATATATTTATAATGTTGGACTGACCCCTTTATCATTATGTAATGTCCGTCTTTATATCTTGCTACTTTCTTCGTTTTGAAATCTATTTTATCTGATACAAGTACTGCAACCCCTGCTTTTTTCTCTTTGTTGTTCGCATGAAATATTTTTTTCCATCCCTTCACTTTTAGTCTGTGTATATCTTTGGGTTTGAGGTGAGTCTCTTGTAAGCAGCATATAGATAGGTCTTGCTTTTTTATCCACTCTGTTACTCTGTGTCTTTTGATTGGTGCATTCAGTCCGTTTACATTTAGGGTGATTATAGATAGATATGTAGTTATTGCCATTGCGGGCTTTAGATTCGTGGTTACCAAAGGTTCAAGGGTTGCTTCTTTACTATCTAAGAATCTATCTTAACTTTCCTGTTAAGTTATTGTGAACGCCGTCTGATGTTTCTTTATCTCTCCTTTCCTATTCTTCTTCCTCCTTTCTTTATATATTAGGTGTTTTATTCTTTGCCTTTAGTTAGTATTTGGATGGTCTGCTTTCTTTGCTATGATTTTATTTTCTCTGGTGACATCTTTTTAGCCTTAGGGGTGCTTCCCTCTAGAGTAGTCCGTTTAAGATATCCTGTAGTGGTGGTTTATGAGAGGCAAACTCTCTCAACTTTCTTTTGTCTTGTAATTGTTTAATCCCTCCATCATATTTAAATGATAATCGTGATGGATACAGTATTGTTGGTTCGAGGCCCTTCTGTTTCATTACGTTAAATATGTCATGCCATTCTCTTCTGGCCTGTAAGGTCTCTGTTGAGAAGTCTGATGACAGTCTGATGGGTTTTCCTTTGTAGGTGATCTTTTTTCTCTCTCTAGCTGCCTTTAATACTCTGTCTTTATCTTTGATCTTTGCCATCCTAATTATTATGTGTCTTGGTGTTGTCTTCCTTGGGTCCCTTGTGTTGGGAGATCTGTGGGCTTCTGTGGACTGTGAGACTATTTCTTTCCCCAGCGTTGGAAGTTTTCAGCAATTATTTCTTCAAAGACACTTTCTATCCCTTTTTCTCTCTCTTCTTCCTCTGGTACTCCTATAATGCGAATATTGTTCCATTTTGATTGGTCACACAGTTCTCTTAATATTCTTTCATTCTTAGAGATCCTTTTATCTCTCTCTGCCTCAGCTTCTTTGTATTCCTGTTCCGTGTCTTGTATTTCCTTGATTGTGTCTTGAACCTGATTCAATCTGCTGTTGAGCCCATCGATGGCTTGTCTCATTTCTGCATTGTCTTTCCTCACTTCCCTCACTTCCTCCCTCAGCTCTTGCACATTTTTCTGTAGATCCGTCAGCATGGCTATGACTTTTATTCTGAATTCTTTTTCTGGAAGACTGTGCATGTCCATTTCTTCAGATTCTTTCTCTGGAGTGGTGTTTGTCTGAAGCTTTGTCTGTATCATATTCTTCTGTCTTCTCATGACTATAGAATTGGTTGTTGGTAGCAAGGAGAGAGAAGAAAGGAGAGAAAAGAAAAAAAAATTCTACTACTAATAAAAAAAGTAAAAGCAGAGAGAGAAGAAGGAAAAGAAAGGAAAGAAAAAGAAAAAGCAGCAACACCTAAAAGGAAAGAAAAGAAAAGAAAAACAAACAAACAAACAAACAAACAAACAAACAAACAAAAAAAGCCCACCGGGGGTGGTTTCTGTGTGAATGCTGTAGGTGGCGCTGTTGCTCCACTATTCCAGAGCCGTGGCCGCGCGCGGCCCTTTAAAGCTGTGGCCGGGGTGAGAATGAATGGAGGTTCTCTGCTGCACTCCTGTCTCCTTAAGACCGCTGAAAAACAAAGCGCGCACTTTTCTCCTTTTTTTCCTTCTCTCTTCTCCTTCCCTGAGCCAGCCTCGAGCAAGCAGGCGTTTCAGACCGCTGAAAAACAAGGCGCGCACTTTTCTCCTTTTTTTCCTTCTCTCTTCTCCTTCCCTGAGCCAGCCGCGAGCAAACAGGCGTTTAAGCCAGGCTTTGTGTGCCCGCGTTCCAGGGGCCGGTCCAGTGCTGGTTATCTCCTGGTCCTGTACTTCCACTCCCTCCTGGCTCTGAATCCTCTCCTCCCACCGGTGCGCTGGGGTGGGGGAGTGCTCGGGTTCTGCTGGTTCGCGGTTCCATATCTTACCCGCCGCCCACTGCCGAGTCCTCTCAGGTGTGTCTGCACTGTGTGTGCTTTCCTGTTTGTTCTGGTCTCTTTTTTAGGAACAGTTGCGTTTGCTGTGTTTTCGTGGGTAAATATAATGTTGGGAGGAAAATTCTGTCGTTCCGTTCACTCCACCATCTTCCCTGAAGTCCCTCACAATTGAATTTTATAATCAATTTGCCAATGTCTCTAGAAGCCTGCTGGGAATTCTGACTGAAATTACTATAAATCTATAGACTAATAATGGGAAGAATTGAGATCTTTGAAATAACGAATCTTCCTACCAACTGGCACAATATTTCTGTCCATTTGTTTACTGTTTAAAAATTTTAACTTCTCTTACAATTTCATGCACACAGATATAAAAATCCTCAATAATAATTAGTTGAATTCCATTCAACAATTTATAAAAAGAATTATACACCACCAGTAAGCAGTATTTATTTCAGGCATACAAGGCTATTTCAACAGTAGGAAACCAAGCAAAGTAATAGCCACATCAACAGACGAAATTATAAATAACATAGTATCATATAGGCACACATATGGCTTTCTAGATTTCCCCCTATACATAGCTGTTTTTCAAAATTCTTATTCATTTAAATAACTCTCTCTCCAGCTTTTCATCTCCAGGTTTGAGCATGTCTGTAGTTTGTCCTAACTGTAATCTTTTGTCCCTGGTGGTGGCTCGAAGTTTGAAGTCAAGTGTTGGCTGGGTTGGTTCCTTCTGAGGACTGATAGACAGTCTTGAAATGAAAGAATGCAATTGGCAGGACTCATACTTTCCAATTTCAAAACTTGCTGCAAATCTCCAGTAATCAAAACAGTGTGCTAATATTCTAAAAATAGACATATAAATAAATGGATGAGAATTCAGATTTCAAGAATAAACCCATGTATATATGGTTAAATGACCAGGGTGACAAGATCATTCAATGGGGAAAGAATAGAGTCTACAATAGATGGTGCTGGAACAAGTGTATATCCCATGAAAAAGAATGAAACTGGACTTTACACGATATGCAGAATTTAACTTAAAATGACTGAAAGAATTGTTAGTTTTAATAAGAACTAAAATCATAAAACTCATAGAAGTAAACATATGGTGAGTAATGGGCTGGGGAGAATGCTACAAGCCTGGAGAAGCTCCAAGAACACCTAAAAAGACCTTGGTTTTGGCAATGCTTTCTCAAATATGACAATAAATGTGCAAACAACATAAAAAATAGATAAATTGAACTTCATCAAAATTTAAAATGTGCATTAAAGGATATTAGCAAAAGAATGAAAGACAGCACATATATCTGATAAGGGTCTAGTATCTAGAATATATAAAAAACTCTTACAAGTCAACAACGAGAAGAGAAACACCTCAGTAAAAAATGGGCAAAGGGCTTGACTAAACGTTTATTTAAGAAAAATATACAAATGGCCAACATGCACATGAAAAGATGCTTAATATCATTAATTAGTACAGAAATGTAAATCAAAACCACACTGAAATACCACTTCATACCCAGTAAGAGCTATAACTTTTAAAAATGAAAATAACAAGTAATGAAGAGGAAAGGGAGAAATTGGAACCCTCACACATTGCTGGTCCGAATGTAAATGGTACAGCTGCTTTGGGATACAGTTTGGTGCTTCCTCAAAAGTTAAATAGAACATAGACACTCCTAAGTGTCTGTGCCAAAGAATTGAAAACAGTGGTCCAAAGAGTGTTCATACTAACACTATTCACAATAGCCCTAAAGTGGAAACAATCCAAATGTCCATCAACTGATGAAATGATAAAATTTCGTATATACACACAATAGAATATAATTCAGCTATAAAAAGAATGAAGGACTGATAATATACTGCAATATAAATCAACCTTTGAAAATTTTATGCTACATGAAAAGAAGCTACACACAAAACGTTACGTTGCATGATTCCATTTGCGTGAAATATCCAGAATAGGTAAATCCACGGAAACAAAAAGCTGATTATGATTGCCATATGCTGGTGGGAGGGATGAATGTCCTTTAGTTTTAGAGGTAAGAACCATTTAGTGGACAACTGCCCCAACAAAGAAAATCATTTTAAAATTCAGCATATTTCTTCCTTTACTAGGGGCACAGCCCTAGGTAGAGGTGTGTTTGTAGGGGCTGAAGAACAGTGGCTTAGCTGCCCACCTGAAAGTCCACCATTCAAGCACTGAGACTCACAGGAAGAGACTAGTATTCCAGGGAGAGAGTGTTAATACTTTCAGAACTACGCAAGAGGAACTTGATTGACTCTGTAGATCAAGTAGGTAAGGATAGGCTTGAATTAATATTACCGAGTCTTGATAGCATAATTAAAGTGTATGCATTTCCTCACAGGCCTAATGAAGATTGACTAGCTTGAATGTTCGGTATGAAAACGAGCATCAACATGTTAGTATTAATTCTTCTCCCAAAGTGAATTTTGCTTCTGTTTTCAGCTCTTTCTGTTCCCCACCTCTGTAAGTGTGGCTCTCTGTTTGCCAAACTGACTCATGAGAATTTAGTAAAGCAGTATCAGTGAGTAGCCCAAACTAGCAAAGAACCCAGATGCCCAAATTCATCTACTTCATTAAGACCTGAGAAGGAGGAGCAAGCACAAATAGAAGAGCTGACTGGTTATCAGAGGCTTTGTAGTTTGGTGAATGAGAAACCATGAAACAGTTTCTGTGAGTGAGAAGGGATGGAGAGGAATTGTGAGCAATGTAGTGATGGTGTCTGAGAATGAATGCTTCATGATGCTTAAGTGATGAAAGTCAATGTGGAGGTCTTTTAAAATTTCTCTTAGCAACTGTACTGTTTCTATAATGCAACTCTCTGCAGAGACTTGGCCACACAGACCCTGGCTTATATTAAGAATTCTATATTGATTTTCTCTAGGTGATGGGATTTGGGGTGGTTGTTTTTCTTCCCACATTTCTCACTTACTTTTAAGAAATACTTTACAGTGATAATGCATTATTTTTATATTCATAGTTTTCATTTTTTTTCGGACCATCATTAGTTTGAACTAGTTAAATAGTAAACAAAATATATTAAAATGTGGCGAGGGAGGGTAGCAAAACAGCGTGAAATAAAGTGAAGTTTGTGGTTCCCTTACAGTAAAAGGCAGAGACAGCTGGGCAAGCTGCAGAGGCCCCAAGTCAGCTAAGTCAGTGCTGCTGTGCTGGGAAGATGTCCTGCAGCCATTCTTGCCTGTGTCACAACTCACAGCCCCTCACCCCCAAAGTGCGACCAGGAAAAAGACAGCCTATAACGCTCAAAAGAAGATAAAGTGGTCTGGTTCTTGTGTCCTTTGTAGAAACCTTCAGGAGAATAATTCTCAATCCTAACTTCCTCTCAGCAGGTAGATAGCATCAGAATATTCACTGCTCCTTAGGACACTGCCCTGATGTATCAATTAACATAACCTCTTCCCTGCATCCACCCCCGTGGTGCAAAAGTATTTAAGGTGTCCTCAACAACTTTGGAGCAGTCAGAACACAGTGATAAGCTGACTGAGAGGCCACGAGCCTCAGCAAGACTTTAAATAAACCTTTTCTTAAATGTGACAGCAGTGTTGGTTTTAGTAAATAGCAACTTAGTAAAGTGTAAGAAACTTTTAAAGTATAATATTTATTTAAAATGTTGTAAAAAGTCTTGCACTCACTGACTTCCTGAACGTGTCTGTCATTCCACAGTAACCCAATGTGTGAATTATATTTTTAAATAAATACATAATATAGATATAAATTATATTTTTGATTTGTATATGTATGTATTTGTATGTCTAATAACAAAAGCTATTTGTGTTACTTGAAGAAATGTTGTCTTTTTTTCAAAAAAAAGCATGGAAGGAATTTTTTAAAAATCGTAATTTCTCTTCAACCCACTTCAATCTGGTTTGTGATTCTACATGGAAAAAGCTGTGGTCAAAGTTACCAATGTTGCCCATGTTGTTGAGTTGATGAAAATATTTATATTTCCCTTATATAAAAGCCCTCAATAGAATTCTACAAAGTTGAACACTCCTTTCTGGAGAGATTTTCCTCTTTTAAAATTCTTATGTGTGTGTATGTGCGTGTGTGCTTATTAATCCACAAATCGAATTTTTTCTTTCAAAAATCACTAATTACTTACAAATTTTCTTGTATAGTTTGAATATACATGCATAAATCATGTTTTCATTTTCACAAGCAGTGTTCAATTTTTCTGACTGGCTTTTCTTCTTCCATTTTTATTGAGATAAAATACATATAACAAAATTTACCCTTTACACATCTAAAGTGTTACAATTCAGTGGCATTTAGAACAGTTGATCACTGGGTTCAGTACCTAGCTGGCTTCAGATAAATACAAGGGAATGAGTAGGTAAATGACTGCCCTGGTGCCCTGATTCTACTACCTGTGACTCCGTCTCTCTGGAAAGAGTGATGGCCACAGGTTCAAACATGAACATCAGGTCACCTCTTCGAAGAGTCCAACTAATAAGAAATATAAAATCTGCTTGTACATGTCTAACAAGCTTCCTTTTGTGGGGAAATGTGACCTCAAGGTGCAGAACTCTACCTGTATCTTACCAGGAAAATCTGTGAAAGACTTTGAAATGGACCAAAGGAGAAATAATCAGGAAAACTAGTCATTATTGAATTCTGATTCTCTAAGGTGTGTCTCTCTCATTGTCTTTGGAGCTATTTATTAGTCTGTATGTTGTTAGGTAACTGATAGAAATCCAAATAATTTCTGCTGAAGACTTCATTGTTTCTGGTGGAGAAACAATTCACTTCTTTCCCTGTCCTGTGGGTAAAACCAGTCTTGTATCTATTTGCAAATTCCATTTCAGCACTCCTCATTGATCTTTGTAAGTGTGGTACTTAGAATTCTCCTTTGAATCAGCTGAAACATCTTAGTGGTTCCTTTGCAAATTACTGAATTAATTAAATGAAAGCTTTGAAATTTTTATTTTTATATTTGTGTGAGAGTCATGATTTCAACTTTTACTTTTCAACATCCTTTAATAGTTTTGAAGGTCATCCTTTCATATTTCTAATGTGTTATGACAGAACTTAGTTTGGAAATGCGGGGAAGTCAGTGTGAAAACAAAGTCAAGAAAGCAAAGTAACTTACACTGCACCCTGTAACAGAGCAACAGAGTGGCCTGCCTAGGGTTAGACAGGCAGGCTACTGAAGAGCATGATCTTATAGCTGCAGTCCTGTCCAGGTCACCCATGTGACAGGAAGTTACAAGCCCAAATCAGAGCTCTCAGTAGCTCCTCCCTACTTATCTGAAGTAGGACAGACAGAGTGAAGACTTGTGCTTAAGCCTAGAAAATAGAATGAAATAGCAAAGTAACAAACACACTAACCACTGGAAGAGCACAGAGACACAACACAGTAAGTGGAGCAGTGAGAAGTTTTTATTTAAGGCAAAAAGTACACACGAGGAAAGGGAGGTGTGGGCAACTTCAGAGAGGAGGCATGATTAAGGGTTTAGGGTTTGGGGCTTTAAGGGCTTTTGGGGTAGGGGTCAGCATAAGGCATGATGTATACAGGTGACTCATAATTACTTTGAAGTTTTATCTTAAGAACAGGGTTATTTAGGTTACTGTGTAGGTCCAGATCTTGGACATAGGTTTACTTACTCTTTGGAGGTCTAGCTCCTGTCCTAGTTACAAAGTTACTTAGTTGTTAAGGGGCTGGAAGAAGATGTGTCCATTTCCATTTGTATATGTTATTTACCTCATTCTCTACTGTTCTACACATAATGTTCAGCATCAAATAAAAACTTTCAATCACACATAAAAAGAAAAACAAAGAAACATAGTATCAAGACACAGATCAATAAAACCATATTCAGAGATGATCCAGATATTAAAACTATCAGATAGGGACTTTACCATAACTACAAAAGATTTCAAGGGTCTCCTTTCCCTGGCCTACCTCATCCCCGCCTCAAGGAATGTATGAGAGAGAGAAAGAAGTTGCTACTAAATTCTCCAATTAGCTCAATGTCAAGCAACACAAGAGACTTAGAAACACAATAAACTCACCAGTATAGATACCAAAGGGCCCAATTCCTTCCTAGTGCAATGTTTTCTTATCTCCAGAGAGAACTGAAAAATTAGATTATAAGGTCTCTGAAACGAAAAGAGATCTGTTCTTATTAGTTTATGTGGATAAATAAGCACATATAAAATCAGCTATACTTAAAATTCCCAGAAAATAGCGAAATTGACCTTCTAATGCATTAAATTTGTTATGCTTAAAAAGAATTATCTTACAGAAACTAACCCAGAAACCTTTTAGGAATCCAATTTCATATAGCAAAAGTAAATCTTTGGTAAACAAGAGTAATTTAATAATTTTAGTTAAGCAAAACATTCATGTCTTCTCTGACTTATCAACAGTAAGTATACTACAAGCACATATTTTATTCCACGCCACTTAGAATTTTTTGTTTAAGCAAGGTCACATCACTCCTCAATAATTAAGATTATGAAAACTGCAACCTGTGCCCAACATTGAATCATTATTTTGACAGACTTTATTTCAACAGTAATTATGTTTTGCAGTATGTCAGTATGTTAGCTTGACAATAATTGCCAAGGTGGTTAGCTAACTTAAAACCTTGGACTGGTATCAAACTGAGTAAAAATATGAATATTGTTAAATACCTACATAATTTCTAAGTAAGTAGAATAGTGAAACATTGATTACTAAGCATAATATTAAGCTTATATGCTTTTTGCCTCATGTTTTTATATGCTATAGAGAGTTTAAAACATGGATCATGTTAATGTGTTGATTTTGTAACTGAAAAGTGTAAATGAAAGATATGTGTAGCTCATGAACATTGGTAATTGGCTAAAATTATTCTATAATTCAGTTCGCAATTATTTCTCCCCAGTTTTCTCTATGAAATAGTATTTTTTTTATCTTAGTGAAAGACACTACATTTTGGAGCAAAGGTGATAGAAAAATATAATTGTATATATATATATACATGTGTGTAGGAAAGAATTTGAGCTTGCCCAAAGGGAGGGTCTGGCCTTTACCCTTGGCATCTAGGAGATAATCTCTAGGCCCCTTGAATATCATAGGAACATTTGTTTTTGTTTCCTGGGGAACTTCAGCAATACTGGATAGTCTAACAATATCATTTTCATGGGAGCTGGCCATATCCATACAGTCTTAGAGTGGAGGCTGGCCACACTAGAAAAACTAACAACGTGACTTAGAGTGGGAGCTCTGGGCCACATGATATCTGCCCTCCTGGAGACTGAGATTAATGACATGGCCCATCAGTCAATTGTTCATGTGTACATAGTAATGCTCCAATAAAATCTGTGGAAATTGAAGCTTATGTGAGTTCCCTTGGTTGGCAATATTCCATGCATATTATCACAAATTAATTCCAAGAGAATAACATGCCTTGACTTCATGGGTAGAGGAAAATGAAAGCTCTGCACTTGGTACTTCTGGGCTCTGCTCTATGCACTTTCTCCCCTGCATAATTTTAATCTGTATTCTGTCCCTGAAATAAACCATAAACATAAGTATAATAGCTTTTTGTGACTTCTGTGAGTCCTTCTAGTGAATTGTCAAATCTCAGGCTGATTTGCAGATGATGTCAGAAGTCAAGGTGGTCTTGGGGGCTATTTATTCTAATTTTATACCTGGTCCTAAACTTCATTGTGTTTCTCAAAAAAAAATGGTCATTTTGTCCTAAAACAGAAATTCTCAGCCTTCTTTGGTCTCTGGACCTATTAATACTCCTGTGACTTTTTGCGTATTCCAAAGAACTTCTGTTTACCTAGGTTATAAAAGTCAATACTGCATTAGAAGTTTAAAACTGAGAATTTAAAAAACGCTTATTTATTGGTTCATGTGAAAACAGCAATGATTAATGTTTTTGATATAAACATAAATAGCATCTTATAATTATCATGGAATTAATTTTGACATCATGGACCCCAGAGATATGTTGTAAAGAATCACTTTGTTCCAGAATATGAAAAAGCATAGTGAATATCAGAGCTTGGAGAGGATCTTTACCATGGTTTATAATAACTAGCACTGAAAAGAAGCTTTTATAATCTTAGTAACATTCACCCAATTTTGATGGGTTTGTTTCTTAGGTTTACTAAGTAGTGCTTTAGCCTACTGTTTTCATATTTATTTTTAAATGTTTTTTGTCACTTTGGTTACATAGGCAACCAGGTAATTTCTTAGGCATCCATGGTCCTATTCCAATCTAGTATCCAAGTCTCCTCTTAACAACTTCAAATTTTTTTCTTTCCATAACTGGGATTCTAAATAGAAAAACAAATAATATAAACTTTCAGCATATCTTTACACCTGAAGTTGTGTTTGTGAACTTAAAACACCACTTTGGCATAGTGATTATTTCGAATTAAAGTTACCTGAGAAACAGCAGGTACAATAGGCCATTCGGGCCCTCCTTTGTCTCCCCGAGAGCAGGGAATCAATCTCCCACATGATGGTACCCTCTTTGGGCCCAGACAGGAGAAGGCATCTTTACTACCAGAGATGGGGAATTCAAGGCCAAGCAGGCTACATAAACAACCTTGGTAGTTCCTCACTAATTCACTACCCCAAGCCCAGATTTCTTTGTCTTGGCAATGCTCTACAAAGTTATTGTGTCTCAAAATTGCCTGGTTTAGTCATTTCCTTAAGTCACGTATCTTTGGGGCTCCTGTATGTATGAAATTAGTTTTTCTCCTCTTAATCTGTTTTATGCCAATTTAATTATTAGAGCAGCCAAAGAACCTAGAAGGGAAGAAGGGAAAAAATTTCCTGCCCTATTCATGTATCTTAAGAGGCTGCATGGCCTCTGGAATGGTCACATAATCACCTCATGACCATGCTGAACATAGGTAGGACTTTTGTTTGTCTCTTTAGAGCAAAAGAAAGAATAGACTAACCTCTTGCCCCTGTATCTATATCTTCAAAGAAAAATACTTCGAGTAGCATTAACTTTTATGAGCTAGCTTTGTACTGTCTTACTCAGGAAGACTGAATCAAACAATTTAAGAAAGCTTCAAAAGTAAGGAAGATTTCATGCTGCTGAGTCATAAGGTTGTTATCTGTGAGAACCCTGGTGGGTGACTTAAGGTTAGGAAACAGAGCATTATAGGAGGCTGGTTTTACTTTCCCTGTATGTTTATTTGGGAGTGTCTGGGCGGTGCTGATGAAGATTGGGACACGTCGGCTTATGTGAGAACCGTGTCTTTGCTGCAAATGCCATTTTTGTCAAATCTGTTCAGTGTCTACTACCTTCCAGATTATCTCTGTAAAGACTCTCCTATGAAAAAATTCAAGCCTTTCCACTATCTATTGTGAGGATCCAAAGAGATGATGAATGTGAAAGTACCTTGTAAATGAATGTAAGATGTTAGTATGTGGTCAGATGAGATTACCTTTAAGAACTTTTTCAAAGCCCTTTCTAATTTTTATGTGTCTCTATGTGAAGGATAATGAATGATTTATTCCTAAATATTCCACAAATGGGTCTTGTAGGCTTTTAGATCGAAAAATGGTTCTGAGATCAAGTAAGCATGGAGGCTGCTGGGTTAAAGCCAAATAGGTCTTTTCATTGAAGAACTTCTTATAACCTTTATTGTACCTAGAAAAATCTTCATGAGAAGAAAGACCAGGCAGTACTTTGTAGATAATTGAGAGCCACGCAAATCGTTCTTGTCTCTAGACATGCAACTGAATTCTCTCCAGTGAAGGAACAATTGATTTCCCTTTGTGGGGACAAAAATAGATTTGGGTCTACTCCCCAAAAGTATTTGGCCACTGGACCCTTTCCTGTGGATGATGGAATACATTTTGCAACTGGCTGGCTTCATCTGAAAAGGATAAGCCTCTGCCAGCTCTTAATTTTCCAACAACCCTCACAAAGGGCCCTCTGTGAGCCTCTTTCATAGCTAATTCTAAGGTAAGTTCTGAGGTATGGGAAGCAAAAAGTCTGTAGAGCTGCCAGATTGTGAGTGCAGTTTAGGCTCAGCTGTGATTTTGATAGACTCAGTCATGACTTTTGTCAAAGTGTGTTCTAGTAACATCTATAGGTGGATACCCAGAGAGCTTGCTAAAAATTCATTTCTAGGGTCATGGAAAGTGGTGGAATCTGTATTTCACCAAATTCTTCAAGTCATTCTTAGGAACATGAAATTGGGATAGAATCATTACCTTGTGCTTCACCCAAGGAAGAACTATAAAATCACTATAGCTTTTGTTGCATTTCAAAAAGGTTTAGACAGTTTAAGTGAATTTTAGTAAAAAATTCCGGTAATGACACTTCCAATATCACATCATCAGAGGAATCTTGTAAATTTGTAGCCATATTTTATCTTGAAAAAGATACAGTATAATTAATCACCTAAGTCTTAACGGCAACCATATCAATTTTCATACTGACCACTATACTCACTTTGCAGGTATGGGTACAGCTTTTTTAGAGTCAAGATAGCATTAAACTGGAATGTCCTAAAGTACCTGCATTTCCACCAGGCAACTTTTAAATGAAGATACTTTTCTTTTGGTAATGTTACTGGATGCAACAATATGTTCAAACACCTGGACAATGGTAATTGTCATTGAGAATGGTTTCCACAATGTTAGCATCATTTTTTTATTTATAATTTATTTTGGTACCATTAATCTACAATTACATGTGCAATATTATGATTATTAAACTACCCCCTTCATCAGGTCCCCCCCACCAACCCCATTACAGTCACTGTCCATCAGCGTAGTGAGATGCTATAGAATCATTACTTGTCTTCTCTGTGTTGTACAGCCCTCCCCGTGCCCCCCCCAACATTATGTCTGCTAATCGTAATGCCCCTTTTTCCCTCTTATCCCTCCCTTCCCACCCATCTTCCCCAGTCCCTTTCCCTTTGGTAACTATTAGTCCATTCTTGGGTTCTGTGAGTCTGCTGCTGTTTTGTTCCTTCAGTTTTTTTCTTTGTTCTTATACCCCACATATGAGTGAAATCATTTGATACTTGTCTTTTTCGGCTTGGCTTACTTCACTGAGCATTATACACTCTAGCTCCATCCATGTTGTTGCAAATGGTAGGATTTGTTTTCTTCTAATGGCTGAATAATATTCCACTGTGTATATGTACCACATCATCTTTATCCATTCATCTACTGATGGACACTTACGTTGCTTCCATTTCTTGGCTATTGTAAATAGTGCTGCAATAAACATAGGGGTGCATATGTCTTTTTCAAATTGGGCTGCTGCATTCTTAGGGTAAATTCCTAGGAGTGGGATTCCTGGGTCAAATATTATTTGTATTTTGAGTTTTTGGAGGAACTTCCATACTGCTTTCCACAATAGTTGAACTAATTTGCATTCCCACCAGCAGTGTAGGAGGGTTCCCTTTTCTCCACATCTTCGCCCACATTTGTTGTTGTTTGTGTTTTGGATGTTGGCCATCCTCACTGGTGTGAGGTGATATCTCATTGTGGTTTTAATCTGCATTTCTCTGATGATTAGTGATGTGGAGCATCTTTTCATGTGCCTGTTGGCCATCTGAGTTTCTTCTTTGCAGAAGTGTCTATTCATGTCCTCTGCCCATTTCTTAATTGGATTATTTACTTTTTGTTTGTTGAGGTGCCTGAGTTCTTTATATATTTTGGATGTCAACCCCTCATCGGATACGTCATTTATGAATGTATTCTCCCATATTGTAGGATGTCTATTTGTTCTACTGATGGTGTCCTTTGCTGTACAGAAGCTGTTCAGCTTGATATAGTCCCACTTGTTCATTTTTGCTTTTGTTTCCCTTGCCCAGGGGGATACGTTCATGAAGAAGTCGCTCATGTTTATGTCCAAGAGATTTTTGCCTATGTTTTTTTCTAAGAGTTTTATGGTTTCATGACTTACATTCAGGTCTTTGATCCATTTTGGGTTAACTTTTGTGTATGGGGTTAGACAGTAGTCCAGTTTCATTCTCTTACATGTAGCTGTCCAGTTTTTCCAACACCAGCTACTGAAGAGGCTGTCATCTTCCCATTGTATATCCAAGGCTCCTGTATAAAATATTAATTGACTGTATATGTTTGGGTTAATGTTTGGATTTTCTATTCTGTTCCACTGGTCTGTGGGTCTGTTTTTGTGCCAATACCAAATTGTCTTGATTACTGTAGCTTTGTAGTAGAGCTTGAAGTCAGGGAGCATAATTTCCCCTGTTTGATTCCTCCTTCTCAGGATTGCTTTGGCTATTCGGGGTCTTTTCTGGTTCCATGTGAATTTTAGAATTATTTGCTCCAGTTCATTGAAGAAAGTTGTTGGTATTTTGATAGGGATTGCATTGAATCTGTAGATTGCTTTAGGTAGTAAAGCCATTTTGACAATATTTATTCTTCCTAGCCAAGAGCATGGGATGCATTTCCATTTGTTAGTGTCCTCTTTAATTTCTCTTAGGAGTGTTGTGTAGTTTTCAGAGTATAGGTCTTTCACTTCCTTCGTTAGGTTTATTCCTAGGTATTTTATTCTTTTTGATGCAATTGTGAATGTAATTGTTTTCCTCATTTTTCTTTCTGTTAGTTCATCGTTAGTGTGTAGGAAAGCAATAGATTTCTGTGTGTTAATTTTGTATCCTGCAACTTTGCTGAATTCAGATATTAGTTCTAGTAGGTTTGGAGTGGAGTCTTTAGGGTTTTTTATGTACAATATCATATCATCTGCAAATAGTGACAATTTCACTTCTTCTTTACCAATCTGGATGCCTTGTATGTCTTTGTTTTGTCTGATTGCAGTGGCTAGGACCTCCAGTACTATGTTGAATAACAGTGGAGAGAGTGGGCACCCCTATCTTGTTCCCAATCTTAGTTGAAAAGCTTTCAGCTTCTCGCTGTTAAGTATGATGTTAGCTGTGGGTTTGTCATGTAGGGCCTTTGTGATATTGAGGTACTTGCCATCTATACACATTTTTTTGAGAGTTGTAATCATGAATGGATGCTGAATTTTGTCAAATGCTTTTTCAGCATCTATGGAGATGATCATATGGTTTTTGTTCTTTTTGTTGATGTGGTGTATGATGTTGATGGATTTTCAAATGTTGTACCATCCTTGCATCCCTTGGATGAATTCCACTTGATCATGGTGTATGATCCTCTTGATGTATTTTTGAATTCAGTTTGCTAATATTTTGTTGAATATTTTTGCGTCTACGTTCATCAGGGATATTGGTCTGTAATTTTCTTTTTTGGTGAGGTCTTTGCCTGGTTTTGGTATTAGAGTGATGCTGGCTTCATAGAATGAGTTTGGAAGTATTCCTCCTCTTCTATTTTTTGGAAAACTTTAAGGAGAATGGGTGTTATTTCTTCTCTATATGTCTGGTAGAATTCAAAGGTGAATCCATCTGGTCCAGGGGTTTTGTTCTTGGGTAGTGTTTTGATTACTGATTCGATTTCGTTGCTGGTGATTGGTCTGTTTAGTTTTTCTGTTTCTTGCTTGGTCAGTCTTAGAAGGTTGTATTTTTCTAAGAAGTTGTCCATTTCTTCTATGTTTTCCAGCTTGTTAGCATATAAATGCTCATAATATTCTCTTATAATTCTTTTTATTTCTGTGGGGTCCATCATTATTTTTCCTTTCTCATTTGTGATTCTGTTTATGTGTGTAGATTCCCTTTTTCTCTTAATGAGTCTGGCTAGGGGTTTATCTATTTTGTTTATTTTTTCAAAGAAGCAGCTCTTGGTTTCATTGATTTTTTCTATTGTTTTATTCTTCTCAATTTTATTTATTTCTTCTCTGATCTTTATTTTGTCCCTCCTTCTGGTGACTTTGGGCCTCATTTGTTCGTTCTTCCTTCTTTAAATAGGCCTGGATTGCAGTATACTTTCCTCTTAGAACTGCCTTTGCTGCGTCCCACAGAAGTGGTGGCTTTGTGTTGTTGTTGTCATTAGTCTCCATATATTCTTTGATTTCTGTTTTTATTTGATCGTTAACCCATTGATTAATTAGAGAATGTTGTTAAGTCTCCATGTATTTGTGAGCCTTTTTGATTTCTTTCTAAAATTTATATCTAGTTTTATATCTTTGTGATATGAGATGTTGGTTGGTAGAATTTCAATATTTTTGAATTTACTGAGGTTCTTTTTGTGGCCGAGTATGTGGTCTATTCTGGAAAATGTTCCATGTGCACTTGAGAAGAATGTGTATCCTGTTTCTTTTGGGTGTAGAGTTCTGTAGATGTCTGTTAGGTCCATCTGTTCTAGTGTGTTGTTCAGTCCCTCTGTGTCTTTACTTATTCTCTGTCTGGTTGTTCTGTCCTTTGGAGTGAGTGGTGTGTTGAAGTCTCCAAAAATGAATGCATTGCTTTCTATTTCCTCCTTCAATTCTGTTAGTATTTGTTTCACATATGCCGGCGCTCCTGTGTTGGGTGCATATATATTTATAATAGTTATAATCTATTGTTGGACTGACCCCTTTATCATTATGGAATGTCCTTCTTTATCTCTTGCTACTTTCTTCGTTTTGAAGTCTATTTTGTCTGATACAAGTACTGCAACACCTGCTTTTTTCTCCTTGTTGTTTGCATGAAATATCTTTTTCCATCCCTTCATCTTTAGTCTGTGTATATCTTTGGATTTGAGGTAAGTCTCTTGTAAGCAGCATATAGATGGGTCTTGCTTTTATATCCATTCTATTACTCTGTGTCTTTTGATTCGTGCATTCAGTCCATTTACATTTAGGGTGATTATTGATAGATATGTACTTATTGCCATTTCTGGCTTTAGATTCGTGGTTACCAGAGGTTCAAGGGTTGCTTCTTTACTATCTAACAGTCTAACTTAACTTTTTTGTTAAGTTATTGTGAACATTGTCTGATGTTTCTTTATCTCTCCCTTCCTATTCTTCCTCCTCCATTCTTTATATATTAGGTGTTTTATTCTTTGCCTTTAGTTAGTATTTGGATGGTCTGCTTTCTTTGCTATGATTTTATTTTCTCTGGTGACATCTTTTTAGCCTTAGGAGTGCTTCCATCTAGAGCAGTTCCTTTAAGATATCCTGTAGTGGTGGATTATGAGAGGCAAACTCTCTCAACTTTCGTTTGTGTGGAAATTGTTTAATCCCCCTGTCATATTTAAATGATAATCGTGCTGGATACAATATTCTTGGTTCGAGGCCCTTCTGCTTCATTACGTTAAATATATCATGCCATTCTCTTCTGGCCTGTAAGGTTTCTGTTGAGAAGTCTGATGATAGTCTGATGGGTTTTCCTTTGTAGGTGATCTTTTTTCTCTCTCTAGCTGCCTTTAATACTCTGTCCTTGTCTTTGATCTTTGTCATTTTAATTATTATGTGTCTTGGTGTTGTCTTCCTTGGGTCCCTTGTGTTTCGAGATCTGTGGGCTTCCGTGGTCTGAGAGACTATTTCCTTCCACAGCTTGGGGAATTTTTCAGCAATTATTTCTTCAAAGAAACTTTCTATCCCTTTTTCTCTCTCTTCTTCCTCTGGTACTCCTATAATGTGAATATTGTTCCGTTTGGATTGGTCACACATTTCTCTTAATATTCTTTCATTCCTAGAGATCCTTTTATCTCTCTCTGCCTCAGCTGCTCTGTATTCCTGTTCTCTGATTTCTATTCCATTAACAGTCTCTCGCATCTCATCCAGTCTGCTGCTAAGCCCGTCGATCGCTTGTCTCATCTCTGCATTGTCTTTCCTTGCTTCCCTCACTTCCTCCCTTAGCTCTTGCATATTTCTCTGTATATCCATCAGTATGGTTATGACTTTTATTCTGAATTCTTTTTCAGGAGGATTGTGCATGTCCGTCCCATTAGGCTCCCTCTCTGGGGTAGTTTGGTCTGGGGTTGTCTGGGTAAGCTTTGTTTGTGCAATGTTTCTCTGTCTTTTCATGGCGAAAGAAGTGGTCAGAAAAAGAAAAAAAGAAGAAAGGGAAAAAAAAAGCCTGCTGGGTGTAGTTTCTGTGCCCATCCTATAGGTGGCGCTGCTGCTCCACTATTCCACAGCCATGCTGCTCCGCTGGGCCTTTCGTGACTCTGGCAGGGGCAGGAATGAATGGAAGGCTGCTGATTTCTGTGGGAAGTCTCTGTTCAACTGCTTTTCCCAGGCACAGTCCAAGGGGACCAAAATTCCCCAGGACTCCCAGCCTGCTTGGCTGAGTGCATTGGGACGATCCTGCTTCTCTGTTGGGCCCCTGTCTCTTTAAGACCCCTAAAAAATTGTGCGCTTTTCTTTTGTCCTGGGGAACCAGCTGGGTGGACCTGCCATCTTGGAATCTGCACCTCTGTCTCTCCAATCTCTGATACACAGCGCTAAGTGTGTCAGTGCTCCTGGCGCAGATACCCAGGGCTGGTTATTTCATGGGCCTGTGCTTCCACTCCCTCCCGGCTCTGAATCCTCTGCTCCTGCTGGTGCACTGGAGTGGGGGAGTGCTCGGGTCCCACTGGAACACGGCTCCATATCTTACCCGCTTCTCCAGGTGCTGAGTCCTCTCAGGTGTAGCTGCAGGCTGGTGTCGTCCTGTATCTTCTGGTCTCTCTTTTAGGACTGGTTGTATTTGCTGTATTTTCATAAATATATTTGGTTTTGGGAGGAGATTTCCACCGCCCTGCTCACACCGCCATCTTCCCGGAAGTCTGAGCATAATTTTTTGAGGTAGTTGTTTATTAAAGATAATTTATGATTCTGTGGTAGACTAGTGATACTTTAGAAACAATGGGAAAGGGTCAAGTTTAAGCAGGCCAGGAGAACACATGGGAAAATGGGAATATATCATATAGGACCTTTACAATATATCAATCATGACTGAAGAAATACTATGCTATTCACATTTATGTTGGTCTTTGCTTTAAGAGACGAATCATCTAATATCTTATGTGGACTGTCATAGTGTTGTGTTGGGGTGCTCATATTTTAACTAATAGATTAGCCTCTGGGCCAACAGTATAATTTGATACAATTTATTGGTGTTCATTCCTTCTCAGGATAACTTTTATATGTATTACATTACTTCTTCGACTGTTTAATGAGTAAAAGTTTAGTGTTTTTTTCTATCTCTAGTTAGGACAGGATATGATGTTAAGAACATGATCCATATTTCTACACTAGTAGCTTGGAGAGTAGTCTACATATATTTATGCAAGCCATACTGAGTCTAGAACTAGACATTCTGAGTCCTAGCAGGAAAATGATGAAAATTTCTCTTGAAGCATTTTACCTTTTGCAGAACACTGTATTTTCAGGGGAGGGGGGTACATGGAAGACTTGTATTTGACAATTATACACAAATGGAAAGATGCCAATCATTCAACCACACATTTGCACAGTGGGGACCACATTTCAGTGACCCTGAAGTATCTTGTCTCCTGTGATCTTGTAATAAAAAAATGCTATGATTACACTATAACAGACAATTCAAACAATTCCAATAGTTAAGCTGTGAGCTGTTCTTGCTTGTGACAAGATTTTATAAAGCTTAATGGGATGTAAACACTGTTATGTCACCCATTTGAAGAAGAGAGACAACTCCATTTACGTTACATCTGTTTTGTAACGAGATGTAATTGAAATAGAGCAAACACAATTATCTCCTTCCAACCAACCAGTGAAATGTTTCTCGCATATACAGAACATGAAGAAAGATACTACAAAGGGCAAAGAAGAGGTAAGAAGTAGGCTCCTTTCCCTGATCCTGACAACACACACAGCTCTTTCAACAAATATGTATTAAGTACCTACTGTGTGTTAAGTCAGTGAGGAGAGAGCTGGTGAAGTTACAAATACAAATTAGGCAAACATCCTGCTTTCAGTGAGCTCATTGTCTGTTATGGGAGACAGAAGAAAAGATAAAATGAGTCATAAGAAATCCATATTTGGTATATTTAGTTTTCATCCACAGTTCACTGCAGCCTTAAAGGTGAAACAGGTGTCTTGTCATGTTCATGAGACTTTTGGACCCCACCCAAGGAGGCTGGAGGCTGAATCAGCTAAGGGCCAATAATTTAGTCAATCATGACTATACAGTGAGCCCTCAGAAAAACCCAGAGAGGAGCTTATCCCTCTCATGAACCCTGCTGCTCAGTAGGGCAGAGCTTCTATGCTTGGGGAACCAGGACACCTCCACGTGCCACAAAGCCAGGCCCCAAGCTCCACGAGGATAGAAGCGCCTTCATTTGGGACCCTGCCCTATGTCTCTCTTCATCTGGCTCTTAATTTGTATCTTTTATGGTATTCTTTATTACACTGGTAAACCTAAGTGTTTTCCTAAGTCTGCCCTATGTCTCTCTTCATCTGGTTATTAACTTGCATCCTTTACAGTATTCTTTACTAAACTGGTAAGCATTAAGTGTTTCACTAAGTTCTGTGAGCTGCTCTAGCAAGTTAGTCATACCCAAGGAGGAGGTCGATGGAACCTCCAATCTGTAGCTGGTAGGTCAGAAGCACAGGGGATTGCCTGGGGCTTGCTACCCACGTCTGGAGTCAGGGGAGGGGGCAGTCTTGTAGGATGGACCCTTAGCCTGGAAATCTGGAGCTGTCTCAGGGCAGATAGTATCAGAATTGAGTTGAGTGACATCCCGCTGTTGTTCAAGAATTGCTTGGTGTTATTTGTGAGAAGATCCCCTCCCACAGACTTACACACACTGGAAGTGGGTCCGGGTACCTGAATGGAGTTAAAGTACTATTATTGCTGTGTATAATTCTATTACTGTCGTTGTGTATATATATATATATATGTATGGAAAGAACACATCGCAGGTATCTAAAATGACTAAGGCTTCATTGCAGAAAATGAACAGAATCACATTTTCTACACTTTACATTCAAACTGCCTGTTTTTTATTTGAAACATGTTTCTTGTCAAATAGAGTGCCTCTTATCTATTCTGAAAATCTCTGCCTGTTACATAGCTTGGTTTTTTTACTATAATTATTGATCTATTTGCTTTTGTCTGTCATGTTTTATTCTATTCATTGCATATTGTTTTTTTTCTCATTTATCTTATTCATTTGGAATTTATTCTTGTATCCAATGGGAGGAGTAGAAGTAATTTTATGATTTTTCTATGTGGCTATCCATTTTGTCAGCATCATTTATTTAAAATCCATTTTTGACAAAGTGATTTAAAGTACTATATTGCATACTAGATTTCTGTACGTAGTTGCGTCTATTTGTGGACTTGGTATTCTAGTCTTTTGATATGTTTGTTCATGCATATGCTATTACAGTGTTTTACTATACAGGCTTCATATGATATTTTAATATCTGGTAGGGCTATACCCTCTGATATCCCTTTGTTCAGTGTTTTATAGCTATACATGCATATTTATTTTTCACATACACTTCAATGTCAACTTCTCTAGTTCCCTAATTAGTATTTTCATTAGTATTGCATTATAGTCATTAAGTAGTTTAGGTAGAATTGACATCATGATGATATTGAGACATCCTAAGAATAACTTATGCTTTTAGGTTTGTTCAATCCTTATTTTGTTCTTTTCAAGATTGTTTTATAGCTTTCATTATGTATAGTTTCAAAATTTATTTCATTTATTCTTGAATATTTTATCTTATTGCTGCTAATATAAATTGGATATTCTCTTTCATCTTTTAATTGGTTATAATTTGTGAAAGTAATAGTTATTGATTCTTGCATATTAACTGTAAACTCCTACCATGCACAACTTTATAATTGAGTTATCTTGTCATTGATTTTCTAGGATTTTCCAGGTATGCTATTTTGTCATCTTATAATAAATATAGTTATATTTCTTACTTTTTCTAATTCTGCTGGTTTTCGATTGTTTTTGTCTCATCTAATTGTATTGGGTAACACTTCCAGAACAATATTAAATCACAGTGAATATGTTGGGCATCACTGCCTTATGGGAATGGCTGTTTCTAGTGGTTCCCTATTAAATAAGGTATGTGTGTGTGTGTATGCATAAAATTACATATATAATCATAGTTTTAATAATATATAATCATAGTTTTAAGGGAATAGGAAATATATATCCATTTCTAAATTCTCAAGAGGTTTTAAAGAATGGAGATTGATTTTTGTCAAAGACATTTCATTATTATTAGCATGAATATAAACAGATCAATGGCGCAGAATAGGGACTTCATATATAGACTCAAACTAAGGTAATTATTGGATTGTTGAGATAAGTGCCAGTAAAATTAAATGTGGAGTGGAAAGCCTTTTCAACAGATGGTACTGGAATAATTGCATATCTGAATGGTAAAATGAACCATAGCCCTTGATTCATAGAATTGGTTGTTTTTTTTTCAGATGAATGATAAACATAACCGTAAAATCTAGAATCCATACAACTTTTGAAGAAAACAAAAAAATAACTTTGAAACTTGAGAGAGGCCAAAGTTCCCTCATGAAGGGCACCAAAAGAGCTAACTGTAAAAGAAAATTAATGAGTTGGATTTCATCAAAATTAAAAAATTTTTCTCATCAAAAGCTACTAATAAAGAAATAAACAGTCTAGCTATAGGTTGAGAGAAAATATTTATTATACAATTTTTTTATGTGTACTAGTTATGTTCTATAAAGTTTCTGTGAACACTGAATTAGCAAATGCTGAGATATTGCTCCTGGGGGAAATACAAGGTTAGTTTCCTTACATAGCATTGCTTTATGTATATTTTTGTTTAAAGACACCTTATTTAATATATAGTGTTGATTAATTATTGAACTCACAGACAACAGCACTTCAGCAATACACTTGGGGGCCATTATAAACAGTGAAATCACCAAAAAAAGCACAAAACTGTGGACAATGTGGCATTAAGTAGACTGCAGAAACGATACTTGTTTACTGTATGAGAGCTGAAACAAGAAAGCAGACTATCCCCTTGTTTGCCTTTAGCTGGATGTCAGGTGACTCGAACTTTCCACTGCTCTCTGCATGTCTGTGAATGATCGAGAAATGTATTGATTTTGTAGTTACCAATAAATTTTAATGAGGAGAACTCAAGAAATATGGAATCTGCAAATAATAAGGATCGATTGTATATACCTCTGAATATGTAATGGGGAATTCAATTTTTTGTAAGATCAAGAAAAGACAAAAATAAGGCATGATTACAGAAACGAGAGCATGGTTTTCCTTTCTGTGGGACCTTGACAATGCAATTTTCTGGGATGATGGAAATGTTTTATATCTTGGTCTGGGTGGTGATTCAATTGAGTTTATACATTTTTCAAAACTTACTGAATTGGACATTTAATATTTGTAAACAATACCTCAATTAGAAAAAAGATAAAAGAAACAATGCTTTCCATATTTTAATCTACATGTACCATATTTATGTATGATATATATATGTATATACCTATTAGTATATATAGTATATATACATACACTATATGATGTACCAGCATATAATTTGACTTTACTTATTTTTAGCAGTCTAAAAGTCTTTTCCTTTTAATTGGAATGTTTATTCTACTTTCCTTTAATGTCATTCTAGCATAATTAGGTTTAAGGCCATCAACTTATGCTTTCTATTTGTCCCACCTGATATTTGTCAATTGAGTCTCCCTATCTTGCCTGTTTTTGGATTAATCAACTATTTTTTTTTACAATTTATTTTATTTTAGTATCATTAACCTACAATTACATGAGCAATATTGTGATGATTAAACTACCCCCTTCATCAGGTCCCCCCCACCAACCCCACCACAGTCACTGTCCATCAGTGTAGTGAGATGAGAGTCACTACTTGTCTTCTCTGAGCTGTACAGTCCCCCCCGTGCCCCCCCACCTTACGTCTGCCAATCGTAATGCCCCTTTTACCCTCTTATCCCTCCCTTCCCACCCATCTTCCCCAGTCCCTTTCCCTTTGGTAACTATTAGTCCGTTCTTGGGTTCTGTGAGTCTGCTGCTGTTTTGTTCCTTCAGTTTTTTTTCTTTGTTCTTATACTCCACATATTTTTTACTTTATTCCATTTTTTCTCTATTTGTTTTAAATTTTCATGATCTTATGCTATTCTTTTATGGTTTCCTTCCTGGTTAAAATATGAAACAGTGACTTATTACAGTGTAACTTAACCTAATACTTTTACCACTTCTGGTAACGAGCCTTAAGAAGATTTACCTTCACTTAATCCTGCCTGTTCATTGTTACATCTTTGCCCTATAACTTACTTCTGTATATGACATAAATCTTTTAAGACATCATTTTTTCAGCTTTTTTGTTTTTAAAATATATTTTTATTTAAGTATAATTAATATACAATATTATATTGGTTTCAAGTATAGAACATGGTGATGCCCCAGTTGTCTACATAATTAAATCATCACACCAAATGTTGGGGGGGTTGAGTTTGTTCCCCTCAGTCCTTGTCCCCACCACAACAATGAATTGAAGGGCAGAGACACACCAGTGAAGCGGAGCAAAAGTTTTACTTGAATGCACTCTAAGGGAGGAGAGGAATGGGCTGGAGTCAACGTAGACAAAGGCAGGTTTACTTGAATAAAGCCGAGAGGAAGAAGAAGCTAGTGACAGGAACTTGCAAGCTCACATCAGAGCTCTCAGGAGCCCCTCTCTGCTTATCTACAGTAGGACAGAGAGAGTGAAGACTTGTGCTTAAAGTCTGGAAAATAGAATGAAAGAGCAAAGGGACAAAGACATCACTGGAAGAGCCCAGAGACAAAATGTACTCAGTTGAGCAGTAAGAAGCCTTTTGAAAATACACAGTTGGAGAAAGGGGAGTGTGGGCAACCTCAGAGAGGAGGCGCACTTAATGGCTTAGGAGTCTGTCTTTTAAGGCTGTCAGGAATGGCATAAAGGTAAAGGGTTAGGGGGGCATAGGCTTGTCATAGGGTCTCGTGATGTCTGTCTCCAGTGAAAGACAATATGTCATATCTATAGTCAGTCTTCTAGATAATTCTGTAGGATAAACTTCCCGTTCCTCTCCAAGACAGTGGCTGCCCCCAAGCCCTGGGAACGTATCCATTAGGACTGCTTGCCCTGCCTTAAGAGCGGTTATTGGCTTATTACCAAAGAATATGCCAGGAATCTGACTTCCCAACTCTCTTTTAAAAAGAAATCTTATCCCTCCTGTTCTAATTATGCTATTCATATCTCGGCATTTTTAGAAAAATTAATCATGATGCTTGTCCATGTCTCTGCCCTATGTCACCTGCATTAGAGCAGGTCGCAAGGTCAGCCCAGATTCAGAGCGTGGGGAATGAACTCACATTGCAAAGGACATTAACTCTGTGAGTCCTTTCTGGTTCTCTAACTTTACCTGATTAACTCCTTGAGTTCTTGCTGGGCCCCACAGTCTTTTCACCATGCTCAGATCTGTCTTTCTGCCTAACACAAGTACTGTAGTTGCTGTCAGCACAGGAGGATGTTACAGAACCCTTGACTATATTGTCTATGCTATACTTTCACCCTGTGACTAATTTACATTATTTTGGAGATTTTATGCCTCTTTATCCTCTTCACTTGTTTGTTTTAGTTTTTTGAACAGCCTATTTTAATTTACATTTATTCACATATCTTCCCTTTATATTCATCTTAAAAGAAAAAGTAGAGACAAAGAGGCTTTTCAGGAATCAGCCATTCCCAGCCAGCCCGCCATTTCATATACACTAGATATATTTTTCCGTAGTATTTCTGACCCTAACAAATGTTCTTGGGCTGCTTTCCCAGCTTGTCTGACTACTGCTAGGAGCCATGCATGGTCCCTGAGAGCAGATTCCTGCATGCCCAGCACACCTGGCACGGCCCGTTCTGGGTGCCCATGGCTATATGGCTCACTGCCCTGGGGCCGCTGCGCCCTCTGGCCCTCGCCCTCCCAGTTCATGGGCCTCAGAAGGAAGGCAGGGGCACCGGAGCTTGGGCACTTGGCCAAGCCTTGCGCCTAAGGGAACAGGCGGCTCCTGGATGCAGGAGGCCTGGGGTGACACCCGTGGGAAGGCTCTCCAGCCAGACCCAGGCCTCTCACTAAGCACTTTGGGTTAATTCGCTGGGCTGTTTTCTCTGTGGGAGTCCAGGAGGACATCCCCGGCATGGCCTCCCCTCCGGGCCAGACACTCCTGGGCACACCGGCTGGGGCACTCCCGGGCTCCACACTCCAGCGGGGGTGGGAGGGGGGATGGACGGTGCCCGTGGGCCGGCCAAGCTCCTTTCCCCCCGGGGCTGAGCGGGAGCAGCAGTCCTGCCTCCCCTCCCAGCAGACTCTGCGCCCTGGCCTTCCCAGCCTCCTGCCTCCCTGGAGGCGCTTGCAGGGCTATCCTGGGGCTCAGAGTTCAGGTGAGTGATTCTGGAGCAGAAGGAAGCTTGGAGTGTTTTCTCTGCCGAGCACACTTCATTCCGAAAGAATTACCACAGAGGCAAAGCACACTTGAGCGGGCGTCTGATCCTACTGTGAGCCTCCTCAGCAAGGAGATTCCCGGCCCAGGGCCGAGAAAGGAGGCGGTGTCCCTCTCCCCAGCTGTCCTCTGGGCAGCGCACGGGGACACTGCCTCTGGGGTGGGTGGAAGAGGGCAGTGGCGGGGGCCAGGTTTGTCACGACACCCTGATGGCCACCGACATACTGAGAGCAGCCTGTGCGGCCTCTGTGCTCACCGGGGCGTGGGGCTGAACTTGGTGGCCCGGATGCACACTCGGTGAGTAGGTGGTACTGTGTTCACTTGAATTGTCTTTTCTCAATACGCTGCGGGAGGGACTGGAGGC
The DNA here is from genome assembly GCA_029783875.1 of Phataginus tricuspis. NCBI lineage: Eukaryota > Metazoa > Chordata > Mammalia > Pholidota > Manidae > Phataginus > Phataginus tricuspis. The sequence goes on along the minus strand of JAQQAC010016209.1, from coordinate 128,097,672 downwards.
AGGGAGGCAGGTCGGACCCCTGAGAATGGGGAATGCCATGTGTCTTTCCATTACATTTGCCTTTCTGTCCCTTCTCGAGAGAGAGAGAGAGAGAGAGAGAGAGGCAGAAGAAGCGAGAGAGATGCAGAGGGAGAGACGGAAAAGGAAGAGAGGAAAAGCGCAGATGCCAGCCAGGCCCCAGGCCATCTGCGGGACGGCAGCCCTTTGTGTCTGGGAGCAGATGTGCACTTGCACCACGGCCGTGGGAAGGGGCCCGCCACCCAGGTGAGCTTCCTCACGCCCAGTCAGGGAGTTTGCTGGGCGCCCGTATTTGCGCAGCCGCGCCGCCCGGTGCAGGTGGGCGAGGCCCCCGGCTTCACTGCAGGCTGTCTGCTCACACCCTGGCGGGGCCTAGCAGGTGGTGAGCGCCACAGGAGTCTCCACCGCCTTCCAGGGCCCTAACCTTTCCCAGGGCTCAGCACCTGATTGGGCCACATGGCTGGGAAGGGGCCACGGCGGGACTCGGCCCAGGGCCCAGTGTCCTCGTTAGCTCTGGAGTCGTGAGACCTGCTGGCAGGAGGAGAGGGCGACGCACAGGCTGGAGCCCATCCCATTGCTTGGCCTTCTTTGGCCGTCCGTCAGGACATACAGGCAGTTTGTCTTCACGTTTGTAAAACGGGGTGGGTGCACAGTCTGGAGGTCTGGGATCGTTGGGAGTATCTGCACAGCCCTCATGGATTCTCCTTGGTGCCCCAAAGACCTGTGCAGGTAAACAGGTTTCCTAAACTATTTGCTGGTCCCAGCCAGAAAGGACTGAAAAAGTGGTCTGGCTGTCGTGCATCCGTGCAGAGTTCCCTGGAACGCGGCCGGCCTCTGAGTTTTGCTGGTTCTGGGTTCCCTGCTCCCTGCAGGCGGGGTTCCAGCCAGAAGCAGCCCCTGAGAATCCAGAAGCAGAGATGTTGGCGCGAGGCCGGCCCTGAGAGCAGGTGAAGGGCAGGTGCTTCTCAGGAGTTGGGTGGAGGTGAGAGCGGGTCCAGGCCGGACACGAGCTTCCCTTCTGCTCCCCATGACTGGCATGGTCATCACAGTTAATGTGGACATGGCCTCCTGCCACCAAAACCCGTGGTTTGCGGTAGCATCTCTTGTTATTCTCTGTGACTCCAAAGACTTCATTTCTCCAGGACAGATGGTACTCAGGAATTCTCAGGCCTTGGGGGAAGGGAGCTACCCTCTGGGCAGTTCTGACGTCCTTCGCTTTGTGCATTTCAGTGTCATTTCCCCCGAGGCTGCACAGGCATTGGGAGGTCCTGGTGCTCCCTCTGGGCTTTACTTTCATCTGGGTGTGACCGTGCGAGGTCCGGCTTCGGGGGAGGTGATCATGCCCAGTGTGTTGACACGCCGCGCCTGCCCACCTGGGTGGTTTCACGTTCCAGAGGAACATCGGAGCCTAGGGTGCCGGTAAGACTTAGATGGGAAGCGTGTCGGGAGCCTTTAGGGTGCCTGAACCCGTGCATGGCCTCTAACTGCAGCCGCGGTGCCGATGGACAGCTGATGCACAGCACGACCCTGAGCTCTGGGCACTTGCCGTCAAGGTGGGGAGGAAAGGCACTGTTCAGAGAGGAGAAATAAGAGGAGTATGGGACAGACACAGAGTAAGGTCCAATGCACCCCTCACAAGGGCACATAGTAAATGATGAGACCTGAGCTTCAGGTTCTGCTATTCTAGCAATGTTGGTGAACCACTGTCCAACAGTCCTCAGCTGAGGGTGGGACAGGGTGGGAGAGGAGGAAGAACCTCGCCCCTTCTTTCTCCTCATGCACCCTGAGAAGACAAGGCCATTGAGAGTGGACAGTGCTGAAAAATTTCTCGTGAGAAAAGTTTAAGGAATTTGGTGATATAGGGGGAATATGGCTCAGCAGACAAAGGGAGGCTGTGTTCTCAGTAAAAGGTTTTGCCACATAAGTTAACAGTCAAGTAGCAAAAAAATATGTACATTCTTGAAGAAACAATGTGGATGTGGTTCCCTGTGAGCCCATGGTTCTTGTGTCTATTCCCTTATGAAAAGTGGGAACCTCGGCTCCAAAACGGGCATCTACACATCCCCAGGCCACCATTGATGCCTACCTGTTGTCCATTCCTCTTCACAGAATGTTGCCTGTCATATTTCAGTCCCCATGTATGACACCTCCCTGTGCAGGGCACTGAACACGGAATGGCTCAGTGAGGCAGCCGTCCCTCATTTTCCCCATCCATGCAACCTTTCACATCCAACCTAAATTTAAAGGACTGTATTTGTTGATCATACTTCAATAAGCCTAGAAAAAATAAGAATGTGATTCAGTGTTTGAGACGAGGATGGCCTTTGAGTGGTTCAAGCGGCAGAGGAATCTTAGAAGCAGGAGAATATTTGGGGATATCTAGGAAGAGATGAGTTGCAAAAGACAGATGTTGGCAGGTGACAATAGGTTAGGATATTTGGTAATAGGGAAATGCTCAGCTGGCAAAGAGCGGCTGTGTTCTCTATATAAGGTTACACCACTTTATGTAAGGCTCATATGGAACAAATGTATAAATTCTTGAAGAAACTAAGTGGAAGTGGTTCCCTGGGAGCCCATCGATCCTGCGTCTTTTCCCTTATGTAAAGGGGGAACCTGGGCACAAAAACGGGCATCCCCCTTCGCCAGGTCACCACTGACACCCGCATGTTTTCCATTACACTTCACAAAGCAGTTCCATAAATATTTTAGTCCACGTTTGTGGCACCTACTTGTGCTACTATTATTCCCCATTCATGAAGCTTTCACATCCAACTAAATATAAATAAATATTATTTGTCAACCATAATTCAATAAAACAGGATAAATAAGAAAGTGTTTCAGTCTCTAAGATGAGACTTGTCTTTGGCTGGCTTAAGCACTGGAGGATCTGAGAGGCAGGAAAGAGTTTTAGTATGGAGTTCTATGAAGAGGTGATTTGGAAAAGATGAGAAGTTGGTAGGTAAGAAAAGGTTAGGATATTTGGCAATATAGAGGGAAAACAGGTCAGCTGACCAAGGGGGGCTGTGTCCCAAATACAACGTTTTTCCACTTTAGTTAAGCATCATTTGGCAAAAACACATACATTCCTGCAGAAACAATGTGGATGTGGTTCCCTGGGTGCCCATGGTTCTTGTGTCTATTCTCTTATGAAAAGGGGGAACCTGGGCTCCAAAACAGGCATCTCCCCATGCTAAGGCCAACACTTATGCCTACATGTTGTCCATTACTCTTCACAAGAGGGTGCCTTTGACATTTTAGTCCACATGAATGACACCACCGTGAGAAGGACACTGAACACAGAATGACTCGGTGAGGCCTCAGGCCCATATTATTCCCCATTTATGAAGCTTTCACGTCCAACTAATTATAAAGAAATTTTGTCAACCATAATTTAAAAATCTGGAAAAATAAGAAACTGTTTCAGTCTTTGAAATGAGAATGGACGTTGGGTGGGTTAAGCAGTGGAGGAATCTGAGAGCCAGAGCATTTCGTGGCTCTAGGAAGAGATGACTTACAAATGATGAGAAACTGGTAGGTGAGAAAAGGTTAGGGCCTATGGGAATATAGAGGGAAAATGACCCAGCAGAGAAAATGGGACTGTGGTCTTAGTAAAAGGTTTCCCCAATTTACTTAAGCATCATATAAATTCAATAGTATATAAATATATATAATATAAATAGAGCAATAGTATATAAATTCTGGAAGAAACTAAGGGGAAGCAGTTTTCTTGTGAGCTGATGGTTATTGTATTTATTCTCTTAGAAAGAGGTTGAACCTGGGCTCCAAAACGGGCCTCTTCCCACCCCCGGCCACCATTTTGATGTACAAGTTGTCCATTAGTCTTCAGAAGGGGGTTCCTTTCATATTTTAGTCCACATGAATGACACCTCCCTAGGAAGGGCACTGCACAGGTTGGCTCAGTGAGGCTGCCCATCCCTCCTTTTCCCCATCCATGCAACCTTTCATATCTCAGCAGTTTTGTTTATCTAAATATAAACAAAATGTACTCATCAATCGTACGTCAATAAAACTGGAAATTACAAGAACGTGTTTCAGTTTTTGAGACGAGAATGGCCTTTCGGTGGGTTAGGCGGCAGGGGAATCTTAGAAGCAGGGGAATATTTTGGGAGACCTAGGAAGAGATGAGTTGCAAATGATGAGATGTTGGTAGGTGACAAAAGGTTAGGGAATTTGGCAATATAGAGGGAAATGGCTCAGCTGGCAAAGAACGATTGTGTTCTCTATACAGCCTCTCCAAGAGCTGGTGTTGGCAAAACTGGACAGCTACATATAAGAGAATGAAACTGGATTATTGTCTAAGTCCATACACAAAAGTCAACTCAAAATAGATCAAAGACCTGAATGTAAGTCAAGAAACCATAAAACTCTAATATCAGGAAGAAGACACAGGCAAAAATCTCTTGAATATAAACATGAGCAACTTTTCCCTGAATGCATCTCCTTGGGCAAGGGAAACAAAAGCAAAAATGAACAAGTGGGACTATATCACACTAAAAAGGTTCTGTACAGAAAAGGACACCATCAGTAGAACAAAAAGACATCCTACAGTATGGGAAACTATATTCATAAAAGACATATCCGATAAAGGGTTGACATCTAAATTATATAAAGAGCTCACGCACCTCTACAAACAAAAAGCAAATAAGCCAATTAAAAAATGGGCAGAGGAGATGAACAGACACATCTCCAAAGAAGAAATTCAGATGGCCAACAGGCACATGAAAAGATGCTCCACATCGCTAATCATCAGAGAAATGCAGATTAAAACTACAATGAGATATCACCTCACACCAGTGAGGATGGCCAACATCCAAAACACAAACAACAACAAATGTTGGCGAGGATGTGGAGAAAAGGGAACCCTCCTACACTGCTGGTTGGAATGCAAATTAGTTCAACCACTGTAGAAATCAGTATGGAGGTTCCTCAAAAAACTCAAAATAGTAATACCATTTGACCCAGGAATCCCACTCCTAGGTATTTACCCTAAGAATGCAGCAGCCCAATTTGAAAAAGACATGTGCACCCCTCTGTTTATCGCAGCACTATTTACAATAGCCAAGAAATGGAAGCAACCTAAGTGTCCATCAGTAGATGAATGGATAAAGAATAAGTGGTACATATACACAATGGAATATTATTCAGCCATGAGAAAGAAACAAATCCTACCATTTGCAAGAACATGGATGGAGCCGGAGGATGTTATGCTCAGTGAAATAAGCTAGGCAGAGAAAGACAAGTATCAAATGATTTCACTCATCTGTGGAGTATAAGAACAAAGAAAAAACTGAAGGAACAAAAGAGCAGCAGATTCACAGAACCCAAGAATGGACTAACAGTTACCAAAGAGATAGGGACTGGGGAGGGTGCGTGGAAGGAGAGGGTGTGGGGGAATAAGGGGCATTATGATTAGCACACATAATGTAAGGGGTGGCACAGGGAAGGCAGCATAGCATAAAGAAGACAAGTAGTGACTCTATAGCATCTCACTATGCTTATGGACAATGACTGTAATGGGGTATGTGGTGGGGACTTGATAATGGGGGGAATCTAGTAACCACCATGTTGCTCATGTGATTGTATATTCATGATATCAAAATTTAAAAAAAAGAAAAGAAAAGATAGTCCCCAAACATGAAGAAAAGCCAATACAATATTTCCTAATTTCCAAGAGGTCTAAGAGGTGAGTGTGCTTGCTAGGATGATTGATCCTCTCTACCATGGGGAAATTGGACTGTTGCTCCCTAGTGGAGGTAAGGAATAAGGAAAGGATATTTGGAATATAGGAGATGCCTTAGAGCATCTTTTAGGATTACCATGTCTGCTGATTAAGGTCACTGGAAAATTACAACAACTCAATCTGGGTAGGACTAGTAATAGCCCAGACCCTTCAGGAATGCAGGTTTGGGTCACTCGTGTAAGTAAAGAGCAAGGACCAGCTGAGGTGCTTGCGGAAGGCATAGGGAGTACACAATGCACAGTGGAAGAAGATAGTTATAAATTACAGCTTCGACCATGGAAGTAGTTACAGAAATGTACAGTTGTCATTAGGATTTCTTGCTTATTTTTTATGAATATATTTGTGTATATTATATAGCAAACATGTTGCTTTCTTCCCTCTCTTATGTCCTTATCATGTAACATGAGATACTGACTTTATATCAGAGTAATTAAATGTTTTAAGGTTTATATTATAATATTTCTATTAAGGGATATCAAGAGGAGTAAATGTCACTCAAGCACTTAACATACTCTTCTGGGGAAGGGGTTAGTGAATTTTCAGTTGTATGCAATATAATTGTACTAGGAAGAATTATTATCTTGTTATATTATCTTCTTTTGGAGATGATGTGTGTTTTAAGGAGATGCATATGGGTTCCAAGTTGACAAGGGATGTTCCTTAATTAATTTTAATTTGACTGGCAGTGTGTCAAGATATTTGGTCAAATGTATTCTGGGTGTTCTGTGAAAGTGTTTGTGGATTAGAGTAACATTTCAATTATTAGACTGAGTAAAGTAGATGATTGGCCTCCATAATGTTGGTGGGCCTCAAGTAATCAGTTAAGGGACTGAAGAGAACAAAAAGAGACAGTCTGTCCTGCCTTACTGGCTTTGAGCAAGAACATCAGGTTTTTCCTGCCTTTGGACTTGAACTGAAATGCTGACTCTTCCTGGGTCTCAAACCTGCCACCTTTCAGACTAAAACTACACCATTGGTTCTCCTGGGTCTTCAGTTTGCCTGCTCACCCTGAAGATGTTGGTACTTATCAGCCTCTCTAATAATATAATCCAATTCTTTATAATCAATCTCTTCCAGTATACATAATACACACACACATATGTATAGTATTATATATGTGTGTATATATATATATATATATATATATATATATATATATATATACCCACACACATACACACAAATACACACACACACTGATATCATGGCATCATGAAGGACACACAGGAATACTCAAAGGTTGTGGAAGCACCTGAATCTTGAGTGAGGCAGCATCAGTCCACGAGAGGGTCAAAACAGAGTTTCAGGTTTAGCAGAGAAGCACAGGAGGGTGCTTGGCTACCTAAAAAAGAAGGATTGAATATTGTGAGGAAAAGAAGAGGTGTAAACTTTTCAGTTTTGAAGGCAGGAAGTTTATTTGGGTTGTGCAGAGAGGAAAGACTAAGACATACAAGATAAGGGAGGTCATGTTCCTACCCCAAATAGCGTTCTAAGTGTGGCCAGTTCTTGTGCGGACTAGAATTGCCTAAAGAACCTACTTGGGAGACTTTCCCCTGGAGCCCTCAAATTCTGGATGAGGTCTCTAAAGAGTTGCTTCAGAGAATACTGGGAGCTGGCTCATCACTTAAGGGTGGGTACCAGGGCTCCAGGGGGTGCAGCTGCGTGACTCCACCCACCAGTGCCAATGCTATCCCAAATGCTGTCCATGTTGCACATTACTTTACTCAGAAAGGTGCTATTCATATGTTCGTCTATGTGAATGATTCCTTCCTGAGTAGGGCACTGAACACAGCATAGATGTAGGCGGCAGCTCTCACCTTGGTAACAAAGTAATATAAAGCCCTGAATAACCTACACATGAGGCTTTTTCTGGGGCCCTCCTTCCCTAGGGTTTAGAAGGCTCTTTAAGGCCCCCCATGAGTTGAACCAGTACTGAGTGGGTGGTTCCAAGATTCAAGAACTGGAGCCTGTATGAAGGTAGCTGTAGCCCCTCTCCCCAGGCCAGGAGTGATGCGTACCTGTTGTAGATTACTTCACTCTAAGAGGTGCCAATCATATCTCCAGCTATAGGAATGGCACTTTCTGAAGTGGAGCACCACACACAGAAGAGTTGAAGGTGGGTATCCTGCCCACACCCCCCCGCCCCCACGACTATGCCAGTTCACCCAACGCCCTTACACTCTAAGTCATGGAGGGATCAACACAGCATGCCCCAAAGACCTGGAAAACAACCTCTGTGCTCCCCCTCTCTTTCTCTTCCCTAAATGCTTATCCCCTCACCTGCTCTGCACTTAATGGGACAGATGTTGTGACTGAGAGAGAATAAGCCTTTCTCCTTTCCTTTTCCCTCTTCTTCTTGGACTTAGAATACTTGCCTGCATTTTCCTGCTTATTTTCAATTAATGTGGTTGGCACATGAAAAACTACTTTGTATTTCCCCAATTGTGAAGTAGAAAGAATCAGTCATCATATATAGATTTGCAGTCTAGACAGAGCTCGGTTAGAACAATGCTGGGCAATGAATTTTCTTCTTGTTCACAACTTGATTCTTCCTTATACCACCATCTAGGCTCTGGCTTGGCATCCTCTGGTCTGCAGCAGTGACATTATATACTTGAAAGCCAACATGCAGACAAAGCAACACATGTAACACATACAAGTAAACATGTAGATAATGAAACAATGCAAAATATAGGCTACACAAAATTCTGCAGACAATAAAAGATTTAAAATACTAAATTTCTAAATAACACACATTAAAAAAACACCAATCAACAGAGCAGTAAAAAAAATGCACAAAATACAACAAATTCAAATGCACAAAACCCCACAGGAAAAAAAAAAAGGACAACAAAAATAAACAACAAAAACAAATTTTAATGAACAAAATGATCATTAACAAAAACAAAACAAGAATTCCATAATAAAAACTAAAAAATTAAACAAAACCCTGACAAGGTGCAGAACCTCCAAAACATACACACTAAAAAATGACTTCACTCCCTAGTAAAATCAAACAAAACCTGAGAACAAACTTTAAAGGAGTCGCTGTTGCAACCCGGCACGTACTAGAGATGGATTAAACCCAATACCCAGTGAAATGCTGAGAGTTCAGGAAAGAGAAGTGGACACTGTGAGAAAAAAACACAGAAAGTAGTAGTCAACTCACTCATCATGCAAGATCCCAGTAACATTAGCAGACAAAGTAAAACCATTTCTCTCCTCTTCACTACAGCCTGAATTTCCTCATAGCTTTGGGTGCAGCTTTTGGGTATATGGTGATTTAGATATGGACAAGAAAACCGACAATATCAGTTGCCAGCTCAACACCCTAATATGATTGAAAGAGCTTACCTGGGAGGTGATGCGGCATCAGGTTATCACTTTATATCCCATTCCCCAGTCTAGGAATCCTTGGTTCTTAGGTTGTATTTAAATCCAGTAATGGCCTCCAGGAGTCGATGCTTGCTCACTCTGTCTTGCTGTCTCCTGTGAGAGCCCTGAGTTCAGAGTGACACCTCAAAATGAGCAAGAGAACTGTCATATAAACAGACACATAGACCAAAGGGAGACAATAGAGAGTCCAGAAATAAACCCATGCTTATATAGTCAACCAACCTGTGACAAGAGCACCAAGAACACACAATGGGGAAAGGATAGCCTCTTCAACAAATGGTTTTGAGAAAACTGGATATTCACAGGCAAAAGAATGAAATAGGACCCCGTCCTTACATCACTCACACAAATTAACTCAAAATGGATGAAAAACATAAATGTAAGACAAGAAACTATAAAACTCCTAGAAAAAAGCTTAAGGAAAAGCTCCTCAACATTAGTTTTGGCGATGATTGTGTGGAAGATATCAAAAGCACAGGCAACAAAAGTTAAAAGTTAAACTAAACAAGTAGAATACATCCAACTAAAAAGTTTCTGCATGGTGGAGGAAGCAATAAATTGAAAAGGCAGCCTATATAATGGGATACAATATTTGCAAACCACATAGCTGATAAGGGGTTAATATCCCCAACATATTAAAAACTCAAACAATAGCAAAAAAAAAGACAAAAAACAAAAAAACCCAAACAATCCAATTAAAAAACAGGCAGAAGACCTAAATAGACATTTTTCCAAAGAAGATAAACAAATTGCCAACAGGTACATGAAAAGTTGTTCGACATCACTAAAAATCATCAGGGAAAGGTAAATTAAAAACACAATGACATACCACCTTATAGCTGTTAGAATAGCTATTACCAAAAAGACAAGAGTTAACTAATGCTGGTGAAGATGTGAATAAAATGGAACATTTGTGCACTGTTGGTGGGAATTTAGATTGATATAGCCACTATGGAAAACAGACAGAGATTCCTCAAAAAATTAAAAATAAAACTACCATATGATCCAGGAATCCCACTACTGAAGTGAAATCAACATTCCCATGTTCATGTAGCATTATTCACAATAATAGCTAAGATATGTAAACAACCTAAGTGTCCATCAATGGGCAGATAAAGAAAATGTGGGATGGATATATATATATATATGATGGAATATTCTTCATCCATAAAAAAGAAGGAAATCCTGTCATTTGTGACCACATGGATGAACCTGGAGGACATTATGCTAGGTTAAAAAAACCAAAGACAAATACTGTATGGTTTTGTTTATATGTGGGGTCTCAAGAAATTTTAAAAAATTAATTAAAGGAAAATAAGCAAGAGAGAAAAGCCAATGCAGTTTTTCCTCATTCTCAAAAGTTCTGAGAAGTGGATTTTCATATCTTGTCATGCTTCTACACAAAATTAAAAAATTGAAATATAGATTTATTGCATGAAATTTCTGTTCACCATTTTAATTCCCTATTGATAATGGTGATCAGGGAAAATGCAAAGTAACATTTAAAGGAAGAAAGAGTTTCTATACCCTGAGGAAACAGGCAGATTCAGAAAGAGAAAGTAAAGGGCTTAAGTTCAGTAGTGGAAGAGTCTAAGATAGCACAGCTTTGTGCAAAGAAAAAGAAGAGGGCTTCTGTGAGGAAAATTGAAAGCTGAGAGCAAAAAATAGCTTTGAACATAGGTGATGTATTTAGGTTCTTCAGAAGAAAAAACTCTGAGGGTATGGAGAGGGCCACATTTCCATCAAAATTCTTTCCAATTTGGTCAGGCCTTTTTAAAACAATGGGATGCAAATCCCTGAAGAATAAGTATACGCATCTTTTCCCAGGGACCCTCATATGCTGGGCCTGGCCTCTCAAAATGTGCTTCAGAAAGTCCTCGGACAGAGCTCAGCCCTCAGGAGGTGGCACCTTAGACATAGGAGGGCAGCACTGTCCATGAAGCTCCATCTCCACCCCCAGGACTAGCATTTGTCCTGTATGTGTTGTACATTACTCCACTTCAAAAAGGCAAAATTCATAGTTTAATTTGTGTGAATCATACCATCTTGAGTAGGGTAGGGCACTGCACACAATGTGGCTGAATGTGGCAGCCACATTCAAAGACATGTCTCGTGCAGCTTTCATTCTACATGTCACACCTGTAAGCCTTTGACTAGACATCCACATTTATCCAAAATGCCTCTGCAAGCCCCACCCCACCACTATTCCTCTTCTGTATCCCTCACCTACCACGTCTCTGAGGAGCCAGGTCTCAGGAGCAAAGTTAGAATAAACCTCCCACCATCTCCTCCTCCTTAGGAATAGTAATCCCTATCTGTATTATTCTAGTGATTTTTAAGTCATTAATGATATTAGAGATGGCTCATTAAAAAGTGTTTGCCACCCCAAAGTAATCCTTTAGGTAGAAAAGTCAAATGTCTCAACCCTTCTGGCTTCTTTTTCCATGTTATTTACCTAAACTCCAACCCACAGAAGAGCCAGTGTAAGAGCAAGAACTTCCCTGGGGATAAGAGCAGGGATTTAGGTGCGAGGATGGTGATATCAGAGAGCCCACTTCTTCCTCAGATGCTGGAGAAAAAAAAAAACCCAGCCTATACCAACAAACAGAATTGCTTTGCAAAACAGATTTCTGAGGCTTTCAAGTGAGACCTGTTTGCTGAGAGTATTTTTTCCCACCTTTCCAATATGTCTCTTTAGGTGTTTTCAAATCTCATGACAACATGCAACTGGACATACTCAGAACAAGAACAAAGCTCAGGGTAAAGAGTTTCCAAAACTAAATGGGACTTTGAGAGTTGAGCAAACAGAAGCTGAAGTTTTTGTGGATAGGGAAGTGAGAGGGTTTGGGGAAGTCCGAACCTAGCTGTAATGTTTGTCATTGAAAGATAAAGGAAGGCTGGGTGAAGTAAATAGATTGTGATGTCCCCACATCCTTAGCCTCTTCTACTTGATTACCCCATCACTGGCAACAAAAATCTTAGAATAAATGGGACCAACCACATGAGGACACTGACATTCTGACAGAGTGATACTTGCATTTTAAAGATAAAAGAAGAGGAACAAGGAGCCTACTGGTTCACCTTCTGCTACTAGGTTGGGAAATACCATGCCTAGGTTGACTTCTTCTGTTGGCTGAGGGGCCATAAGATAACCTGCAGCTGTGCTGTTCCTCCAGGCTTGCAGTTCCTAACCAGTTTCCAGTTCATCTTCCTCTTTCTACCTCTCTGAGTTATCTTTTAGTGTCTCTTGGGTCATTTCCAGCACTGTAGTTGTACTTAGCTGAGAAGTGCAGGGTTTGGCCTATGCCACCTTGCCTAGACTGGAAGTCTCCTGTTTTATTGACAGGATGTGGACTTGCAATGATTTTGAGGGTGATGTTTTGAGAATTCTGCTTTGAACCCCATGACAACTACTGGGATAGTTCTGATGATGAGGGGACGAATATCACCTTCCTGCCACAAGCATCCCTGGGGAATGATTTAAAATAGAGAAAAGGAGGTGGTAAATGATAGGATATTCATCACTAGTCAAAAGTGGCTGTTAAAAATACAGAAATAGGAAACAGGAGAACATAGGAATTCAAAAGTACCCTTATCTGCCCTCATCCACAACCTCTATCATACAAAACTCCCACTTTCATCCCAGCCCTGACCTTCTCACTGAACACCCAAAGACAGAGGTACCAGAGTTATTACTCGGTTCTTCCGTCTTAGTTGGGGTCATAACAAAGCACCATAGACTGTGTAGCTTATAAACAACAGAAATTTATTACTCATAGTTCTGGAGGTTGGACGTTTGAGATCAAGGTGCCAGCATGGTGAAGTTCTGATGAAGGCCCTCCTCAATTTCTTAGATATGACAATGCATGATCCATAAAAGAAGAACTTGAAAAAACTGGACCTCATCCAAATTAAGTTCTTCTGATCACTAGAAGATACTATTAAATAGAATGAAAAGATAACCCATATGGTAGAGAGTGGAAGTATTTGCAAATCACCTATCTGATAAAGGTCTGTGTACAGAATTTATAAAGAACTCTCATTTCTTACTAAAAAGAAATGTAACAAAAATGGACAAAAGATTTGAATAGTCACTTCATCAAAAAAGATATAGGAATGGGGATTAATAACATGGAAGTATTGCTCTACATCATTAGTAAACAGAGAAATGCAAACTAAAACCACAAAAGAACAGCAGAACACCTCTATGTGGTTAAAATTTAAATTATAGGGAATAAAAAGTACCCACAAAGACGCAGAGCAACTGGACTCATAAACTGGTAGTAGGAATGGAAAAGAGTACAACCATCTCAGAAGACAGCTTGTTAATTTCCTAAAAAGGCAGACATATGCCTACTACAGTATGTGATCCATCCTTGCAATGAGAATGAAAGCATATTTCCATACAGATGTTTTTATACCAAGGCTCATAACAACTTTATTTCTATTCTAATAGTCCTCCAAAATGGAGACAAATGCCCATGAACAGGTAAACGCAATTAAAAAAAAAGAAACACCTGTGGGCTATCCACACAATGGAATATTATTCAGTCATAAAAATAAATGAACTATTGGAGTTCCGGGAAGATGGCGGCATGAGCAGGGCGGTGGAAATCTCCTCCCAAAACCATATAAATCTATGAAAATACAGCAAATACAACTACTCCTAAAAGAGAGACCAGAGTATACAGGACAGTGCACAGCCTGCATCTGTACCTGAGAGGACTCGGCACCCTGCGAGGTGGGTAAAATACGGAGCCGCGACCCAGTGGGACCCGAGCAATCACCCACCCCAGTGCACCGGTGGGAGGAGAGGATTCAGAGCCGGGAGGGAGTGGAAGTACAGGCCCGTGAAAAAACCAGCCCCGGTGATCTGCGCCGGGAGCGCTGACACACATCATGTGGTGTATCAGATATTGGAGAGGAGAAGGTGCAGGTTTTGACCTGGGAACGCACCTGGGTCCTTGCAACAGGCTCCCCAGGACAAAAGAAAAGTGCGTGCTTTTTTTGACGGTCTTAAAGACGCAAGGGCCCAGGATCGTCCCAGCACACTGGGCCCAGCAGGCTGGGAGTCCTGAGGAATTTTGGGCACCTTGGCTGGTGACTGGGAAAAAGTAGCCGCACTGAAAGTTCACATAGAGAACAACAGCCTCCCATTCGTTCCCGCCCTGGCCAGAGCTACAAAAGGCCTGGCGGAGCTGCGCAGATGCGGCTGCAGAATAGTGGAGCAACAGCTCCACCTACAGCATCCTTACAGAATCTACTCTGGTGGGGGGGGGGTTCCTTTTCCTTTTCTTTTCTTTACTTTCTTTCTTCTTTTTCTCTTTCTTCTTTTATTTTTAAAGTCTTAAAGACCCCAGCTGACATACATGGCACCTAACAGCGACCACTTCTATTGCCATGAAAAGGCAGAGGAATATGGTACAGACAAAGCTCACCCAGACCCACACAACACCAGAGAGGGAGCCTGAAGGGATGGACATGCACAGTCTTCCTGAAAAAGAATTCAGAATAAAAGTCATAACCATGCTGATGGATATACAGAGAAATATGCAAGAGCTGAGGGAGGAAGAGAGGGAAGTCAGGAAAGACTATGCAGAAATAAGACAAGCCATCGACGGGATTAGCAGCAGACTGGATGAGATGCGAGAGACTGTTAATGGAATAGAAATCAGAGAACAGGAATACAGAGCAGCTGAGGCAGAGAGAGATAAAAGGATCTCTAGGAATGAAAGAATATTAAGAGAAATGTGTGACCAATCCAAACGGAACAATATTCACATTATAGGAGTACCAGAGGAAGAAGAGAGAGAAAACGGGATAGAAAGTTTCTTTGAAGAAATAATTGCTGAAAAATTCCCCAAGCTGTGGAAGGAAATAGTCTCTCAGACCACGGAAGCCCACAGATCTCGAAACACAAGGGACCCAAGGAAGACAACACCAAGACACATAATAATTAAAATGAGAAAGATCAAAGACAAGGACAGAGTATTAAAGGCAGCTGGAGAGAGAAAAAAGATCACCTACAAAGGAAAACCCATCAGACTATCATCAGACTTCTCAACAGAAACCTTACAGGCCAGAAGAGAATGGCATGATATATTTAACATAATGAAGCAGAAGGGCCTCGAACCAAGAATATTGTATCCAGCACGATTATCATTTAAATATGACAGGGGGATTAAACAATTTCCACACAAACGAAAGTTGAGAGAGTTTGGCTGTCATAATCCACCACTACAGGATATCTTAAAGGAACTGCTCTAGATGGAAGCACTCCTAAGGCTAAAAAGATGTCACCAGAGAAAATAAAATCATAGCAAAGAAAGCAGACCATCCAAATACTAACTAAAGGCAAAGAATAAAACACCTAATATATAAAGAATGGAGGAGGAAGAATAGGAAGGGAGAGATAAAGAAACATCAGACAGTGTTCACAATAACTTAACAAGAAATTTAAGTTAGACTGTTAGATAGTAAAGAAGCAACCCTTGAACCTTTGGTAACCATGAATCTAAAGCCAGAAATGGCAATAAGTACATATCTATCAATAATCACCCTAAATGTAAATGGACTGAATGCACGAATCAAAAGACACAGAGTAACAGAGTGGATGAAAAAGCAAGACCCATCTATATGCTGCTTACAAGAGACTCACCTCAAACCCAAAGATATACACAGACTAAAAGTGAAGGGATGGAAAAAGATATTTCATGTAAATAATGAGAAAAAAGGAGGTGTTGCAGTACTTGTATCAGACAAAATAGACTTCAAAACAAAGAGAGTAGCAAGAGATAAAGAAGGACATTCCATAATGATAAAGGGGTCAGTCCAACAAGAGGATATAACCATTATAAATATATATGCACCCAACACAGGAGCACCGACATATGTGAAACAAATACTAACAGAATTGAAGGATGAAGTTGAAAGCAATGCATTCATTTTAGGAGACTTCAACACACCACTCATTCCAAAGGACAAATCAACCAGACAGAAAATAACTAAGGACACAGAGGCACTGAACAACACACTAGAACAGATGGACCAAACAGACATCGACAGAACTCTATACCCAAAAGCAACAGGATACACATTCTTCTCAAGTGCACATGGAACATTTTCCAGAATAGCCCACATACTATGCCACAAAAAGAACCTCAGTAAAGTCAAAAATATTCAAATTCTACCAACCAACCTCTCAGATCACAAAAGTATAAAACTAGAAATAAATTGCACAAAGAAAACAAAAAGGCTCACAAATACATGGAGACTTAACAACATTCTCCTAATTAATCAATGAGTTAACGACCAAATCAAAACAGAAATCAAAGAATATATGGAGACTAATGACAACAACAACACAAAGCTACAACTTCTGTGGGACACAGCAAAGGCTTTTCTAAGAGGAAAGTATATTGCAATCCAGTCTTATTTAAAGAAGGAAGAACATTCCCAAATGAATAGTCTAAAGACACAATTACTGAAATTGGAAAAAGAAGAACAAATGAGGCCCAAAGTCACCAGAAGGAGGGACATAATAAAGATCAGAGAAGAAATAAATAAAATTGAGAAGAATAAAACAATAGAAAAAATGAATGAAACCAAGAGCTGCTTCTTTGAAAAAATAAAAAAAATAGATAAACCCCTAGCCAGACTCATTAAGAGAAAAAGAGAATCTACACACATAAACAGAATGAGAAATGAGAAAGGAAAAATAACGATGGACCCCACAGAAATACAAAGAATTATAAGAGAATATTATGAGAATCTATATGCTAACAAGCAGGAAAACCTAGAAGAAATGGACGACTTGTTAGAAAAATACAACCTTCCAAGACTGACCAAGCAAGAAACAGAAAAACTAAAGAGACCAATCACCAGCAACGAAATTGAATTGGTAATCAAAATACTATCCAAAACAAAACCCCCGGACCTGATGGATTCACACCTGAATTCTACCAGACATATAGAGAAGAAATAACACCCATTCTCCTTAAAAAATAGAAGAGGAGGGAATACTTCCAAACTCATACTATGAAGCCAGCATCACTCTAATACCAAAACCGGGCAAAGACCTCACCGAAAAAGAAAACTACAGACCAATATCCCTGATGAACGTAGAGGCAAAAATACTCAACAAGATATTAGCAAACCGAATTCAAAAATACATCAAGAGGATCATACACCATGATCAAGTGGGATTCATCCCGGGGATGCAAGGATGGTACAACATTCGAAAATCCATCAACATCATCCACCACATCAACAAAAAGAAGAACAAAAACCACATGATCATCTCCATAGATGCTGAAAAAGCATTTGACACAATTCAGCATCCATTCGTGATTAAAACCCTCAAAAAAAATGGGTATAGAGGGCAAGTACCTCAACATAATAAAGGCCATATATGACAAACCCACAGCTAACATCATACTTAACAGCGAGAAGCTTAAAGCTTTTCCTCTAAGATCGGGAACAAGACAGGGATGCCCATTCTCCCCGCTGTTATTCAACATAGTACTGGAGGTCCTAGCCACGGCAATCAGACAAAACAAAGACATACAAGGCATCCAGATTGGTAAAGAAGAAGTCAAATTGTCACTATTTGCAGATGATATGATATTGTACATAAAAAACCCTAAAGACTCCACTCCAAAACTACTAGAACTAATATCTGAATTCAGCAAAGTTGCAGGATACAAAATTAATACACAGAAATCTGTTGCTTTCCTATACACTAATGATGAGCTAACAGAAAGAGAAATCAGAAAAACAATTCCATTCACAATTGCTTCAAAAAGAATAAAATACCTAGGAATAAACCTAACCAAGGAAGTGAAGATGAAGAAGAGCACTCTCGATACCTAAGTTTTCACCAAGGTATGGGGTGAAGCGAGACAAGCTGCTGTTTAGTAATAGTAATATTGACAAACATCCACTGCCAATTCTATGCTGTGATGATTCAGTCTGTGGACATCCGAATATACTAATTTCCCAACATAGGTCATACAATATGCAAAGTGCTTCCCATGAATTGCTGCAGTCCTGCAATGGTCTCCAGGATTGGGACACTTGACATCTTTTACCTTTCTTTGTCCCTCTCTTGTAGTCTGTCTGTGAAATTTCTGGGTTAAGATAGAGCCCCTGAGAACAGAGAGAAGAGTGTATACAATATGTGTTTAGTTCCAAAGGCCTGGGAATTGAAACCGCTCATATTTCAAATATGTTTATATTTCCCATAAAACACAAAATACAGTTAAAATGTGCAAAGAGACTAACTGAATGAAAGTTCTGGTGACCAGGAAGAGCTTCTAGGTTCCTAAGAAGAGAAGTGACATTGTGCACCAAGGAAAAGTGGGAAAGAGGGAAAGAAATGGACCCGACCCAAACTTTGTTTCAAGGTTTTGGGTCCTTTTTGGACAGAGGTATGCAAATCTTTGAAGAACTTGGATGGGAAGTTTTCCTAAGGGCCCTCAGATCCTAGGTGTGGTCTTTCCAGAAACACTTCAGAGTCTTCTGAGAGGATGGTGATTTGGCCACAGTGAGAGCAACTGCACACATACACATACACCAGCCCTACCCCCACCCTCTCCCATTAGGGCCACCACATGTGGTTGTGCATGTTGTGAATTACTACACTCAAAAACATGCCAATCATTCTTTAGTGTACCTGAATGGCACTTTTTTGAGTGCAGCACTGCACACAGCATGGTTCAATGTGGTGACGCTACCCAAATGCTCCCCAGCCAAGTTAACCTTCCTACAGTTACCTGATGTTTCCAGTTCCTGTGTAGGCCCCAGGATGTATACAAAAGATCTATGAAACAACTTCCCCAGCGCCCTCCCTCTTCCTTCTCTCCCTGCATTAGTCTCCCCTCACCTGTTACATGTTGTTCGGACTTCTTTCTTCCCTCACTCAGATAAGATACATCTTCATCTGTGTTAAACTGTTGAATTTCAAGTCATTAGTTAGAAGTGATGCTTTATATATGACTCGTTTTCCTCTGAAATTGAAATTTCCGTCCACACCCCCATCACACCCTTCTCCATTCCAAACTTCCTCCTCAAACTTCCAAGTCCCTTAGTGGAAGGCAGAACTCACAGACAGTCTCCAAGATGAGTCCCCATACACATATCCTGCATAACCTCCTCCCTCTAATATGTGCAGGACATTTGAATGATATGGGATATCATTCCCATGATTATGTTCTGTTGTATAGCCAAATGGATGTTACAAATGTAACTGAGGTCACTAATCTTTTGAATTTGTTTTAATCAAAAGGTAGATTACCCTGAAGGAACTTCACCCCATTAGGTAACCTCTTTAAAAGAATATGATATAGTATCTCCTCACCAATCTGACTCTGAACATGTCCTTTACCATTATGATATTCTGGGTGGCTGGTATGGTTCACATAAGTGGGAACAAGAACTCACCAATATGTTATTAGTGTCTTGGGCTTAAAAATACATGTTTGGATTTTAACCAGAGTAAAAATTTGTCTGATCATCCCCTTTCCACCACTCTATTGATGAAAATCTTTCCATAGATGGAAAGATCTAATAGGATGTCTAAATGTTTTTCCCTGCTCTGTTGAAAATGACTGAGGCATTAACTCTTCAACATTTCCTCTGAGAAAGCAATTCCAACCCCTCCCCGACCCCCAAACAGAAAGAGAGAGAGAGAGAGAGAGAGAGAGAGAGAGAGAGAGAGAGAGGATATAGAGGCCAGGGACAAGACAGAAGCAAACTGCCATCTTTTGGACGGTCACATGGCAAGGAATAGCACGGGGTCTCGAGGAAGCGAGAACCTCAGTCCATAGCTGAAAGGAAGTGAATTTTGCCTATTTTGGAAGAGGACCTTGAGCCTCAATGAGATCACAACTCCAGTTGAGATGTTGGTTTCAGCCTTGTAAGACCTTGAGCCAAGGACCCAGTTAAGCTGTATACAGACTCCTGACACACAGAAACTATAAGATAATAAATGTGTATTGTTTTAAGTTGTTAAAGTGGAGTAATTAGTAATTGAAAATTAATACAGTCTTGTTTGGAGTTTCAAATCTTAATGACAAAACCACAAAAGAAGCAGAGAAAGGATGCATAGATCCCAAGGGAGACAGAAGAGAGGAAATGGCAGCTTCCAACAAGTAGAAAGCAAAGAAAGCCCTGTTTTCTCTTCCTTCCCCATAGAAGAAATAAAATACAAAACTTACCTGGATTGATTTCCAAGAAAGAAAATGGGCATAGAGTCTACGAATGCCCTGTTTTCCTCTCATCACTGAAATTCTCAGCCCTTTATCAGAGATCTGGTTGTAGAGACGGTCTTTTCCAAACTTTCCATTCTGAGCCACTGGCTTCCATATGTATGTATTTTCCTGGCATGGACAAACATCCTAAGATAACATGGAAGGAAAAAGGTAAATAGATTCCAAAACCAAAAAAAAATGTCCTTGGTTTAAGAGCATGAAAACCAGGTTATGAAAAAGTTCATGGATTGGGAAGTTGGAAAATTTGGAAAAGTACATACCTATTCATATTTCTTGCTATGAGGAGGGAAAGTAATTATAAGGTCAGGGCCACTTAAACTGGATTTATCCAATCCTCCAAAAATTCAGGGTCCTATCTTGCCTTCACTAGCTAAAAAAGTCAAGTTTGCATCTTACCAAACTGTAAGAAGTCCCACATTGTCCATAAATAAAGAAAACTCTAAATATTTATATTCACCAAATATCTTTGGCCTGCCAGTTAGCTCCTATCTGTGTCATAGCCCCTTCCCCTTTATTCCCAGGAGGAATATTATCAGATGAAACAGAGTAGACAAGAAAATTGCCCAGTATCTATAGACTCTGAACGTCTAAGAGACCTGGTAGGCAGAGAATTTGACATCAATCCCTCCCACCCACCCCCACTTAACCCTTCTTTACATTCACATGTGAGCCTGGCTTAGTCATCTAATTTACCGCGGAAAGAACTGAACACTTACCAAAAAAACAACACAAAAACTCTGCATTTGTCTTTATCCTCCATTGTATACATAAGTAATGAGATTATGGTTTCAGTAATTTGTACCTATTTATAGCTACCATTACCCATTCTAAAAGGAAAAGAGGCAGGGATGAAAGTATGCCTCTCTCTAGCAAGGAAGAGAAAGGTGAGTGTTTTCTGTTTGTTGAGACCCAGACTGCCAATGCCTGAATGTCAGCCAACAAGAAGAATTTTATTCTAGTTTTAACCCACCTAAAAATGTAACTAAGTAAAAAGTGGGAATATGCCTCAGCTTGAAATCTGGATCTGGTCAAATATGTTCAGTAAACCAACATAATTTAAGTATCTCAAAAACATTTTTGGTTGTTATTTTTTGCTGAAAACCCTGAAAAGGATTTTACTTTAAGTACTACATGTATGTTCAAAAATTTCAACTTTCTCCCCTAATTGCATCACACCCAATGAATCAATCCCAAGACAAAGGTGGCAGACAAAACACAAAACATCCTGGTGTCCTCAGTTAAGGGTTGAAGATTGTGGGTACAAATGCAACCCACTGCAATCTGGGCCATTCCCACTCTTCAGGTGAGCTTTCTCAGAGTCCCTTTGCTTTGTGAGCAGAGCCATTATCCAAACTCCACAGAGGGCCTGTAGTTCACTCAGATGTTCAATACATTCTAGTGCTGGACTTAGAATCAAAGGACCTGAAGTAGGGCAGTGTGTTGATTTAACGCAGGGACACTGCAGAGTGACTGCCTGGGTTCAAATAACAGCTCTGCTTCTTGTTCCTGTTTGGTCTTAAGACAGCTATTAAACTTTTTCTTCTCTTTCTCATTAGTAAAATAAAGGTGGATATACTGCTCTTTAAAGAGTTCTTGTAAAGATTAACTGAATTCATGTGTGTTAAGAGCTTAGAAATATTCCTGGCACATAGTCAGCATGAAATGAAGGCCATGAAACATTGTGTTAATGTCTGTTTTCACCATTATTACTGTTATTTTTATTCTATCCCAGGTCAACATGTTTCCTTGGGCTAGTCCTCAGCTGTCTTTGACTCAAGTTATCTGATATGTGGTATAAAGGTTGTTATGGACAAAATCCCCATGGAGATAGAAATGTAGTAAAATGTGATCAAGGCCTCTAATGCTGAAAACAATGAAACACTGATGAAAGAAACTGAAGAATAGATAAACAAATAGATATATAATATGTTCATATATTAGAATAATTAAATATTTTGAAAGTATTATTCAAAAACAATACTCTGCCATGGGCCCTAAATGTCCGTGAATGCCCTTGCTGAGTATGACAAACTGTAAGAATCACTGTCTTTGGAAACAGAAGTTTCTGCAGCTGGCCACATAGGCAACTAAGTAGGTCAAAGTGACCACAGCATGACTAGCCTGCAAATGCTCACCTATGGGAGAGGGGGACTGACTTGTTTGTTGCTTGTTACAAAATACACTGACCCATTGTACCTGTGCTCCTCAGTGGCAGTGACAGCCCCATGATATATAACCTCCATCTGGCCTGCTGTGTATTACCTAATGGTATTTGGGGGCAAAAGGAAATGGAACAACCATGCTGATGTTCCTGCTATTTGCTGTGCTGTGAGAAACTTGTTCTGTTCATTGTATATTATTACCACAAAGGAGTTATCCATTGGTGTTGTCTGTGAGTTTGGGGTTATTCCATGACAGCTGTTAATTCTCTCCTGATTGATCTACTGATTCAACATAATCCCAGTCAAAATCTCAGTAGGATTATATTGCATATCAACATGCTAATTCTAAAATTCATATGATAAGATAAAGGAACTAGAATAGCAAAAAATAATTTGAGAAGTAGAAAAAATTTCAAGGATTCACACTGTCCAATTTCAAGAGTTATAACAGTTTTCAGGATAGTATTTTATTGGCAAAATGATAGACATATCCAAAGAAAAGAATAAGAATAGTCCCAAAATAAATTGACAAAAATATAGTCAATGTCAATTGATTTTCAATAAAGATGAAAGGACAATTCAATGGGGAAAGACTAGCTTTTCAACAAATAGTTCTGGAATAATTGAAGACCACATATAAAAAATGAATTTTGACAAATACATGACACATTATAAAAAAACATGAATAAAGATGAATTAAAGAGTTTCATGCGAAAAGTAAAACATAAATCTTATAGAAGAAAAGAAAGAAAATATTTATGACTCTGAGTAAGGCAAAATGTTGTTAGATACAGCATAAAAGTCACAACCCATGAAATTTAAAAAATGGGAAATTACACTTGATCGCAATTGAACACTTTTCCTCTGCAAAAGACATTGTTAAGAAGGTGAAAATAACAAGCACCAGACTGAGAGAAAATACTTGAAAATCACATTTCTGCCAAAGGGCTTGTATTCAGAACATATAAAGACCTCTGAAAACTCAGCAATTAGAAAAATAAAAATAAAAATTTAGCCTAGTCTAAAAATGAAAAAGATCTCAACCTCATCAAAATAGATACATGAATAATAAATAAGTACATGAAGAGACATTCAACATCTGCAGTCAATAAGGTAATGCAAATTAAAACCACAATGAGATAAAACTATGTAAATAAGACTGAATAAAAAATAGTAATATATGTTTATGGCATTGATTATGATGATAGTTTCATAGGTATATAAGGTATATAGTTATCTCCAACCCATCAGGTTGTATACATTAAATATGTACAGTTTTTGTATGTCAATCATGTCTCAATAAAGTGGTTTAAAAAATAATCATAAAACAAAACAAACAAAAGGTTTGTCACCACCAATTGCTTATGAGAATTAGGCAACTTGCTCTCTGATACATTGTTCATGGAAACAAAACTGTAAAGACATTCTAGAAAGAAGTTTTTATTCTGTTTCTCACAAATTTGAACATATACTTCCCATATGACTCAGTAGTCCCACTCTTAGCTATTTATATAAGTGAGAGGAAACTTATATTCACACACACATCTATATACTAAGGTGTAAAGCAGCTATATTCATAATAATCAACTGGAAACAACCCATATTTCCTTTTCCTGTGAATGGAATGTTACTCAGCAATGAACACACACACACACACAAACATGGATAAATCTCAAATGCATTTTTTGTGATGGGAGCCAGAACCAAAAGCTGCACATTGTATACTGCATTTGTGTGACATCATTATGGAAGAAACAAAGAACGAGCATCTTCTAGGACCATGAAGAAATAAGGAGGTTTAATACATGACAGAAAAAATACTTTGAGCTTCAGCAGGGTAGCTATTTGAGAAGCAGAGGGGAATTTGCTATGATCTCAATTTGCTATGATTTCAAAAGACTTGAAAATAGAAAAGGAAGCTGATAGGTGAGGATATTTTATCATATTTGGGATTTGGGAAAGGATATAGGTTCTAATAAAAGGAAAAATGCAGGTATAGAGGAACACCGTGAAAGTGCTGAAAGTCTTATTCCCATTCCAGTCAAGGAGGGGAGGGTGTTAGGAAAAAAGTCTTCACTCTAGGGAAAGCATTCCTTTGCACATAACTAAACACTCCCAGTGCACTCACAGTGCCATCACATGTTACACATGTCATGTGCTACTCCACTCAAAGAAGTGCCAATCATATCTAATTACATATGAATGACACGCTCTGAAGTGGAGTACCACACTAAGAACATCTATGCACAGCAGCGTATCCTAAAAACCCATTCATGCTCCTTTCAAAATCCCCTCAAGGTTTTCAGGCTATGAGTGGCCACTGAAATTTGTACAAAGGACCTTTATACCACCCACTCCGTTGTTTTTCCACATCCATCCTTCTCTGAGTGTTGTTCACTCACAGTATGGACTTTTCTCAAGGTAGTTTTCAGAACTAGGAACAATTAAGCCCTCCTGTTAGGTTCTCCTGGTCACAGAAGAAATATCTTTGTATGCCTTATCATGTTTCTTTTCTCATTATTCACCAGATCCAGTAGTTAAGCAGAAATACACCCCATATCACCAACCATGTTTGTCACCCAAAGATCTAAGTCTCTCCACCTGAGTATATATCTCAACTCTTGAATCTCAGAATAAGCAGGGAAAATACACAGGATCCTAGAAGCAAAGAACGAGAGAGTAATCAATGATTGGTGTGATGGAAAGAATAAAAATCCCTTTCCTCTTCAGATTCAGGAGTGAAAAAAGCCCATTTTACTTACCAGGAATTGTCTGTAAAACAGAAAATATTCTAAGCACCTATGGATGCCCTTATATTGCTTTCAGTTTTTAATATTTCTGAGCCTTTTCCTTCAGTGAGATATTTTAGAGCATGTTTTTGTATTTTTCTTTTTGGAGACCTGAAAATAGATGATCTCATTTACCTGTACAGATTAGTCTGAGACACCAAAATACATGGACACAAATATGGTAACTGGATATCAGAGGCTGAGGATTGAAGGAATGAGGTGAGTGTGGCCTATTATATGGGGTTACCTCCCTTGAGCTCCCAGTCAAGGGAAAGAATTAAGTCTCCAGCATTTCTCATCTACCCCACATACCAGATGCATGTGGTGAGAGGGCAGGTTTCTGTTTTGTACACTCAACCCACTCTCATCGGATGGAGGCTCTACTGTAGTTGTGGCACACTAAGAATACTGGATCACTGATCATCCCTGACCAAGGATGATTGTCAGGCAGAGTTTCAACACCAGGACTGGCATGTTGAGAAGACCAGAATCCATCCCCACCACTTAGCATCCTTTACATATGGCAGTAGTGTCACTGTGAGAGAAGCAGGCCACTGCCCCTACCCCCAAGCTCCAGAGCAGTGAATCAGAGAATTTTACACAGTGTAAGAGGAGGATGGTCTACACAAGAGAGAGTATTAAAGTACTCCTTAAAAATATGACTTTATTTGTAACAGACTGGGGAAAAGTCAAGTCTAATGGTACTCTAGAAAAAAATGCAGATTTAGGGGGTAAGTAAATATGATGAGGTTGGTAGCTGTATGAGAGCAACAAGTTGAGCCATGGGCCAGCTTGTCTATCAGAGAGTACCAGGTAAACAGACAGCTAATAAGAGCCCTCCGAATAACAAAATCAATCTGAAAGGCTTGTTTGAAGTGCTTCATATTATTTTTATTAAGCTCTGAGGGATTTTTTCCCATGACACTTTTAAAAATATAGAAAAATTGGCCTTCAATTAGGAAACCTAACAGCTGGGTAAGATAAATACAGAGCCAGACAGCTTGTTAGAGAGATCAGAAAAACAAAGAGAACCTTACTAAAACTACTGTCATCTCAGAGGAACTGTGTGCCTGCACAAGGCTGTGCCCTCTTAGGAACAACATAAGAAAACTCATAGCAGATGAAATAGACTTCACTAACATACCCCAATCGATCCAATAAACAAATAAAAAAGCAGATACAACAGTACAGTCCCTGGAAGGAAGGTATCAGTATCCAGAATACAGGATGTGCTATTTTATAGAAAGTTACGAGATATGCAAAGAAAAGATAATGTAACCATTAGCCAAGACAAAAACAATGACAGAAACTTCCCATGAAAGTATGCAGAGATTATAGTAATATACAAAGACATTAAAGCAACCATTATAAAAATTTTCAAAGAAATAAAAGCCATGTGTTGAGAAGTAAAGAAAGTTATTATAAAAGTGTCTAAAGTGTATAGCAATAAAGAGGTAGAAAGTATTTTTTTCAAAATAGGAAAATATGGATTTTAAAAGTACTATAACTGAAATGAATATACTCAATAGAGGTTCTCAATAGTAGATTTCAAGTACCAGGACAAAGAATCTATGAACTGGAACATAGATTGATAGTGACAATGCATACAGAGAAAACAATAAAATGAATGACTAAAAATTAACAGAGTCTCAAGAGGTGGAACACCAAAAAAAAAGTGTACAAAATATGCCTTATGGAATTACCAGCAAAAAAGGAGAGAGAGAAAGGACCAATAAAAAAAAATACAGTCATTGTTTGAGAATGAAAATTTCCTAAATTTGATGAAAAACCCACACATTTAATAAGTGCAACAAACTCCAAATAGGATGAACATAAATAAATCCAGACCAACAGACATTATATTCAGCTTGTTGATGCGAAGAAAAAGAGAATCTTGACAGCTGGTAGAGAAAAACAACTCACAGCATCCAAAGGCACCTTATAAGATTAACAGCTGACTTTTCTTCAGAACTGTGGAGGCCAGAAGGCAGTAGGATGGTATGTTCAAAGAGTCTGAACAAAAACAGTTCAACAAGAATCATATATTGAAAGCTAAAAGCTATTAGATATGGCATTAAAGGCACAACTCATGAAATACAAAATGATAAATTGCATTTATCAAAACTGGAATTATATGCTGTACACAACACACTGTTAAGAGAATGAAGAAACATATGTAAACCACAGTTCTGTCAAAGGTATATTCAGAATATATAAAAACTCTTAAATGTCATTAATTACAAATCAATGCAATAAAATCTGGAATATCAAATCAGTACATTAAAAGATGGTCAACATTTGCAATTAATATAGAGATGCAAATTAAAACCACAATGACAAAAATCTACACAAATATTAGAATGGCTAATACGAAAACAAAACAAACACAACAGAAATTGCCAGTACCTGGTTCTAGTGAATATATGGGGAACTGGAAATTTTATATCTCTTTTTATGTCAGAGCAAAATATTAAAGCCATTCTGGTAAAAAGGGGTTTTTCCCCTATTCATTTTAATTTAAACTTCACTTGCCATAAATACTACAAATTCCACTCCTAGCTATTTATACAAGCAAAATGAAACGTATTTACATGCATATAGCTAGACATGATGTTTGGGTAAAATGAACTGCTACAAATAGGCCTTCAGTAATGTGGTGGTGAGATCGTGGGGGGGAGTGGTAGTGTTCTATATTCCTGTGATTAGGTCTCATGCTTATTGTAAGCCTATGCCTTTAGACTGTGAACTTCACAAATTTTTCCTGTTTTTTCCCTACACTTTTAGGTAGTAAAGGATGGCTAGAGTGGGCTGAAGTTCGGGTGTTTCTCTTCCCCAGATCAGTTAGGCTCTGATAATACCCCAGCAGATTAGGCTCTGGTTAATGAGTTTCTCGTGAGAGTAGGTCTTGTTAAGAAGAGCAGAGTGCTCTAGCTTATTTCAAAATGATTACTTTTCTCCTTTCCCTGCCAGAAGACCAAGGGGATTATTTCTCCGATATTTATTGTGGGAATCTTGCCAATCTCCTGGAGGTAAATCTTACAAAATTGTGAGGTCCCCCCATGTCTAGGTTCCCCTGGAGTTTTTAACTTTCAGAGTTGTCCACACTGAGCCTCCAGAAATTTATTAATTACAGTTCAGTTTTCCCTACCTTGGCACTGGTTTGCACAGGAGTTTCCACTCCTGAGTCTCTGATTTAGTAAGCAGAGACTCCCTGTATTTGCCCTGTTTGTCTCTCCAGTCTTGGGGCAGTAGTTTGCTCTGTGCCTTCCCCTCTCTTACAAATCCAAGAAGAGCTGCTGAGTTTTCATTCTGTTCAACTTTTTACTTGTAAGCTTGAAGTGGCGACTTCTAAGCTCCTCTCTTACAGAATCAGAAACTGCTGGTGATGCTCCTAGACATTTACACAAGTAAAATGAATCTTGTGTTCACATGCATATCTGTATGCAAATATATAGAATAGCTTTATTCATAATTGATAGCAACTGGAAAAAACTCAGATGTCCATAACCTGTGACTGGTACCCTGCTCAGTAATAAGAACTGAACAATTGATCTATTGATTCTCTGTCTCCTATCTCCCTTGCCCCCTTCTCTTTTTCTCTCTTCTTTGTCTCTTTCCTCACTGAATTAGGAAGGGACAAGAAAGGAAAGTAAGAGCAAAACTAAAGATACATAAAAATTTTAAAGTGACAACAAAGAAATCAAATCAAAAAGTGCAAGTTTCTTATATGACGCACAAACGCTAACAAATTGGTTACTTACATGGGATTCAAACATTCTTTCAAAAGAATCAACATGTCTAGGCACATGTAGAGAGAAATATCTCCATACTGGAGATAGAAAGTAGTTTGAGTTTCAGAAGTTTAAGGAAAAGTCTTAAAAATGGGGAGGGGAGCTAACAGATGAGAACAGTTTAACAGATTTGTTCGTTGGGGTGGGGAATAGGTTCTGCAAAATAAATAATACCGTCCAGGCAGAATGGAACAGCACAATAGCACAGACAGCCTTGTTCCTATTTCAATTAGGCAACTTGAGAAAAAGTCCTATGAGTCTTGGAAGAACTCGATGGAATGTTTTCTAGGACCTTATGTTCTTAGGTCTTGTCTCTGAGAAGGCACATAAGGGGAGTTCTCTGAAGGAGGACAGCACAGGGATGGAGGGCATGTGAGAGCGGCATACTGACACTCTACTCTAGGGAAAGCATACCCTGCGAGGAACTAAACACTCCCAATACCAACAGTGCCCTTGCCTATATTAAACGTGTCATGTGTTACTCTACACACAGAGGCATCAATCATCTTTAATTGTACATGATTGTCACACTCTGCAGTAGGGTACTGTGGGGAAGTTGGGGTTCCTATGGCCAGGATCCTCACTGAACTTAAACCATTGATGATGTAACTGGCCTGTTGCTAGGCTACTGCTTCCACACCTTTAGGCAATAAGCTATTATAGTGCTACATAGAGAGCCCGGCCCAGTGCTCTGGGCAGAGGCAGAGATGCTGGTGCTCGACCTACCGCCTGGAGAACAAGCCGAGTAATAAACCCTTTCACCCTAAAGAACGTTCTGCTGTCAATTTCTTTGGTCGCACTGAATCCATAGAGAACTTGCCTGGGGCTAAAACCCATTGGCAAGACAGGTACCACACACAGTATGTCTAGGGATGGCAGCCCTGCCTAAATACTCATTCATGCACCATTGAAACAATGCCTCAGTATTTTTCAGGCTGTGAGTGATCAGTGGAGTTTGTACCAATGACCTCTACAGCACTCCCTCTACTGTCTTTCCTTACACTTTCCTCCTGGGCTTCATCCACTCACATGTTAGAGCTTTCATATGGAAGTTTTCAGCACTGATAAGTATCAAACCCTACTGTTAGGTTCTCTTGCTCATGGAAGAGATATCCTTGTACACCTTATCCTGTTTCTTTTCCCATTGTTATATATAAAGCATTAACAAGCAGTCTGTATTCCCCAGATCTATTAATAAAGGAGTAGATATACTTCACATCACCAATCCATGTTTGACTCACCTGATACGGTTCTTCTACCTCAGTTACCTGCCTGAACTCCTGAGAAACAGAATAATCGGATAAAGCATACATGATCCTAGAAATAAAGAACAAGAGTATAAACACTAGGTAGTGGGCAGAGAGAGTAGAAATCCCCTTTCCCCCTCAGACCTCAGGGTATAAAAGTCCCATTTTACTTACTAGCAGTGATCTATAAGATGTAAAGTATACCTGATACCTGAAGATGCCCTTACGTTTCTTCAGCTCTTGAATTTTCTAGGTCTTTCCCTGGAACAATATTGTTTAGAACATGTCATTGATTTTTTCCATTCCGAGATAAGCTATATGGTGCCTGCATTTCCCTGGAAAAACTGAGTCCGAGATACCATAATATAGCTACACAGACAATACTACTTAGCAATAAAGAGAATATTGATTCAAATAAAAACATGGGTGAATTTTGAATGCATTTTCTTAACTGAAAGGAGCCAGACCAAATAGCAACATGTTGTGTAATTGCATTTATATGACATTCTGGAAAAGATAAATTTTAAGGATGGAAAACAGAGCAATGGTTGCCCGGGGTTAGGTTGGGGTGGGGTTTTACTCTAAGGGGCAGCATGAGGTAATTTGGCAGGGCAGTGTAACTCCACTATATCATGGCCATGGTGGTGGATATGATACTATATATGCTTTTTGAAACCTGAAGAATTATCCACCATAAAGGGAAAGCCTTATTTTAGATTAATATTCAAATGCTTATTTCTCAGGATCAGTGTCCCAAGAACAAAATTCTGTTTCTGATACTCTCTGGAATTCAGGGAGGGCTTTGGGACATGAGCCTGTTTTATATACCAGTTATATACAGATCAGACACATCAATAACAAGCAAATGAAATGACTTTAAATGACTCAAAATGAAAATACGTGAACACAGAAAAATTTGCATCAAAATCCCATACATAAAACATCCAAAAACCTGTTTCTCCAAAAACACATATCAAAAACTAAATCAAAAGATATAAAATGAAATGAAAAAAATGAAATCAAACCACAAAGTCCTGTGCTCAGCATCAGTAGACATTTGTAAAGTGTCCATGTTGGTAAGAGACGAGAGAATAATTTCTCCCCTCTTGTAACTAAACTTTTACAAAAGACTGAGGCATGGCAATCTATATGGGTTGTTAATAGAGACAAAATACCAAAAGGACCCATTTCCTGCTGAACTCTCCAATCAGAATTAAAGAAGGGAGGCACTGGCTTACCTTCCTTTGTCCAACACAAGGATGTAAAGCGTGTGTGTTGCTTCTCAGACAGCGCAGGTGACGGTGCCAAAGCACCTGATGCCCACTGTCTCCAGTTCCTGCCTCTGCACAGTAACAAAAGATACATAACTTTTTAAAAGTAACAAAATAAAATCATATCAATGAGTAAAATTTTCTGAATGTTATACATACACCCTAAAATACTGATAACTTACAGAGGATTCAAAGGTACTTTTAAAAGAATGAGGAACTTTTCTTCTAGGCCTATGAAGAAAGATGGAACTTTAATGCCTAAGAGTAAAAAAAAAAAAGAGCTTCGGCACAGTAAAGGAGGAGAAGCAGTAGGGAATTCGGGACGGCAAAAAGAAGACTTGAAAATAATGAGTGGAACTGATAGGAAAGGATGGGTTAAAGAATTTGGGGATGGTGTAGGGAACAGTTTCTACAAAAAGGAAAAATACACCATAGGCAGTGAGGAACACTATGATCACACTGAAAGCCTTGTTTCCATTTCTGTCAGGCAACTTTGGCGACAGGCATATGAATCCCAGAAGCAATGGGAGGGTTTTTCATGGGACTCTCATTTCCAAAGTCTTGTTTCTGAAAAGGCACCTAAGATTGCTCCCTTGATGGAAGTCAGCACGAGGGGTAGGGGCCTGGGAGGGTACATATTAGTGCTCTAAGTCTCCCAATGCACCCATAGTTCCATTGTCTATGTTGCTCATGCCATGTGTTACTCTACTCACAGAGGTATCCATCACATTTAGTTATACATGATCGACACTCTCTTGAGTAGGGTACCACACAAAGGATGTCTAGGGAGGACAGCCCTAACTATCCACTTATGCACTTTTGAAACTCACTCCATGTTTTCAAGCTGTGAGTGGCCACTGACATTTGGCCAAAGGACCTGCACAATACCCATCCCACTGTTTTTTCTTATCCATCCCTCTTGAATGCTTTCCTCTCACATGTTGCAGGTTTTATGCGGCAGTTTTCAGAACTGATAACCTTCAAGCCTTTTTCCTATGTTCTCTTGCTCATAGAAGAAATATCCTTGCACGCCTTATTTTGTTCCTTTTCCCATTCTTATAATAAAGCATTAACATGCAATCTACATTCTCAGATCCAGTCAAGCACAAAATACACTCTATCATACCAACCCCAGCCCTATCACTCAATAATCCGAGGCCCTTTTGCCTGAGTTACTTGCCTCAACTCTAGAACCACAGACCTAGCAGTTGAAAACATAAAAAGTATGAAAGCAAAGTAGAGGGAAATGATCAGTTATTGGTGGGTGAGTTTCTCAGACTCTGGAGTAAAAAAGAAATATTTTACTTATCAGGAAGGAGCTATAAGACAGATATAAGCTTGGGGCCTAGCAATGCTGCAATATTCCCCTCAGCACCTGGGTTTTTTGAACCTTTGCCTAGAGTAAAGTCATTTTGAGCATGTTTTTGCATTTCTTCTCTAAGATGCATGTTACTACATACTTGTGTTTGTATTGAAATATTAAGCCTGAGACACCAAAATATAGGGAAACAAATACGGTGAATGTATTCCAGAGTCTGGGAATTGAGGGAAGTTTTGCCTCCAAACTGATAGGATTTTTTTTGGCATGGTGGTACTGTTTCATGTCTTAAATTTTGTCACTGTTATGCAAATTTCACATTCATCTAAATTCATAGGAGTATTCACTTAAAAGAAGGTATAGAGTTGTATACAAATTGAAATTTTAAACTGTATGTACAAAAATGGGCCTGAAAATGTTGGAAGGAAGGTCAGATGACAAGATTCCCAGGCTTAAATTGGAGTTTGTTTTAGAACTTGAGAGCTAGAGACTGAAAGGTCTTTTAAACAGGGAGGTAGGCAAATTGGAGAAACATACCTAGTTTATAAGTTTTCACTGAAACAACAATGCAGACTAAGATAAAGGAAGTCATACTGATGCCTGAAAGTCTTGATATCTTCCTTCTTTAATAGCAAAAATACTTGGCCTATATTCATAGCTGTAGGAAGCCCCACATTTTTCCAAATAGTACCAAGGAGACTTAAACTCTTCCCAAGATTATTAGCGCCCGTAATCCTCTCTCCAACTGAATGTCTTAAGGTCCACTGGCAACTTTATGTCTTTGTTCTCTCTGTACAGAGTACTCAAAATAAGGAAACATCACTTTCCCCACCATTTCCCACGGGAGATAAAGTAAATCAGAGTAGAGAGAGGGTCCAATGCCCTGCTGACACTGCAGATGTGATGAGCTCTGCCATTGGAGAGCTTGATTGCAATCTGTCTGCCCAATTCAACCTTTCCTTTTGCCAACATGTTATCTTGGGCTAGGTCATTCTTGATTCAGGCTAGCAGGAATGCAGAAACAGAAACATCAGCCATAGCCATGCAGGTGTTGGTAGGTTAGTAGAGGATAGCAAGTTAGATTAATTTTCCCAGACATACTTGTGCACAGCCACTACCAGATTAATGGGCACTACAAATCTTTTAAGACAAGAAATTGATGTCTCAGTCTCTGATCTGGATTCCTCATGGTCAAGGACAATGAGTAATGGCTAAACTATAATTTAAAATGTCTTCAATTCCTTTTCTTTCAGTTTTTCTTTAAAAAAAAATTGTTCAGTTTCTCACTGGTATTTTTGGAAACCTCCCAGAGAAAGGAAATCGCCTCCACATAAGCATCATGCCAACAACTATGCTTTTCTTATTTCCCCCAATTCCTATTCTCTGTCTTGGGGATATACAGCTTGAGAGCCTCTTTCTGTGTTCCCTTTTCCTCTTCACTTCACACACCAAAGCGCCTCAGGATTTTCATGAATTTGCATCACAAAATTCCTTGGAGCAGGATAGAACCATGGGGACTGGAGGTGGGTATGGACAGCAAAAAAAAGAGCAACAGGAAAAACTTAGATGGACTTTTATTGCCATGGAAGACAGGGAGTCTTAGGGCAGTGAGAGACTGGAGATGGACTCTATCCTTTACCTAATATAGGACTTTGCTCAAATAGTGCCTTCTCAGAGAAGCCTTCTCTGAGCACTCTATTTAAAGTCACCACATCTCCTTTCTGGAGCACTGCCCAACCCTCAATATGTTTTATTGTTTCTCCACAGTATTTTGTGCTGTTTTGCATAGTTCATATTCTATTCATTCATTAGCTATTATATACTTACAATGGTAGCAGATCAGAGGGGGGAAAATAGACAGCAAGTTTTGCCTGTCCTGTTGTCTAGCCGTTTTTGCAGCACCTCACAAACGGACTGGTATACAGTATGTGCTTGGTGATTTTTCAGTTGAACAATCAGTGGGTATCCCCATCTGATCTCAGCTACTAGGTCATGTCCCATGTGGGATTTTCAGATGTCCTGTGCATATATGGGACATACGTCTAAAACCATGTTGAAATTCCAACAGGGAATCCTGATGTTCTATAAAGATGGGGTGGGATTATATTACTGAGTATAGAGAGTGCTCTGTTGACAGCATACTGGTACTGTCTAAACTGGGGAGTTTTAGTTAGTAGAATTTAGGAAGGTTTATATCCCCACTGCAAGTCTCCTCGTTGGCCATATCACTTTACAAAGGATTGCAGACTACTGAATGACTTATTTGGGACAAATTTTCTTCAGGGACTCTAGCCACCTCCAAAGTTGTACTTATGGAGCATTACTCTACTCAGAAAGGTGAACTTCATAACTGAGTACATGTGACTGGGCCTTCATAAATAGGGCACTGTACACAGCATGGCCAAAGGTGGCTTCTCTGCCCAATCCATCCTACATCAATGTAGCTCTTCTCAAATGTGCCCACTTTCCATGACCACAGTGCCCTATTTATGAACTTGGCATTGCCCAACCTACCACCCCCCAACTTCCATCTCACCTGCTTTGTGTATCATTGGATGGTTTTTCTTCCTCATTTAAGAAATATGTTTATTCTCTCTAACGTGTTGTCTTTCACATTATTAGTTATAAGTATTAAAAATATCTGCTTTCCCCCAAAGTAAACCAAACCAAATTCAAACAAAACAACAAATACTTACAGCACCCCCACACTTTTTGATACCTCCAAATTCCTTCATTCCATAGCCATATAATATGAGTGAGAACACAGTAAAACCCTTAAGAAGGAAAGGGGAGATCAGTCAAGGGGTACAAATAACGAGAGGGCAGAAATCCCATTTCCTGTATCTCTTGAGAGGAAACTAACCATTGAACTCATCAGTGGTCAATTCTGAGAGGGAACTCAGTTTAAATCCCAGAGATGCCCTCTTTTCCTCCTATCAGCTCTCATTTATCTCAGCCCTTGGTCAGAGGTCTGGTTGTTAACAGGGTATTTTCCCACTTTTCTGTTTTGTGACACAGTTGACTGGCACTCTGACTTTCTGTTGACCAACTGAGCCCGACAGAAGATGAATGAGAGAGTATAAAGGAGAGAGGAGACCATAAACTAGTCATAGTCTGAGAAGGGGAGCCATGTTATGCAAATCCTGCAGACAGAGAGGAAGTGAGATTTGGAAACACACCTCTGGCTAAGTTACTTGCCCTGAAGAGAGAAAAAAAGACTCAGGGAAGGGAAATTTAAACTGAACTCTCCCAAGTCTTTTTGTCTTTCAATAGACCAAAAAGAAAATCAAGTTCCCATTTCACAAACCTATTAGAACATTCACACCTTTAATAAATACATTTGAGCCAACTGTGATCCAAGTATCTGGTCTGTGATGAGAAGTTTGTTATGGACAAAATCCCCATGGCCTCTTTCAGCTCTGACAGTCTTTTGGCTGGTACTTAGCTCTGCCCTTCAGCTGATTATTACTATATGAGGAAGTGTAATGGGGCAGAGAGGATGCTCCCACCTGGAGAACAAATTAAAAGCAGATGCATCCCTTTGCATTTGTCTTTAGGCAGGAGAGAAAGAATTTGGAGAGTTATTTGAAGTAGGCAGCTCAGTACTAAATTAGACTGTGTAGTGAATTTGAGCATTTTGGTCCTGCTAGAGACCTGGTAAGAAAGACTAAAATAATATATTTCCAGATTGCCAAGTTCCTGCACCGATTGATTGGTTCCCTTGTCTTTGTGAGATGACAAGGACCTACTCTAACTTCCCAGCTCCACCGCTGAACCTAACATTTATATTCGACCTTTCTGAAATGTTGTCTACAAGAATCAGACCTTATCTGTTGTACTTCTTACTTGTGGTTTAATGTCTCTATGATATGGCCAACATGTAAAGAAACAGAATTCTTCTGAACATACATTGACATTTTTCTCTCACTTGTAAGAGTCCATTCCTGATACAGGACCACACCAGCATCAAACAGGAAGCCCTACATATTCCAGAACAATTCCAGAAAAACACACTCACATATAAATTCTTACATCTTCTCAAAATAAACACACAATGAAATCTGAGAGCAATCTTCCATGGTGTCAAGTCAGTTCCTAGGCATATGTGGAATAAGTCTTACTTTCTGGGTAGGGAAACCCTAAGACTGTGTGAAGGAGAAGAGAAGACACCATTAGCATATGTAAAGAAAACATAATAATGTTAGGAGACAATACAGAGAAATTTCCTTCCTTTTGATCATAAGCTAAATTTTGCCAAGGATTGAAGTAGGGGTGAAACTTGTGGCTGTTTGAGATGCAGGAATACCCAAAAGCTTAGTTTCCCATAACCACTGATTTGGTTAAAGACAGCTTACCTTTGCAGGAGCATCAATATTCTGTCTACATTCCTACACAAGAATGTAAGACTGATAATGTGCTTCCCACGCACTGCTCCAGTTCTGCAGATGGTGTCCAACTTGTCTGCTTCAGTGTACTAGGTCAAGAATGGAAATCCAAAGGTAAATAAGAGGGAAAAAGGCAATTTTTCATCATCATCAACAGTTCTGAACTGTGGTTCCTCCATGCCCATATATCTTTCACATAATAACTAAAGAATAAGTGAACAAACAAGCATACAGCTAATACATCAATAAGAACTGAAAGTTATATAATAGACTACCGACACAGCCTCATCTAGCTTAGCCATGCTTAACCCCTAATACTTTAGTGATTTCAAATATGATTAAAGATGAATCCAAACTAGAGGAAATTTGGTTTTGCAGAGAAGAAAGTCAATGTGAAGACAGAGGGACATCATAACTAGATGTCATGTTTTGGTCTCATATGTGCAGGCCTCTTTTTAACAAAGTTTTAAGTACTTCAAGAACATACATATGATGATTTTCCTAGGAACCCTCATTCCCTATATCTTACTACTCAGAAGGCATGCACTAGGATCCCCAATGTGGCCCAGTAGTGAAAGAATGGTACCTTGTCTCAAGGACAGAGATAGCCACACACCCCCTCCCCTAGGACCAACACCTATGTTGTACCCATTGTGCATTACTTTACCCTAGAGGTTCCAATCATATTCTTAGACACATGGATGGCTCTTCCTGGAACAGGATACTGCATACAAAATGGCTAAAGTTGTCTATCCTGCCCATACTCAAAACACGTCTCACTACACCATTTCAATCAATACCCTAACCCTCGAAGACCATGAGAGGTCAGCAGAATATACCGAAAATGTGGAAAACAACCTCCCTATGCCCTTCTGTCTTTCACCCTTCTCTGAATGCCTATTCCCTCACTGACTATTTTTAATGGGAAAAACTTTAAGACTGAGAGAGAATAAGCATTCCTACCTTTCCGTCTTTCTCTGGGACTTAGAATACTTAACTGCATTGTTATGCTGAGTTTCAACTTAATATAGCTGGCACATAAAAATAGTCTGCATGTACCAAAGTCAGTTGTTAAGCAGAAAGGACCACTCCACTCATCCATCATATGTAGATATTGTAGGCCAAAGCTCTAATTGGAAAAGAACTCTTTCCTTCTTCCCAACTTGAATCTTCCTTATACTACTGCATGAGCCTGTCTTCGGCCTCCTCTGGTGAAGGACAGGGGACTGCAGTAGCAGAAGCAGCAGTCATGTACATCATTTAGGACAACAGTTTCCCTCTCCTGGTCTTTCCTGTGCCCAGCTCCTACCAGTCTGCCAGACTTGTTTGATACTTTCACCACAGTACTGAGTTTTGAAATCGAATCATGGTCAAAGAAACATCCTCTACCCAAAAAATTATTCAAAATATTTCAAACCTTTCCCTCAAATTTATTGGCATCAATGAAAGAGACTGAAGCTGATTCCACCTCAGCATTAATACATTCCACTTCCCCTTTCTATGTGCTTCTCTCACACACAGAAGTTTTTCCCTGGATGACCACTTCCATCACCACAATAGAAACCTAGCACCTTAGAATAAAACAAATATCCCTATTTGTGATCTACCAGGCCAAGCACTGTTTCTTCTCCTCTTCCTTTCTTTCCTCTTTCATAGTAACTTCAAAGAAGTCATAGCCACATCCTGGCACATTTCAGCAGCAGCTGAATCTAGTGCTCAGAGAAGGCCCAGACACACAACCATTAATACTGCACCTCCATAATACTCAAAAGTCCAATCAAAAGGGAGAAACAACACAGTAATTTGCACAAGAAATATACAATATAGTGAGTTATTAACTGACCTAGGAGATTCAAGTAATGAGGGTTGGCTAGTTCAAAGTAAAGAGAACATGAAAGAATAAAGTAATACCAGATATACAATAGCAGACATGGCAACATACAAAGTCATATCAAGGTCACTAACCCTCAAGCAACATCATTTCAGTGTTGGTGTCCGTTCAGTTTTTTGATTATCTTTTCTCATTAATGTTGCTATTTTCCTGGTTCTTGGTATAGCAAGTCCTTTCCAATTAAATAGAAGATGGACATTAGGAAAATAATTATATAATAAGACAACTTATCACTTTACTCCTTTCTGTTTTTGGTAAGCAAGCAGTCTCTCTGTTGAAGGCCCGATGAGTATGTATGTTCAGCTTCCCACTGGACCCTGCTGACAACACATTAGCAAAATTGGGACACTGACTCATACTGCCTCTGTGAAGATACGTGGGATAGAATTACAGCTCCCCCTGTACCTCAGCCCCACTGACATTATCCCAGCAAAAGTGGGGCATCAACTCACATGGAATAATTACCTCCACATGGGAGTAAACTCAGCTCCCCATCAGGCCTCACTTCCAAAAGGAAGTGGCAGCCAAGTCACCCTATTTTGTTGCTGTTTGGTAAGGGTGGGAACTCAGCTCCTCTCTGAGCTCTGTTGCCTTAAGGAGAGGAAGAAAAGGAGACTGCAAAATACCACTGCCTCCCTCCACCTCATTCTGCCTCTTTGATGTCAGAAATGTGTAAAGGCTAGCATCCCATTAGGCTTTTGATATTCTCCAATATAAGGGACCAGGACTCTGTGAATAAATGACTAAATCTAGGAAGGGAGCAGAAAATTACAAGACCAGCCTGGAGCATCTTATAGTAACAGAAAGTTATGAATTGCTCAAAAAACAAAAGAATGGGACACATCAGGAGGACATAGAAACCAACCTGAAAGAGTTCTCAATGGCCAAATCTGGAACAATTATAATAACAGAATGAATAACAAGAGTATTTGATTATAACCCAAAACACAAAGTAAATACATATTAGTCCATATTGATACAAACAAATGATTTAATAATAAGATGCAAATCTTTTTTATAGAATAATTCTAAGTAATATATGTGTACAGTGCCCCTCCAAGATGTGGCACTTAATCCCCCTTTTTCCTTACCTCCAAATCCTTGAGTGTGGGCTTGACTTAATAACCAACTTAAAATAATAAGTTATAAAAAGGGAAAATATATTAACTTTCCAGCAGAGATAGCTGACAAACATTGACATATCCAAGTGATGAAGGCTGACATCATCAGGGATATCAGGTATATGGCATGGCCCCCCTGATGGGAAATGATATGACAGGAAGTGCACTTCACTTTTGTTGTACTTTTTTTTCTAAAACTCAGTATCTTGAGTCTAATCTTGAGGAACAAAAACATCAGACCAATTCAAATTGGGGGACAGCCAAATGGGTACCTAATTAGTATTCCTCAATACTACAAAGGTCACACAACACAAGGAAAGACTTAGCAGTTGTTACACATCAGAGGACACAGGAGATATGAAGACTAAATACAATGTGATATGGTGATTTGGACCCAAGGAAAAAAAAAAAGATATTAATGGGGCAAACTAGTGAAATCAGAATGAAGTTGGAGTTTAGTTAATAGCAATATACTAATGTTCTTTTCTTAGTTTTGAATAATGTAACACAGTAACAGAAGCTGGTAACATTAAAAAGAAAAGGAAACTAAAACTGGGTGAGAGGTATATGGGAAATCTCTGCACTCCATTTGAACTTTTCTGTAAATCTAGAATTATTCCAAAATAAATATTTGTTTTTAAAACTTAAGTGGTATATTTTGGTCTAAAATTACAAGACTCAATATTATTGAGATACCAATTTTCCCATTTTGTCTATAGAATCAAAGAAATGTGTCTCAAAATTGCCATCTGATTTTTATAGACATTTACCAGTTGATTCTTAAATTTATGTAGAAAATAATTATACATTATAATTTCATAATTCACATGAAAGCAAAATATAACCAAAGCAATCTTGAAATAATTTAACATATTTTTAAGTGTCACACTATTCAGTTTCAAGATTTACAATAAAGCTAAAGTATCCAAGAAGAATACAGAGATTCACCAATTGAACAGCATAGACAGTTTAGAAATGAACCCATAGTTATATAGCCAATTAATTTTGACAAAGGTAGCAAAGCAACCTAATGCTAAAAGAAAAGTGTTTTCAATTGATCTTAATGTACAATCTGGATATCCTCAGGGATAATCCAAGCCTCGTCTCCTTGCAAGCTGGATCATGCACCTTAACATTAAAGTAACACAATAAAGCTTCTAAAAGGAAACAGTAAATACCACTGTGACCTTAGGGTAGGCAAATGTTTCTTAGTTTGTAAAGGTACAAAACCTAAAATCAAATACTGATTTAACAAATGCTCATCAAATTAAATTCTGTGCTCATCAAAAGACATCATTAGGAAAAGAAACAGTTCTGGAGGTGCTCAAAATGGCGGCATGAGTAGGGCAGCGGAAATCTCCTCCCAAAACCATACATATTTTGAAAATACAGCAAATACAACTATTCCTAAAAGAGAGACCAGAAGATACAGTACAACAGCCAGGCTACATCTACATCTGCAAGAACTCAGCATCTCACAAAAAGGGTAAGATACAAAGCTGTGACCCACGGGACCTGAGCACTCCCCCGACCCCAGCTCACCAGCAGGAGGAAAAGAATCAGAGTGGGGAGGGAGTGGAAGCACAGGACTGCTAAATAACCAGCCCTAGTAATCTGCACCGGGAGCACAGACACACATTGCATGGTGTACTAGATATTACAGAAACGGAAAAGTAAAATCTGAGATGGAGACTGCGAGCGGGTCCCCACAGCCAGCTCCCCTGGGACAAAAGAAAAGCTGACACTTTAAAAGTCTTAAAGGGAAAAGGGTATAACAGGTGGATAAAATCATCTCAGCACACTCAGCACAGCAGGCTGGGAATCTTAAGGAACTTCAGGTGCCCTAACCATGGGTGGTATCACAGCTCCAAAACCCTTCACGTTGATAAGCAGCCTGCTGTTAATTACCCCCACTGGCACTGCAAGCAAACTGGCTGACCTGCCATTGCTATGGACCAGCTGGAGGCAGCCCCGATCACAGGAAACACAGAGTTTTCTCCCAGCATGCAGCTAACCAGGTCAGACCCAGAGGCTGCTGCCACCATGCAGCTACCTGGCACAGACAGAAGAAGCCTGTGCAGCACAGAAGGCACGAATG
The DNA here is from genome assembly GCA_029783875.1 of Phataginus tricuspis. Lineage (NCBI taxonomy): Eukaryota > Metazoa > Chordata > Mammalia > Pholidota > Manidae > Phataginus > Phataginus tricuspis. The sequence continues at coordinate 128,055,154 of JAQQAC010016209.1, read as the reverse complement.
GGCGCCATTCTCCCAGGAGAACACACACAGCACACCTGTGAACCCCAGCAATGCCCTAGGCTGTACCAGGGGCCATCCCACACACGGAACCTCAAGGAATTAACCCAGAGACTGCTCCCTGTGTACAGGTAACTGGCACAGGCAGCGGAGAAGGGCAAGGTGACCAGAAAGCAGGAAGGGACTTTGTACTTCCACCTGACACACACGCCACTTGCCAGCGATCACTTCTATCGCCATGGAAAGGGAGAAGAACTTAGTCCAATCCAAAATCATTCAAACAACACCAGAGAGAGGACCTGGCAGGACAGATATAACTAATCTTCCTGAAAAAGAATTCAAAATAAAAGTCCTAACCATGCTGATGGAGCTACAGAGAAGTATGCAAGAGTGAAGGGATGAAGTTCATAGGGAGATAACAGAAATGAAATAATCAATAGAAGGACTTAAGAGCAGACTCAAAGAGGTACAAGAGACTGTTAATGTAATACAAATTAAAGAACAGGAATACAGAGAAGCTAAGGCAGAGAGAGATAAAAGGATCTCTAGGAATGAAAGAATATTAAGAGAACTGTTTGATCAATCCAAATGGAACAATATTCTCACAACAGGGGTGCCAGAAGAAGAAGAGAGAGAAAAAGGGATAGAAAGTGTCTTTGAATAAATAATTGCTGAAAAAATCCACAAGCAGTGGAAGAAAATAGTCTCTCAGACCATGGAATCCCACAGATCTCCCAACACAAGGGATGCAAGGAGGACAACACCAAGACATATAATAATTAAAATGTCAAAGATCAAAGACAAGGACAGGCTATTAAAGGCAGCCAGAGAGAGAAAAAAGATCACCTACAAAGGAAAACCCATCATACTATCATCAGAATTCTCAACAGAAACCTTACAGGCCAGAAGAGAATGGCATGATATATTTAACGTAATGAAACAGAAGGGCCTCGAACCAAGAATACTGTATCCAGCAACATTATCATTTAAATTTGAAGGAGGGATTAAGCAATTCCCAGATAAGCAAAAGTTGAGGGAATTTGCCTCCCACAAACCACCTCTACAGCGTATTTTAAAGGGACTTCTCTAGATGGAAGTACTCCTAAGGATAAATAGATGTCACCAGAGAAAATAAAATCACAGCAAAGAAAGCAGACCAACCAAATAGTAACTAAAGGCAAAAAATAAAATCAGCTATCCATAAAAGCAGTCAAGGGAAACACAAAAGAGTACAGAACAAAACACCTAACATATAAAGAGTGGAGGAGAAAGAATAAGAAGGGAGAGAAATAAAGAATCATCAGACTGTGTTTATAGTAGTGTAATAAGTGAGTTAAAGTTAGGCAGTTAGTAAAGAAGCTATCCTTGAACATTTGGTAAACACAAATCCAACGCCTGCAATGGCAACAAGTACATACTATCAATAATCACACTAATTGCAAATTAAATGCACCAATCAAAATACACAGAGAAATAGAATGGATAGAAAATCAAGACCCATCTATATGCTGCTTACAAGAGACTCACCTCAAACCCAAAGACATACACAGACTAAAAGTGAAGGGATGGAAAAAGATATTTCATGCAAACAATAGGGAGACAAAAGCAGGTGTTGCAGTACTTGTATCGGAAAAATAGACATCAAAAAAAAGAAAGGAACAAGAGACAAAGAAGTACATTACATAATGATAAAGGGGTCAGTCCAACAAGAGGATATAACCATTATAAATATATATGCACCCAACACAGGAGTACTGATGTGTGAAATAATACTAACAGAATTAAAGGAGGAAATAGAATGCAATGCATTCATTTTAGGAAACTTCAACACACCACTCATTCCAAAGGACAGATCAACCAGACAGAAAATAAGTAAAGACACAGAGGCACTGAACAACACACAAGAGCAGATGGACCTAACAGACATCTACCAGAACTCTACACCCAAAAGCAACAGGATACACATTCTTCTCAAGTGCACATGGAACATTTTCCAGAATAGACCACATACTAGGCCACAAAAAGAACCTCAGTAAATTCAAAAATATTGAAATTCTACCAACCAACTTCTCAGATCACAAAGGTATAAAACTAGAGATAAATTTTAGAAAGAAAAGAAAAAGGCTCACAAATACATGGAGACTTAACAACATTCTCCTAATCAATCAATAGGTTAACGACCAAATCAAAACAGAAATCAAAGAATATATGGAGACTAAGGACAACAACAACACAGAGCCACAACTTCTGTGGGACGCAGCAAAGGCAGTTCTAAGAGGAAAGTATATTGCAACCCAGGCCTATTTAAAGAAGGAAGAAAAATCCCAAATGAATAGTCTAAAGACACAATTACTGATATTGGAAAAAGAAGAACAAATGAGGTCCAAAGTCAGTAGAAGGAGGGACATAATAAAGATGAGAGAAGAAATAAGTAAAATTGAGAAGAATAAAACAATAGAAAAAATCAATGAAACCAAGATCTGGTTCTTTGAGAAAATAAACAAAATAGATAACCCCCTAGCCAGAATTATTAAGAGAAAAAGGGAATCTACACACATAAACAGAATCAGAAATGAGAAAGGAAAAATCACTACAGACACCACAGAAATACAAAGGGTTAGTAGAAAACACTATGACAATCTATATGCTAACAAGCTGGATAACCCAGAAGATGTGGACAACTTTCTAGAAAAATACAACCTTCTAAGACTGACCAAGGAAGAAACAGAAAACCTAAAAAGACCAATTACCAGCAATGAAAGTGAACCAGTAATCAAAAAATTACCCAAGTACAAAACTCCTGGTCCAGATGGATTCACCACTGAATTTTATCAGAAATTTAGCGAAGACATAATACCATTCTCCTTAAAGTTTTCCAAAAAATAGAAGAGGAGGGAATACTTCCAAACTCATTCTATGAAGCCAGCATTACTCTAACACCAAAACCAGGCAAAGACCCCACAAAAAAAGAAAATTACTGACCAATATCTCTGATGAACATAGATGCACAGATACTCAACAAAATATTAGCACACCAAATTCAAAAATACATCAAGAGGATCATACACCATGATCAAGTAAGATTCATCTCAGGGATGCAAGGATGGTACATCATTTCAAATTGCATCAACATCATCCACCACATCAACAAAAAGGACAAAAACCACATGATCATCTCCATAGATGCTGAGCAAGTATTCAACAAAATTCAACATCCACTCATGATTAAAACTCTCAACAACATGGATATAGAAGGCAAGTACCTCAACATAATAAAGGCCATGTATGACAAACCCACAGCCAACATCATACTTAACAGCAAGAAGCTGAAAGCTTTTCACATAATATCGGGAACAAGGCAGGGATGCGCACTCTCCCAACTTTATTCAACATAGTGTTGGAGGTCGTAGCCATGTCAATCAGACAAAACAAAGAAATAAAAGGCATCCAGATTGGTAAGGAAGAAGTCATACTGTCACTATTAGTAGATGACATTATATTGTACATTAAAAACCCTGAGGAATCCACGCTAAAACTACTAGAACTAACATCTGAATACAGCACAGTTGCAGGATACAAAATTAATACACAGAAACCTGTTGCATTCCTATACACTAACTATGAACTAGCAAAAAGATAAATCAGGAAAACAATTCCATTCACAGTTTCATCAAAAAGAATAAAATACTGTGGAATAAACCTAACCAAGGAAATGAAAGGCCTATACCCTGAAAACTACAAGACACTCTTAAGAGAAATTAAAGAGGACACTAATAAATGGAAATTCATCCCATGCTCTTGGCTAGGAAGAATTAGTATTGTCAAAATGGCCATCCTGCCGAAAGCAATCTACAGATTCAATGCAATCCCTATCAAAGTATCAACAGCATTCTTCATGTAACTGGAACAAATAGTTCTAAAATTCATATGGTACCAGAAAAGACCCCGAATAGCCAAAGCAATCCTGAGAAAGAAGAATAAAGCAGGGGGGATCTCGCTTCTAAACTTCAAGCTCTACTACAAAGCCACATTAATCAAGACAATTTGGTTCTGCCACAAGAACAGACCCACAAACCAGTGGAACCGAATAGAGAGTCCAGATATAAATCCAAGCATATATGGTCAATTAATATACAATAAAGGAGCCATGGATATACAATGGGGAAATGACAGCCTCTTTAACAGCTGTTGTTGGCAAAACTGGACACCTACGTGTAAGAGAATTAAACTGGATTACTGTCTAACCCCATACACAAAAGTAAACTCGAAATGGATCAAAGACCTGAATGTAAGTCATGAAACCATAAAACTCTTAGAAAAAAATATAGGCAAAAATCTACTGGACATAAATATGAGCAACTTCATGAACATATATCCCCGGGCAAGGAAAACAGAAGCAAAAATGAACAAGTGGAACTATATCAAGCTGAAAACCTTCTGTACAGCAAAGGACACCATCAGTAGAACAAAAAGGCATCCTACAGTATGGGAGAATATATTCATAAATGACGTATCCGATAAGGGGTTGACATCCAAAATATATAAAGAACTCACGCACCTGAAGAAACAAAAAGCAAAGAATCCAATTAAAAAATGGGCAGAGGATCTGAACAGACACTTCTCCAAAGAAGAAATTCAGATGGCCAATAGGCACATTAAAAGATGCTCCACATCACTAATTATCAGGGAAATGCATATAAAAACCACAATGAGATATCACCTCACACCAGTTAGGATGGCCAACATCCAAAAGACAAACAACAACAAATGTTGGCAAGGATGTGGAGAAAGGGGAACCCTCCTACACTGCTGGTGTCAAATGATTTCCCTCATGTGTGGAGTATAAGAACAAAGAATAAACTGAAGGAACAAAACAGCAGCAGACTCACAGAACCCAAGAACGGACTAACAGTTCCCAAGGGAGAGAGACAGGGGAGGATGGGGGGAAAAGAGAGACAAGGTGGAAAAAGGGGCATTACTATTTGTACACATGGTGTTTGGGGGGATGGGGAGGGCAGTGCAACACAGAGAAGACAAGTAGTGATTCTATAGTATCTTACCATGCTGATGGATAGTGACTGTAATGGGGTATGTAGTAGGGACCTGATAATATGGGGAGTCTAGTAACCATAATGTTGCTCATGTAATTGTAATGATACCAAAAAGAAGACATCATTTGGAAATAAATGGCCAGACCAAAGATTAGGATAAAATGGTTTTAGTATATCCAGACCACACAGCATTCTTACAACTCAAAAAAATACATAAAACACCTCAATAAAAATAGCGATACATTTGCACTGTTGCTTCACAAACATAAATAAATTGTTAATAATCACATGACAAGATGCTCAAGCCATCAATCACCACAAAAATACACATTTCAACCAAATTAAATAGTGTTACACATGCACACATGCATTAGAATATTTAAAATTAAACAGACCGACAATGACCAAGTGTCCTCAAGAATGTGGAGCAACTGGAACCCTTGTGCATTGCTGGTAGGAGTTTAAGTGGTATAATTATATTAGAATATTATTTGGAAGTTCTTATAATGTTAAAAATTCACCTATTGCATGACTCAGCAATTCAATTCCTAGTTTTTCACCTGAGAAATGAATAACAAATACTAATGTAGATAGAATATAAAATTCAAATTACAAGTAGTACTGGTTATTCACAATACCTAAGTACATTTCAGAGTACACCTGTACTTTAAAGCATCCCAGATTATATTTTTCTGGATTTGGCTATATTTAACAAAGCTTCTCATTCAAAGATGGACAAAATGGGATTTACTTAGGAGCTTGATCAAGGGAGAGAGGCAATCTGTACATGTTATGTAAAAGAAAATATTTTCTCAAAGAGTGAGGAGGAGAGAGGATGACAAAGAGAAAATGCTGGCCAAGATAACCTGAACAGTTGCCTCCATTTCCTGAGCTTTGGTTTCCACTTTGTCTCCTGATACGTATGTTCTTACAATCAGGTTTTTGTGGGAAAGTACCATTTAAGTGCAGAATCATGTCAGAAATGTTTGAACAAGGTGATCAGTGTATAATAATATTCCCAAAGGTTTAGAAATGGAAGTTTTTTATAAATAAAATCTTTTTGAGTTCCACAGGTAGGTCTCTGGGAAGTTATAGAGTTCAACCCATTATGTTAAACCCATGAGGTTCTTTTATTGATTGTAATAGTGTGTTTATTTGGTGAATTCACTGTAGCCACCTAATTTGAAAAGGCTTTGAAAGGCATAAAAAAAGTAAAGGCAAAGAAAACGGAAGACAATAGAAATGAACATAAATGCCAATATGTTTTGACTAGAAAAAGAAATTTCACAAAAGAATGCCAATCATTACATGCGGTTTTCTTTTCAAAAATTTTTAATGTTCTAAACCGATGTGTCAACTATTTAAGCCTAATCCAAGATGACTTTACTTTATCCTTTATTTTTTTGTGTGATTATGACCGTGGAGAGCCGTTATATCAGCTCATTGTGCACACTCCACTATACCATGGGCTAAGCACCTTGTTCTCTAGTTCTTCCATTCAACAGCCATTTGGTGAGCCACTGAGTATAGCTAAAGAACATTACAGCTACTGTAAAAGCTGAGGGCCTTCACAGTCCATGACCAGCCTACCACCACTTGATTCATGAGCTTCTTGTCTCCAAGCCTCTGTAATCCTATCTGAGTCTGAGTCTGACTCAAATAGTTTTGAAAATCATTTTGTTTACCCTCCAGTTGACTCTGCTTTCATTTAGGGTGAAGTTATATGATGGAGTTTATCTTTAAGACTATGGTATGTCAGTGGTAATTTCAGAAGTGTTTAGTAGACTAGCACCACCACTGAAATTATTCCCCATTAGAGATCAAACCTTGATTTGTCCCTGAAGATTAATGTTTCTCACACAGATATTATCATAATGACTCCATAGTGAAGTAAGAAATTGCAAATTCCAGTTCAGAAATAACAAAAGCAGGAATTTCCTCTCCAAACCTATCAATAACCTTTTATGAAAACTCATTCCCTGGAAATTTTTCTGGGATAGAAATGAAAGACACTGACTTTGCTAACTCAAGGATCTCATGAATTTTCATTTTAGTTACAAATTAACACCTGTTGGAAAAAAGTACTCATTCTTTAACAAATTGCAAATTACTGATTGCAACTGCTACAGGGGTGCTAATTTTCATCTGCTAAATGCTGTAAAAAATTTTTTTAATCAAGTTCTTTAACATCAATACATTCATATTTTCACCAGTTTTAAATTGAAGCTGGTTATTTTAATTCTAAATTCCTACTTAAAATCTAAAGTTAAATACAAAAAGGGAACTTATCAAGTGAAGGTATGTTGCATGTACATATAGTTGCATGTCTATATTGTATACGTGTGTGTGTATTCATGTATGTCAAGGCATATGGCATGAGATGTATGTGTACATCAAGGGGGATATATTTAGACTTGACAATGGTTTCACAAGTTGTTTTTTCAAAGTTGTAATTAACTTATCAGGGTATGAGATGATTTCAATTGGCATGGTAACAGACATTTTGTAGTCTAACTGTTATGTTTTATTTGAATGTGTATTAGAAAAAAGTCAATAAAACCTTTGGCTTCAGGGATATTATTTCTCAGAAAGAAACCAAATACAAAAAGAAATGATTCGATATAAAGAATATAAGAAGTAAATAATAGTAAAGGTAAAATATGAGTATGAAAAAATTGTGGATAATTTGCATAGACCCTGAAATTTAGGACATAAGGATTTAAATCATGTTGCAAAAAATATACAAATGGAACACAAAACTAAGCAGCTTTATATATTATATTTGTCTTAGCCACAAGATTGAGTTCTCTGTCTTGAGGTAGTAGTGAATTGATTATGATAAAAATCATCTTTTATAATGTAATTGGCATTATGTTTACACCTATGCTATTGTTAACAAGTGATTACCAATGCTTTACTATGAGCATGAGAATGAGGAGTCACCTGAACAAGCTTAGCCATTTACACAGCAAAATACTATGAAGAACACTCACTTTGCATAAACTGGAGACAATGGCAGCTGTAATGCTGCAGCTTCTTAAATTATAGCATTGGTACACAACTGCCAACAAGAGGATTGAGATGGGTCATTTGATATCTCATTAGGAATGAAGATGCATATACCAAACTTTATTACATTAAATCACATGTCACTTTCCCTGATTATGTCTTTCTGCAGTCAGTCAAAGGTTGGAAGGTTTTACAGAACTCACTGAATCTGGATCATTAAGTTGAATTTTTAATTGTTGTATAATGAGCCAGAAATTATGTCAGGAATTGGTAAGGATGAAATGTACTGATACACACAGAATGAGAAATCAGACAAAACATGGCCTAGCATATTTGGCAGCATCCAGTTATATTATTTACAGATAACACATAATGAAGACAGAGGATTTTGATAATTTGATTTGAAAATTGTTATAGCATGAGCTAAATTTGACTTCATGAGCTATACAATTCTTTACAGTAATCCATTCCTTAACCATGCATATACTATTATCCATAAACTCTTAGATCCACAAAAGACTAATACCACAAGGATTCCCTGGCTCCTAGAACCTGTTATTTGTTTATTAACAGAATTAGAGTATCTTCTGGTCATTGATGACATTAGTGAGAGCTCTTTTATGGTACAAGTAGAAGTTTCTGATATTATAATAGAGAGAAAAGAGGAAGGGACAATATAGGATCAATGAGTGTCTAAACCTCCGAGAAGGGAAGAAAAAGAGGTCTTTTGGTAGTAGGTGAAGGGGAATAAAGAGAAAGGCATGTTTGGTCCATTTGTAGCCACCACCTGTAATTTAAAAGAGCTTAGGACAATTCCACAATTTCAAACAGCATGAGTTAAGGAATAGATTTTATTGGGGAGGAGGGAAAATTGCAAGAACTGAATCAACAGGAAATAAGAAGGCCCAATACCTCCATTATTTCATCATCCCACAGAAAGATGGGCTAGTATCTGAAACTAAAATAGGCCTCCCACTGCTATCCCTTCTTATAGGTACATGTGAGCATGTGACCTTGTCAAGAAGGATACAAATAGACCCTAGATACAAGGTAGTCTGTTTTTTTAAAAAACTGTAGTTTAGGAGATTGGCTTGAAGATGGCAGCATGAGAGGTGAGAAAGAAACCTCATCCCAAAATCACATATAATATGAAAATATAGCAAATACAACTAATCCTGAAAGAGGAACAGGAAAGAATGCTGTGGCAGACTGCCTACACCTGGGGAACACATCAGACCTCACAGAACAGGGTAAAGTACCAAAGCTCTGATTTGGCAGGACCCAAGTGCTTCTCCACCCTGGCTCACCGGCAGGAGGAAGAGAAACAGAGCAGGGTGGAGGTGGAGGCCTGGAACGGCTGAACACCCAGCCATGGAGAACTGCTCTGGGAGCACAAACCTACATTACATGGTTCTCTTTCAGATTAGTGGGGTTGGAAAGCTAAGACAGCAGAATACTTGGAAAAACTGAGAACGAGTGGCTGCTCTGGGACAAAAGAAAGGTAGGCAGTCTGAGAGACTTCCTAACAGGGCTGCTAAAGGGGCCAGGATTGAACAGAGCTTTCTTCTCAGAAGAAAGGACAGGTGGACAAAACTGTCCAGGCTCACTCAGCACAGCAGGTTGGGAACTTTCAGGAGTTTCAGGTGCTCCATCCCCCTGGCTGGAAATGCAGCTAGGAAGCCCCCCACTGTGACACACGGCTGGCATCAGTTCACAAATTGGTTGCCCTCACCATTGCACCAGGCCAGCCAGAGGGGGGCCTTGCCTGTGGAAGCTACAAATGCATACCGTAGAGGCTCCTCCCTGCATGTTCAGCCCACTGGCCTTGGCAGTGGAGGCAGGCACTGCAGCTGGGAAGCAGGAAAGAGCTCTTTCCTCACAGCAGGCACCAGTGCTGCTTGCCTGTGACCCCCACCATTGCACCAGTGGCTGAGCAGCTCCAGAAAGTAGAACTTCTGGGCACTAGAGGGCGCCACCTACAAATATAAAATGCCAAATGACATGGTTCAAATCAAAATCACAGAAACATCAGAAAGAGGGAAAAGTGAAACTGAAATCACCAACCTTCCTGAAAGAGATTTCAAAATAAAAATAATAAACATGCTCACAGAGCTACAGAAAAATAATCAGGAACTCAGGGAGGAATTCAAGTAGGTGATAGAAACTTTTAAAAATACAGTATCCAAAATGAAACATACAATGGAGGGATTTAAAAGCAGATTCGATGAAGTAGAGGAGACAGTAAATGAAATAGGAATTAGAGAACAGGAATACAAAGAAGATGATGCACAAAGAGAAAAAAGGATATCCAGGAATGAAAGAATATTGAGAGAGCTGTGTGACCAATACAAACAGAAAAATATTCACATTATAGGGGTAACAGAAGAAGAAAGAGGAAAAGGAATAGAAAGTCTTTGAGGAGTTAATTGCTGAAACTCCCCAAAAATGGGGAAGGAGATAGTCTCTCAGGCCATGGAGGTGCACAGAATTTACAACAGAAGAGACCCAAGGAAGACAACATCAAGACATATAATAATTAAAATGGCAAAGATCAAGGATGAAGACAGACTATTGAAATCAGCCAGAGAGAGAAAAAAGATCACATACAAAGGAAAACCCATCAGGCTATCAGCAGACTTCCAGGAAGTAACCTTACAGGCCAGAAGGGAGTGGCATGATATATTTAATGAAATGAAACAGAAGGGCCTTTTAACAAGAATACTCTACCCAGCAATATTACCATTTAAATTTGAAGGAGGGATTAAAAAATTTCCAGATAAGCAAAAGTTGAGAAAAATTACCTCCCACACACCGTCTTTACAGTGGATTTTTGAGGGACTGCTATAGATGGAAGTGTTCCCAAGGCTAAATAGCTGTCACCAAAGGAAATAAAACCACAGTAAAGAAAGTGGACTAGGCTGATGGGGTAGTAGTGCCATGGGCCAAGACCACTCCTCTCAGTCTAAAAAACAAAACAAACAAACAAAACAAAACAATAAAAAAGAAAGTAGACCAATTAATTAGTAAGAAAATGCCAAATTAAATAAACTTAGCCCCCAAATCAGTTAAGGGATAGACAAAGAGTACAGAATATGATAACTAATATGTAAAGAATGGAGGAGGAAGAAAAAGGAGGAAACAAACAAACAAAAAAGAACCTTTAGATTGTGTTTGTAATAACATACCAAGTGAATTAAGATACATGGTTAGATAGTAAGGAAGTTACTCTTGAACCTTTAGTAACCATGAATCCAAAGCCTACAATGGCAATAAGTACATATCTATTGATAATCACCCTAAATGTAAATGGACTGAGTGAACCAATCAAAATCCATAGAGTCACTGAAAGGATTAAAAAAAAGACCCATCTATATGCTGCCTCTATGAGACTCACTTCAAACCACAGGCATACACAGACTAAAACTGAAGGGTTGGAAAAAGATATTTCATGCAACTAACAGGGAGAAAAAAGCAGGAGTTGCAGTACTTGTATTAGAAAAAATAGACTTCTAAACAAAGAAAGTAACAAGAGACAAAGAAGGACATTTCATAAAGATAAAGGGGTCAGGGATTAAAGATGGTGGTGTGAGAGGTGAGACACAGGCTTCCTCCTAATACTGCATATAATATGAAAATATAATTAATACAATTAATCCTGAAAAAGCAAAAGGAAAGAGGGCTGCGCCAAACTGCATATACCTGGAGAAGAAAATAAACCTCACGGAACAGGATAACGTACCAAAGCTGTGGCCCGGCTGGACCCAAGCCCTTCCCTCACCCCAGCTCACTGATAGGAGGAAGAGAAACAGAGCGGGGAGGGAGTGGAGGCCAGAGACTGCTGAATACCTAACTCTGGAGATCTGCTCTGGGAGCACAAACCTACATTTCATGGTGCTTTCATGGTACTCTCATGATTAGGGGGATGGAAAGCAAGGACAGGCAGAATACCTGGAGAGACTGAGATTCTAGCCATCTGTGGAAAGCAGGGATCCATATCTGGCTGCTCTGGGACAAAGAAAGGCAGGCAGTCTGACAGACTTCCTAACAGCAAGAGGGCTGCTAAAGGGGTAAGGATTGCACAGATCTTACTGCTCAGGAGAAAGGAAAGGTAGACAAAATTGTCCAGGTGCACTCTGCCCAGCAGGTTGGAAACTTTCATGATCTTCAGGCACTCCAGCTCCCTGGCTGGCCACACAGCTCCAAGGACCCACTCCATGATACACAGCCTACTGTGCCTCTCTCCTGGCCAGCCCCACATGGACTGCAAACCAGCAAACCCTGCTCTGGCATTAGGCCAGCCAGAGGGAAGCCCCATCTATAGCAACTACAAACGCAAAGCATAGAGGCTTATACCTGTGTGCTTGGCCCACTGTTCAGGCAGTGGAGACAGGCATAGCATCCAGGAAGAAGGAAACAGCTCTTTCCTCCCCCCAGGCAACAACAACACTTCCCTGCGATGACGGACATTGCTCCAAGGGCTGAGCAACTCCAGAGAATAGAGCTTCTGGGCACTAGAGGACACCATATACAAATATGAAACGGCAAAGGAACCTAGTTCAAAGTAAAATTATGAATATGACACCCGAGAAAGATTCAAAAGAAATCAACCTCATGAATCTTCCTGAAGAGGATTTCAAAATAAAAATCATTAACATGCTCATGGAGGTACAGAAAAATATTCAAGAACACAGGAATGAATTCCGGTCGGAGATCCAATCATTACGGAACATAGTATCAGAAATGAAACATACAATGGAGTTTTAAAGGCAGATTAGATACAGTGGGGGAAACAATAAATCAAATAGAAATTAGAGAAAATGAATACAAAGAATCTGAGGCACAGAGAGAAAAAAAGGATCTCTAAGAATGAAAGAATATTGAGAAAACTGTGTGGCCAATCCAAACGGAACAATATTGCATTATAGGGGTACCAGAAGAAGAAGAAGAGAGAAAAAGGGATAGACAGGGTCTATGAGGAGGTAATTGCTGAAAGCTTCCCCAGTCTGGGGAAGAACATAGTCTATCAGGCCATGGAGGTGCACAGATCTCCCAACACAAGGGACCCAGGGAGGACAACACCAAGACAGATAGTAATTAAAATGGCAAAGATCAAGGATAAGGACAGAGTATTAAAAGCAGCCAGAGAGAGAAATAAGATCACATCCAAAGGAAAGCCCATCAGGCTATCATCAGACTTCTCAGCAGAAACCTTAAAGGCAAGAAGGGAGTAGTATAATGTATTTAATAAAATAAATCAGAAGGGCATCGAACCAAGAATATTTTATCTGGCAAGATTATCATTTAAATTTGAAGGAGGGATTGAACAATTCCCAGATAAGTAAAAGCTGAGATAATTAACCTCCTACAGTCTTTACAGTGTATTTTGGAGGGACTGCTATAGACGGAAGTGTTCCTAAGGTTTAATATATGACACCAGAGGTAATAAAACCACAGTAAAGAAAGTAAAACAGTTAATCATGAAGCAAATGCAAAATTAAATCAACTATCCCCAAAGTCAATCAAGGGATAGACAAAGAGTACAGAATATGATACTGAATATATAAAGAATAGAGGAGGAAGAAAAAGGAGGAGAAAAAAACAACCTTTAGATTGTGTTTGTGAGTTAAGTTAGATTCTTATATAGTAAGGACGTTAACCTTGAACCACTGGTAACTACGAATCTAAAGCCTGCAATGGCAATAAGTACATACTTATCAATAATCACCCTAAATGTAAATGGACTGAATGCACCAATCAAAAGACATAGAGTCATTGAATGGATAAAAAAAACAAGACCCATCTATATGCTGCCTACAAGAGACTCACTTTAAACCCAAAGACATACACAGAGTGAAAGTGAAGGGATGGAAAAATATATTTCATGCAACTAATAGGGAGAAAAAAGCAGGAACTGCAGTACCTGTATCAGACAAAATAGACTTCAAAACAAAGAAAGTCACAAGAGACAGAGAAGGACATTACATAATGATAAAGGGGTCAGTCCAACAGGAGGATATAACCATTATAAATATCTATGCACCCAACACAGGATCACCTACATATGTGAAACAAATACTAACAGAATTAAAGGGGGAAATAGAATGCAATGGATTCATTTTAGGAGACTAGAACACTCCACTCACTCTGAAGGACAGACCAACCAGACAGAAAATAAGTAAGGAGACAGAAGCACTGAACAACACATTAGAACAGATGGACCTAACAGACATCTACAGAACGCTACATCCAAAAGCAACAGAATACACATTCTTCTCAAGTGCACATGGAAAAATTTCAAGAATAGATCATTTCTAGGGCACAAAAAGAACCTCAGTAAACTAAAAAATATTTAAATTGTACCAACCAGTTTCTTAGACAACAAAGGTATGAAACTAGAAATAAATTAAAGAAAGAAAATGAAACACATGGAGGCTTCATAACATGCTCCTAAGTAACCAATGGATCAATGACAAAATAAAAACAGAGATCAAGCAATATATGGAGACAAATGAAAATAATAATTCAACACTGCAAAATCTGTGGGACGCAGTGAAGGCTGTGCTAAGAGGAAAGCATATTGCAATACAGGCCTACATCAGGAAAGAAGAACAATCCCATATAAAGAGTCTAAAGTCACAATTAACAAAACTAGTAAAAGAAGAACAAATGAGACCCAAAGTCAGCAGAAGGAGGGAAACAAAGATTAGAGCAAAAATCAATAAAATCAAGAAGAATAAAACAATAGAAAGAATCAATGAAAGGAAGAGATTGTTCTTCACAAAAATAAACAAAACAGATAAACCTCTAGCCAGACTTATCAAGAAAAAAAGAGTCTATACACATAAACAGAATCACAAATGAGTAGGGAAAAATTACTGCAGACACCACAGAAATGCAAAGAAGTATTAGAGAATACTATGAAAAATTATATGATAACAAACTGGATAACCTAGAAGAAATGGACAGTTTTCTAGAAAAATACAACCTTCCGAGGCTGTCCCAGAAAGAAACAGAAAATCTGAACAGACACATAACCAGCAACAAAATTGAACTGGTAATCAAAAAACTACCTAAGAACAAAACCCCTGAATGAGATGGCTTCGTTGGTGAATTTTTTCAAACATTTAGTGAATACATAATACCATCTTCTTTAAAGTTTTCCAAAGAGTAGAAGAAGAGAGAATACTTCCAAACTCATTCAATGAGGCCTGCATAACTCTAATACTAAAACCAGGCAAAGACACTGAAAAAAAGAAAATTACAGACCAATATCCCTGATGAACATACATGCGAATATACTCAACAAAATATGAGCAAACCATAGGGTTGGTGGGGGGGGACCTGATGAAGGGGGTAGTTTAATCATCACAATATTGCTCATGTAATTGTAGGTTAATGATACTAAAATAAAATAAATTGTAAAAGTGAAAAAATAAATAAATAAATAAATAAGGAAAAAAATATATGACAAAAACCACATGATCATCTCCATGGATGCTGAAAAAGCATTTGACAAAATTCAACATCGATTCATGATAAAAACTCTCAACAGAATAGATATAGAGGGCAAGTACCACAACAAAATAAAGGCCAATAAATGACATATCCGATAAGGGGTTGACATCCAAAATACATAAAGTACTCACGCACCTTAACAAACAAAAGCAAATAATCCAATTAATAAATGGGCAGAGGACATGAATAGACACTTCTATAAAGAACAAATTCAGGTGGCCAACAGGCACAAGAAAAGATGCTCCACATCACTAATCATCAGAGAAATGCAGATTAAAACCACAATGAGATATCACCTCACACCAGTGAGGATGGCCAACATCCAAAACACAAACAACAACAAATGTTGGCGAGGATGTGGAGAAAAGGGAACCCTCCTACACTGCTGATGGGAATGCAAATTAGTTCAACCATCGTGGAAAGCAGTATGGAGGTTCCTCAAAAAACTCAAAATAGAAATACCATTTGACCCAGGAATTCCACTCCTAGGAATTTACCCTAAGAATGCAGCAGCCCAATTTGAAAAAGACAGATGCACCCCTATGTTTATTGCAGCACTATTTACAATAGCCAAGAAATGGAAGCAACGTAAGTGTCCATCAGTAGATGAATGGATAAAGAAAAGTGGTATATATACACAATGGAATATTATTCAGCCATAAGAAGAAAACAAATCGTACCATTTGCAACAACATGGATGGAGCTAGAGGGTATTATGCTCAGTGAAATAAGCCAAGCCAAAAAAGACAAGTATCAAATGATTTCACTCATGTGTGAAGTATAAGAACAAAGAAAAAAACTAAAGGAACAAAACAGCAGCAGACTCACAGAACCCAAGAACGGACTAATAGTTACCAAAGGGAAAGGGACTGGGGAATATGGGTGGGAAAGGAGGGATAAGAAGGAAAAAGTGGCATTACTATTAGCAGATGTAATGTTGGGGGGGCACGGGGAGGGCTATACAACTCAGAGAAGACAAGTAGTGATTCTATAGCATCTCACTACGCTGAGACAGTGACTGTAATGGGGTTGGTGTGGGGGATCTGATGAAGGGGGTAGTTTAGTAACCATAATATTGCACATGTAATTGTAGATTAATGATACCAAAATTAATTATAAAAAGAAACATGCACAAGTACCAACTTTATTTGTAATAGAGAAAAGTGGAATCATTCCAAATATGCTTAAATAGATGACTGGTTAAACAAACTAGTACATACATGCCATGGAATACTTCTCAGCAGTGGCAATGACTAAACTGCTGATACACAACAGCAACCTGGATGAATGGTCAGGGGAGTTATGCTGGGTGAATAAAAACCATCCCAAAAGGCTACTTGCTTGATGATACAAGACAGATTAGTGGGTGGGAATAAGAATGAAGGATTAAGGATTAGGAATTAGGTTTAGAAATGGGACTGGATAGGGTTGTAGAAGTGATTATTAAAGGGCAATAAGGGAGATTCTTGAGATGGAACTATTCAGTGTTTTGACTGTGGTGGTGGATACATGAACCTATCCAGGTAATAACAAAATTGTAGAGAACTTCACACACACACACACACAAAGTAAAACAGGAAATCTAAATAAGAGCTGTGGATTGTATCAGTATCGATCTCGTGTGTTTGATGGTACTATAGTTTTACAAAATGTTACTACTTGGAGAAACTGAGCAAAGTGTAAAGAAATCTGTTTCTTATTTTTTACAACTGCATGTGGATCTTCAGTTATCTCAATAAAAATTCATTGTAAAAAACACTTTATTGGTCCTTCATGCATATGCAGGTTGTGAGTGGTGGAAGTAGTGTTCTTGGCCCACATATATGCACATGAGTGATATAAAATTTCACAAGGTATTTTGCATTGAAGCTTTATTACATCATGGACACAGGAAGTGTTATATCATTGCAGAGGCAAATAGATCATAGAGAACAGGGAAAGATATAATATACCTAACTGCAATGGTGGTGGATGTCAGTAATCTACAGTAGGCATTTTTGGGTTTTACAAAATAATTTTTCATTTACATTACATTTACTTAGAATTAAATTCGTTTTAATCTATAAATGTTTATAGATTATAAATAATCTGAGTTCTTGAATATCTTTCCATACCTCCGTGAGCAAGTTAATGATTTTTATTTTGAACTCCCTTTCAGGGAGAGTCAAAAGGTCCATATCATTTAAATATTTCTCAGGAGTTGCATTCATAATTTTACTCTGGACCAGGTTCCTCTGGCATTTCATATTTGTGTATGGAGCCCTCTAGTGCCCAGAAGCTCTACTCTCTGGAGCTGCTCAGCCCCTAAAGCAATGTCAGGGATTTTAGGGGAGTGGTATTGGTGCCTCGGGGGAGGAAAGGGGTGTTTCCTGGTTCCTGGCTGCTATGCCTGTCTCCACTGTCTGAACCGGTGGGCTGAGCACACAGGTATAAGCCTCTGGGCTTTGCCTTTTAAGTTGCTGTAGACAGATCCTCCCTCCAGCTGGCCCAACACCAGGGAAGGGCTTCCAGGTTTGCAAGCCCGGTGGGGCTGGCCAGGCGAAAGGTGCACTAGTCTGCCTGTCACAGAAGGGGTTCCTGGAGCTGTGCAGGCAGCCAGGGAGCTGGCACACCTGAAGATCAGAAAACTCCCAAACTGCTGGGCAGAGTACACCCGGACAATCCTGTCCACCTGTCCTTTCTCCCGAGCAGCAAGCTCCGTGCAGTCCTTGCCCCTCAGCAGGCCTCCTTCCAAGGTCCTCCCTGCCAGGAAGTCTCTCAGACTGCCTGCCCCTCCCCCGTCCCAGAGCAGCTGGGTATGGATTCCTGATCTCACAAGCAGCCAGAATCTTAGTCTCTCCAGGAACTCCGCCTGTCTTAGCTTTCCAAGCTCCTAATTACAAGAGCATCATGCAAGCACCATGAAATGTAGGTTTGTGCTCCCAGAGTAGATCTCCAGAGTTAGGTATTCAGCAGTCCCAGTTCCCCACTCCCTCTCTGCTCTGTTCCTGTTCCTCCTGCCGGTGAGCTGGGGTGGGGGAAGGTCTTGGATCCCGCAGGACCACAGCTTTAGTACATTACCGTTTTCTGTGAGGGCTGCTCTTGTCTCCAGGTGTATGCAGTTTGTTGTAGTCCTCTTTCCTGTTGCTCTTTCAAGAGTAGTTGTAGTAGCTTTATTTTCATATTATATGCGGTTTTAGGAGGAAGCCTCTGTCTCACCTCTCATGCCGCCATCTTTAATCCATATCAGATTATAAATAATCTATAAAATGTTTTCAAAAGTTAAGATGAAATTCTTCATGAACTCAAAAGGACTTGCTCATGAACAGCAGCAAAAGGAAACAAGAAAGAAATGCTTTAGAGTTTTGTCAAGCCCCTCATTGTTAGAGTGTTTGGATTTGCAGCCTTTGGTCTCAACTTCTTTGTTCACAGCTGGAGAGTTTTTTTGCACTATCATGGGGATGGACAGGGCTTGTCTGATCAGGTTTTGCTCTACAGTCCAATAACAGTTCTATAGGCTTTGGAACAAATTGCAAAGAGAAAATACACACTGGGTTTACTATACATGAGAGTGAAATCATCAGATCCATTTTGTATGACTGGCCTTTAACGCTATTTAATCAAAGTCAAAGCAAAGTTTGAAAATACTCAACCTCAGAGTGTGTAGAGAGGCCCGTATTTGCTTATAGGCACTCTCAAAGGATTGATGCAATTATTTTTATCACTGCTCTTTTTACCATGACACTTCCAGGCTTTGCAGAGCAGAAAAGTAGTACTTTTCCTTTTGAATATGATGACAAAGTTTGACCTGACTGCTTCTAGTTTACCTATTAAGTGCTTTAATATATATGCTTTTAACCCTGTAAACACAGTTAAAAAAATGACAATTCTCATGACCTGACCAGGGCTGTGGTTAGAAATTTTCCTTTGCCTCATCTTGCCTTGGGGGCCCCCTTACTCATGATATTTTCTTCTCTCCTCCAAAATTAAGAACTACTAATACTACCAAGTCTTTACATCCTATAACTCTGAACCAAAAACTATTCATGCTGGAATATAATAATGATGATGATAACTAATTTCTTTACTACTGGTAAGGTCTAGACTCATTAAATAAAAGTTATACAAATAATTTATTTCAATTGTGAAGATGATATTGAAATGAAATTTAAGTTTTTATGGGAGTACAAAATAGAGGGAGCTAATCTAGTCTGGGACATCAAGGAAAGCTTTCCTTTAAAAGTGGAATTTAAGTGAGAACTAAAGGGTGACTAGTTAAGTAAACATGAGCCAAATAAGAGTAAACATTTCAGGCAGAGAAAAAATCATCTGTAAAGGTGTAGAAGTCAGAAAGAAGCATGGAACTTTTAATGGAGTTAAGGAGTCTAGAGACAAAGACACAAGAAGGATCCAAGTGATGCTGAGAATTGTAGGTCAATGTAAAACATGTGGACTTTTTACAAAATGCAATGAAATAGATTGCATGTGGGCTGTGAGACTAGATTGTAAATTGGGATCAGTATGGATTAACAAAGATCAGGCAGGAAGGCTACTGAAAACATGCAAATCAGAAATGCTGGTGGCCTGAATCAGGGTGGCAGCACATTCTACAGGGTGGTCAGATTCTACCTAGAACATTGTGATGGTTAATACACGGGGGTTGGGGAAGAGGTATGGATAAAGGATTATCTTTAGGTTTCTGACATAAAGCTAAAGGGATGGAGGTCACATTTACAGAAATTGATGTTTTTTAGAAAGATTGGTTCAACTTAAGACATGTTTAGGTGAGGTGTCTATGAAATATCCAAATGAAAATTTGTAATAAGTATCTAAATATGGATCTTGAACTCAGACAAGAGTCTGGCTTAAAAATATTTATTCAGAGATATTTTTGCAAGAATGATATTCCTAGGTGAGATTGCTTAGGAAAAGAGCAGAGTTAGAAGAGGGCCTAGAACAGAGCTCCAAGGAACTCCAACATTCAAATATCATGGAGTGAAGGAGGATCCTGAAAAGCAAATAGCCAAAAGAAGAAAAAGTGCACCCAGAAAACCAAAAAGAAAATGAAAAGCGTGTGGGATCCCAGATGCCAAGAGCTTCTATCATGACACTTTGCCACATTTTACTGAAAGGTCAATTAAAATGAAGTCTGACAAGCATTCGCTGGATTTTCTTAGAGTATCTTTTTCTTTCAACACACCTGCAATACTACTACGATGACCACTGCTACTACTTCTGCTTATAACAAAAGCTAATATATATTGAGTACTTTGCATATCTTATCTCATTTATTCCTCACAACTTTATCATTATCCCCATTTTACAGAAAAACAAACTGGGGCACAGAGAGGTTAAGTAATTTGCCAAGGTCATTCTGCCAGGTAAGTGATAAAGTTGTCTTTAACATTTAACATTCAGCATTTATAAACTTAACTTTATACTACACTTCTTTCCAAAGAAGGAAAACAGAGCACATTGAGGAAATGATAAACAGAGGTGGAGCTGAAAGACAGATAGACTGAGATTGGAAAACAATATGCAGGAGTAGGAAAGGGTGGAAAGAAGCAGGGACTCTTATCTATTATAGTGTGTAATCCAAATGCCTTTGTGTTGAGGAGTTTTATCCAGGCGGCATATGAGAATCGCTTCTTGACACATGAATCTCTAAGGTGGAGTGGAAAATTCAGTACTGGGTTCTTGTTTTGTTATGTTTCCTAGGGATGGGGCCTGACAACATGCAGGAGTCTCTTCTGATAGGAATCAATGTGATGCTTACTATGGTGCCTCAGATTCCTCTTATGTCCTCTCAGCCTCAACTCTGATTCAAGTAACAGCTGCAGTGGAAATTTCTTGAGGGTTACCATTCACTTCATCTGGGCACCTCATCAGGCACCTGATGAATCTTATGTTTTTTGCCCTGGCCCTTCTCTGAGGCCATGAGTTGAGCCAGCAGATAGAGCCTACTGGTCACACATGAAGGTGCACCCTGGAATTCAGAATAATTACTATCCTCCCACGAAAGCAACCCTCAAACAATGAGTGATGGGAACCCATGTCTAAGTGCTTCTCCCTGTCAGCCCTGAGCAGATGACTCTGAGGAGCAGCTTTGTATTTTTCTCTGGATGCCCTGGTGATCTACTGCTTTTAGTTTTCTGGATTTTTGACAATATTTCCCTTGGTCCTCAAATTTTTCAAGGTAAGTTTGGCTTGAAAAGCCTGATGAGAATCTGATTCTCCTTCTCTCTCCAAGGACTTGATATTTTTGTTTAGATGCCCAAGAGATTACTTGTATTTTCCCCCTTTAAAGATCAACAGTTTTACTGGATACACCTTTATGTTTGTTCTAGGTTACTTTTCCCAGGTCTGTGGTATACCCTTCCTAAAACAGTATTAAAGTATTTTTATTTCATGAAAGTTTTATTGGATTATATTTTTTAGAATTTATTCTTTCTAATTGTTTATTTTTTCCTTTAGGAATCCTATTATAGGAATATTGTCATTGACAGTATTTTATGCCACAAGACAATGGGAAATCTAATTTTAAAAACTCAAGAAAAGAAGTATGAGGCAAGAATTTTATATCAAGCTAAGAGGAAACAAGCAAGTGAGGGGTTCCCTTGCTAAGAATAGCTAAGAGTATGTCAGCATAGGTATGACCTAAAATTTCTGGGGAAATATGCAGGACCTATTTAAGAAAAGCAGCTGAAACTGTAAGGAACCGATGGAGATCAGAGCAATCCACCCCAGAAGGTTCCACTCTAGTATGTGGATTATTTAGAGCTGAAGATTATCAGGGCCTCACAGACTCCAGAAGAGCTTTTTATCTCCCTATGAACTGCCTGAAAGAATTTATAGAGAGCTTACATCAGGAAGAGAGCTATTACCAAAGAGAATATTTTTTAAGAAAGACTTCTGTAAATGGCAGGGCAGACATTTGTTTACCAAACGTTTGCTCTTCCTGTCTTCTTGTAAATTGTCTTCTCGTGGAAGTCCCAAGCCCCTAGCCCCTTCTCCTTAGTTCAGGCCTGCATATAAGCTTCCATTGATTGACTGTCAGTGGCACTCATATCTTCGGGGCCCCTATTTGTACAAGTTAAATTTTGTTTTCTCGTGTTACATACAGAGAAACTGTAGCCCAGTTGGGCATGTAATTGTTTCAAAGTCTCAAAACTAGTTAGAGGCAGGCCTCATGTTAACTAACATCCAAGTCACCTTATACCCAAACTAATGCTGTTGCTTTTCCCTAACACTCAGCATCAAATCATCTCGACTTCCTTCTTGAGAAGACTTCAATTATATTAATGAGCTGATACTTCTGAAACTGTAAAATCTTTGGTGAATATTAAGCATTATGTTTAACAGAGTTCTATTCAATCTAGGGAGAGCTCTCATAAAAAGCCCTCCTTAAGGACTCAAGTAGAAGGATCCTAGATCATTTGAAATGCTAACCACCAGATACTCAGAAGACCAGTGTGCAGTGAATTACAATAATCAATTCTAAAAATAGGAAGAAAAAGCACTAATTAACCATATCACATCTTTTTTGAGCAGAGGTTGTCATCTGGTAATACTGTGAAGACGATGGAAGCACATCTTTGAGTCAGCTATGAGCTAGTTATCAACCTACACATACAAAAGGAATAGTGCTCCAACATAGATTGTGGAATTCAGAGATGGAAAAAAAATTAGTGAAAACAATAGTCTCTGATGAAACCCTTCTCAACACTGCAAGGATTACTCAATGATGTTTCACAAAGAGAAAGACCTGAAACTCTCTTTGAATCCATTTGAAATACTTGACTCTTCTGTCAATGTAATTAGCCTTTCAATCGCGTGTGAATTTACTCTTACACAGTCATAAATTTCCTTACCTTGGCTGTTTTAGGCAATTCATAAAACCTTCTGAGCTTCAGGATGCTTTTTTCAATTTGGAAAAAAAATGGTTAACAATGCAAAAAACACAGAGACGGATATTTTTATTTTGCTATACACATGTCACATTTTTTAAATGTAAGCAACTAAATTTTTCTGACAATTTTAGCCCCTAGAATTTCCTTCTCAATCCTGTTTTCCCACCTTTGCCCCTTCCCAGAAGAAACCATGAATTTTTTGTTTATTTTACCATTCCATATTTTATAAATATATATTTATCTCTATATATATTATCTATTACTGTTATATGTTTTTAAATTACATAAATGGTATATATATTATGTGTATCTTCCTACAAATTATTTATTTCCTTGTACATTAAATTTTGGAAATTATCATATCAATGTATAGAAATCTAGCTCATTAATTTTAACTGCTACATAATATCCCACTTAATGAATATGCAAAACATTATTTGTACATTTTTTATCTATAGACATTTAAGTTATTCCCAGTCTTTATCTATCACAAGCTGCACTACACTGACTTTATTATGCATGCCTCTTTGCACTCAAATAGGAGAGTTTCCCTATGTATTATATCAAAAAATGGAATTGCTGGGTTTTAGTATATGTACATTGTGGGGAAGATGAAAGTTCCATGGCCAGGATTCTCACCTTATCCTAATCTTGCCCATTGTATATGTGTGATGATGTAATACTTAGCCTACTGTGCAGTCACATGCTTGAATACCCATTGGCAATAAGCCATTACTGCCAGTATTGCTATAAAAGAGCTCCCCTGGTGTTAAGAGCAGAGCCTAGAGAAGAGAGCAGAGACTGGGGAGCGAGAGAGCAGAGAGTGAGAGCAGAGGCAGAGACTGAGATGGGCTTGCTGCATACAGAGGCGGATGTGATTGTAGTGTTTGACCTGCCACTCTGAGAATAAAGCTTAGTATTTTTTACCCCCAATGTTCCGCTGTCATTTTTTGGTCTCACCAAATCCAGAGTGAACTTGCCCAGGGCTGAAACCCTCAGGTGAAAAACACATATTCAGATTTTCTAGCTATTTCTGAATTGCTCCCTGCAAAATGATTGGCTTAATTTATACATACACCAGAAGTATATACTTGTTATTGCCAGACTTTATAGTTTTTGCCAGCCTGAAGAGTATGAAATGGTTATTTCACTTATGTTTTTATTTATATTCCCCTCATTACTATAGAGGTACAGCAGTTTTTCATATATTTATTTGTCATTCAATTTTCTCTACTGTGAATTACCTATTTGTATCTATTGCCTATTTTTCTCCTGGATTGTTCATACTCCCTTTATTCACTTGCACAATGTTCACACTTCATGTATTTGGGATTCTAATCCTTTCTCCATTATGTATGTTGGAAATATCTTCTCCTAATCTGTCCTTTGTCCTTTAACTTTTTCATGATATCTGTTTTTTGGTTACATGAATGTTTAAAATTTTGATGTCATCATTTTTATTTTAAATAAATCTTTTAAAAGAATCCTCTTTATCCACAAGATCATGAAAATATGTTCATATGTATATTTTAAGCACATTTAAAGGTTTTGGGCTTATATTTAGGTCTTTAATCCATTTGGAATTTATTTTTGTGTAGGGTGTGAGGTAAGGATCTAATTTAGGGTTTGTTTTATGTTTACCTGGTAACTAATTGTCCAAGCACCACAGGTTAAATAGTCTATCCTTTCCCTACCAGTCTGTACTACCACCTCTGATACATCCCAAGTTTCCTTGTATGAGTTATTGGTGTATTCACTTTTGTAAACTGCAAAACTCAGTGTTACATATTTATCTGCTTTGTTATAGGAAATTCCTAGAAAGTCTGTCTCTATGGGCCAGGAGGGAGAAATTGAAATGCTTCAGTACAATCCTTCAGTGAAAAATAGCAAATTTTTCCATATTCACCTTCTGATTGCAAGATAAGTGTCAGGTTAATAGGAAACTGCACTGTAGAATGAGGAGAACTAATTCGGGGTCAATGGCAATAAGAAATGCTCATTGTACTGTGGGGAAGCCAGAGCCACTCATAAAGGACATAAGCTATACCTCGATTATAAACCAAACACAGGTCATTGACCAGCAGTGCAACTTTGAACAAGTATATAATATTTTAGAGCACATTTATCATATATTAAGGGGTCATAATAATACTTCTAAGGCAGAATGGCTATGAGAAATAAATGAGACATGTATGCAAAATGCTAAGCATTAGTGTCTGGCACGTAACAAAAGTTTAATAAATGTAAGTTTCCCCACTCAAAAAGGATGAACACTTACAGTTGCATTTATCAATTAATTCTGTTCATTCAGTTCCATAACTCACTCTCCATTTTGGCAGTGGCTCCTCCCCCATTTGCTGAACAAGTTCTAATATGTAAGAAATATAGGCACTGTAACAAAGGAGTAGACTTACCATCAATGTTGTCCACAGCAAAATGGTTGTGTAAACAGAGCTTTTCAGTCAGCCTCCAGGCTTCACCCTCAGGAGGCACAGCAGAATGCCAGGCTAACAATGGTTCTCAAACTTATCATGCATCAGAGTCCCGTGAAGGGCTTGTTAAACACAGAAGCTGGGATGCACCACCCGGGTTTCTGGTTCTATAAGTCTAGGTAGAGATCTAGGAGTTTGCATCTCAATAACAAGTTATGGGCAATGCTAGTATTGCTAGGCCAGAGGCCCACACTCTGAGACCACTGCTCTACAACGTTACTACATGTGTGTTATGGCTATTCCATACTTCCTGGTATTGTTCTCTTTGAAATACGCTGCACTGGAGAAATTTAGTTAAAATTTGCCATTCAATAACCATTCATATCAATCTAGAGAAGATTTTAGAACATATTGTATAATAACTATGTTATTTCAAGTGAATTTGTGACATGGTAGAATGTAACTATTTAAAACTGTGGATCAAATAAATTGCTGAACTTCCAACTGTGTAGAAAATGTAAAATCTTGTAACACTATATTTGTCCAGTTCATTTGCTAAAGAAACCACAATGAAACATTCAATGTAGTGTATGTTTTACCCATAGCAATCTTATTAATATGAAATCTCTAACGGAATCATACAAACAAAACAACTCAATTAGAAGAAATGCCTGCTGGGACTAGCTTTAGATATTGGCAAACAAAGGAAAATGTGTGTCTGCAAAAATAAAATGCTGAGATCTAATCAGCCCAAGAGACAGCATAGACATGGTTGACATAACACTGCACGTGAAATCAAAGACCGCATGTAATCACCTAATATTCCACTAACTAGACATATAAATTTGGACAAGTATCCTAAGCACCCTGATTTTCAGTTTCTTAATCTGTAAAGTGGGGATAAAAATTTGTAACTTAGAAGCTCCTTGTAAAGTTCATGTAAGATATATAAGTCCACTTTCTAAACTATAAAGTGCTATCAATATTAAAGTATCATTTGTCATCAATGGTATCATGGACACGTCAAATTCCAGGAATTCTCCATTTGCTCCTACTGCCGCTTTGTCTTTCATTGTCAGCTAGCTCACAGAAGGTGACATACTAAACTAACCTGATTCTCACAGCAACTCTGAGGCCATAAGCCAGGTGTTATGCTATGCCTGTTGGAACAATAAAGAAGCTACAGCTCTGAAAAATTAAATGTAATATGCAGTATTGGGCAAAGCAAGAACTAAATGCATTTTCTTAAATCCTTATCTAGGGCTCTTTCCATTCCACTCACATTCCCATCCCAATCCCTGACACCCTGCCCACTGGCACCATCAGAAGGAAGGGAAAAAAGGAAATATTATCTGTTCTTACAGGTAGAATTAAAAAATTAATGAGTATTAATATGTACAAATGAGAACTAATTGAATTAAGGAATTGATGGTACTTGAAATAATGCCTGCCTCAAGGTAAAATAAAACCATCCGTTTCCACTGATGCACCTTGAAGATTCAGAAGACCCACTTGAGGGCTTCCATAATTTTCCATGGCTCATTAAGCACACCTGACTTGCTCATATAGCAAGTTCAGCCATGCATGTAGAAGAGAAAACAACTAACAGCAGGGTTTTCAGTACTCAGCATAGCAGCAGGTTCTTACATTTGTGCTTCCAAAACTTTTTTGTTGCTCGCTTAGTTTGGAATTCGTATTTATCCTGGTACAAAATATATATATATACCAAAATGGAGCCCAGGAGCCCTATGGACTTCAAGCTACAGCAGAGTGTTCCACAGGTAAGCCTCAAGTACATGCTTGATGTTTTGTCATTGCCTTTCACATTATCTTTTTTTTATTGCTTATGATCACATGGCAGATAGCTATTCACTCCTTGGGAGAACCAATATTGCCATTAGGAGATACTTCTATATTTCATATTCCTATAGCTCTATCTTGTCTTTAATTTCTCAACTTCTAATAAGGCAAATACTCCATTTCATACCTGAGTAGAGAAATGTGTGAAATGCATACAAATCGTGTAGAGTAGTGGTTCTCCAATTTAGCTGAATATTGGGAAATGTTTGGGGAGCTTTAAAACCACTGAAACCTGACTCTCAAGCTCCCTTCTTTTTTTTACTTAATTGGTCTGGGGTGTAGTCTGGTCATCCAGGTATTTGCTTAAAGTCCCCCTAGGTCATTAATTGTGCAAACAAGTTTGAGAACCACTAATTTAGGAAAGCTTGGCTACAAATTAAACTACTGTGGGAGCTTTTAAGATTCCCCAATTCCCAGGATACATCTCAGACCAATTAAATAAGAATATCTGAAGGTGGAGCCCAGGTATAGAATTTAAAGCTCTCCAAGTGATTCCAAAGTGAAGATAAGGTTCAGAATCACTGCTTTAGCTTCACTGGTTTCTCAAGCCCTTTTATTGGTATTTAATTTACTGGAAGAGGACAGAAGTATTTGTTAATCTATTTAAACTCACAGTGAAATCTGACTCCCTGAGTGCCTGGAAAGTATTTGTTCAATGCATGTCCATATCTGAAGATCTTAACACATTGAAGTCACAGTGAGTTCAATATATAAATATACTATCCTGACATCATGACTGATAAAATACCATATCTATCATTCAGTCTATCTTTCTATCCACACAGTATCATATATATGGTGTATACCAATAAAATTAGGTATGAGAATATGCTGTTAAAACAGTGCACTTATTCTGAATCTCTTAATTTTACTTTTCATGTAGCTGCTAAGATTAAATGGGGGTGTTTGTACATGCTCCCTATAGTTTCACCCAGTAGTCAAAACAAAACTACATGCAGGTGATATTCTACCTTTGTGATCAGTCTTGGGTTGTCAGATTTAGCAGGAAAAAAAAATAGAACTCCCAATTAAACTTGAATTTTAAATGTTGAATTTCAAATATTGAACTTCAATAATAACAATTATTTTTAGTGTAAATATGCTCTAATACTTGGGACATACTTATACTAGAGAATACCTATCCTTTGTTTCTCTGAAATTCAAATTTAAGTGGGTAACCTGTATTTTATCTGGAAACCTGAGACTGGTCCACACCATCAAACATGCAAATGACTTTAAAATTAAAGCAAGAAAAGTAAAATTAATAAAGCATATATGATGGTCACAAAACTGCTTAGATTTATCTTTAAAAATTCATCTTGCAGTCCCCTAATAAGATTCTAGTTATCAATCTTTATTTTAAATTCAATGTCTACTATGATTTTATAAACCTATCAAGCACAAGTCTTCTAATTTAGGACATAGTTAAATTTTCCAGGTGGCAATTTAATCACCCATGGAGGCACTGGAGATTTCAGAAACAAGTCATTTTAGATTTCATCTTATTTAACATTCAATTTGGGAACAAATTCAGGAAATAACAGTATCAGTCTTAACTTAATCATCAACAGAATTTTAAGTGGAATATTGTCAGACAAGAGAGGACTGAACATAAGACAAAATGTGTGTGAAAATCATTGATGAGGTTTACTTTAATGTAAAAAATGATATATAGCTCTTTCAGTGGGCTTGATACAAATATATTGATATGTATTTTCTATTTAAAAACATTGATGTAGGCAAATCAAAATCACCAGACAGATACTACTTTAAAAACTTGCTAAACATAAATGAAGCTTACTAATAAATTTGAGAAAAGGGATTAGGCAAACCACTTGCTTTCAAAACATCCCTATTCTATGAGACGTCACGTGAAAATACAGATAGAACAGGTCTAGGACGGACTACAACAGTGACGGGGTCTTTGGACTAGCAATACCAATATCACTTGAGAACTTGTTAGAAATAAAAATTGTTAGGCCTCCACCTAGATCTACAGAATCAGAAACTCTGACCCAGAGGACTGTTTTCAGGAGAACTGCAGGGGATTCTGATGCAATATAAAGTTTGAAGACCAAAATTTGAATCTTGCCTCTGTCATCACCAAGCTGAGCAGTTTATACAAGTCTCAAATTTATAGAATTTCAAGTTTGTCATCTCTAAAAGGAAATAAATATCACCTACTTGCAGGCAGGCCTGTCAAGAGAATTCATAGAGATAGTGAATATGAAAATACTTTGTAAAGCTAAAAGACTATAGAAACATAAGCAATCTATTATCTAGCGTGTGGAAATAAAAAAACAAGCATTTGAAATTCATAATGATACTCATTTAATATATGAGAAAGTATGCATGTTTGTTGTTAGCATTATTTTTTATCCTTCTGATCATCAAATAACAGATATTAAAGGAAAAATGTTTCAAGACTGAAATGATCTTGGGACTTAAGCTATTAATTTCTGTCTGTTAAAAGCATCTTATTTATTCTTAAAAAATGCTTTACCCAGACCTATATCCCTTATTACCATTTCTGAATGGAACAGCTCTAGTGATGGCTTTCCTTATATGTGAGTACATATTGGGGAAAACCTATAGGGGAGACCAGGTTTCCTGGGTTCAAGGACTGCCTCTGCTGTTCACTCACCGTGTGACTTTCAAGCGAGTGCCTGCCCCTCTATCCATGTTGGTCAGTTTAACGGGATTAACTCTGAGAGCTCTTTAAGCTCTAAACACTCTTCTGAGTATATTTTAACACCTTAATGCACCTCGTCCTTTTCTATTGTCAGCCAGCACCTAAGAGATAATTACTCTAATACTACTCATATTATTTAAAATTTTTAAAGATTCCAAGAGGTATAACTTTTATTGAGAGTTCAGGGAATGATTGGAAAATAAATGACTAAAAAGAAATGAATCTCTAAAAACATTTACCCTTTTTAAAAATTTTCAATGTATTCAGACCAAACATTTTACCTTAGCAAATTCCTAAGACACTTAGAAAAACCAACTCTGACCTCAGTCCACCACAGCTGTGTCACTGCTTCCTGAAACCTAATGTCTACTCCACAAAGACAGAAGATTCCACTTAGTAGGTGTACTGTATTGCTACTTACAGTAAAAACCCAAGTAAAATATGCTTTAGATGGCTTCTTTAAGCAAAAATACCTCAAGGTCAGAAGAAAACCTTTTGTAAGAGACACATAAATGATAAATATTTCAAGGAAAACACGGACTTTGAACATGCAAAGCAGTAAGAATTTGAAAATATTAATAAATGTATAGGTATCTCACCAGAATATCCATTGAATAGTAGAGAGGTTCCATTTATTGCTCCAACTTCAGGGAGTTCTCAACCTTTACAAAATGCAGAAGCATGTTGAGATCTGTGTTTCAACCCTTTTAAAATACCATTTTAAGACATCCATAATAAATTTTCTCATTAAGAAGGATTTTTTTGACCATGTACTGTAGTTCACTTTAAACTGAAATATGAACTATAACAATGATTAGCCTATGTCTACAGAATGCCTTTTAACCATGTCAGAAAAAGAAAAAGATTATATATAAGCATTATCCATGCAGACTTTCTACATGATGTTATTACTTTCATTTATTATTTCTGTCCACATCTTCTAAAAAGAATCCTAAGTAGATAGTCAGTTAGGCAGACAACACATATATATTGAATGTCAACTGTGTGCTGAGTCCTAGGCCAGGTGTTATAAATGCAATGGCTAATAAAACATATGGTCTCTCCTGCCACAGAGCTTACAATCACTTGAGAGAGACAATAAAAAATACATGGTGTGGAAGGGATCATGGGGAAGACAGTGTAACAGAGAAAAGGCAAATAGTGAATGTTTGGCATCTTACTACACTGATGGACAGTGACTGCAATGGGGCATGGAGGGGGGACTCAATAATATGGGCGAATGTAGTAACCACACTGTTTTTCATGTGAAACCTTCACAAGAGTGTATATCAATAATACCTTAACAAAAAAGAAAAAAAATTTGTTGGACATACAAAAATATACACACACAGATTAATATAGAAATAGAAGACACAATAAGTTAATTAGAGGAAACAGAGTAACTATAGTGAATTGGATAGGGGTGTAATTGGGATGGTCAGGAAAAATCTTTCTCTGGGTATTGTTAAATGGAAACATGAATGACAGGGTGAAGGCAGAAGGTTATGTACACAGCAGCCCTGAGAATAAAAACAAGATGTCTTTCTGGATGATATGAATAACAAACAGTAAAAATGAAAACTAAAGAGATACAATAATGAGGAAAGTTCATCCTTATCTTTATGGAACATATAGTCCTATAGGGAGTACAGATATTAAATAGATATTTACCAATAATGAAGAATAAATTAGCCAGGCACTGTAAAGGAGAGTTAGAGGGAAAGTCTGGGGTTATACAATAACAGGGAGTGCCAAACCTGGATTGTGAGAATCATGAATCATCTTTTGTGATAAAATGTTTAAACTGAGAATTAAGAGTCAAATCAGTAAAATCACACACATAATAGAAAAGATGGACCATCTGTAGAGGATTGTAAAAGTGTCTGTAAATGTAGTATAAGGTCTCAGGGAAGAGCCACAAAGTAACTGGAAGTTAAAGGCTGGGCCCGAGCATTAGTATTCTTCTCATTATGATCATTTTACCAAACCTCAAATTCTGATCATAATTTGGCTTTGGTGGAAAATGAATACAATGATTGATAGTAATCAAAAGGCCCCATATGGTTAACATGATTGTTGTAAATTAATATAATTTCTCCCTAATTATAAAAAGTCCATTCAAATCTAGACATTCTTATCAGGATTAGTTCTGTTTATAAAAACAAAATTTTCCTTAGACTCTCTAGGCTATGAAAAAGTAATTTGGAGCATTTCTAAAGATTATTCTCAACAAATGTAGGCATCATGATGACCATGTTAAATTTTTTTTGAGGCCTGTGTATGTTTCCAATAGATTTTTTAAATTGTGGTAAAATATCCATAACATAAAACTTATCATTTTGACCATTTTAAGTATACAATTCAGTGGCATTAATTATGTTTACAGTGATGTTATGTAACCATTACTATTATTTATTTCCAAAACGTTTTCATCACCTCAAACAGAAACTCTCTAATTATTAAGCAATAACTCTCAACCTCCCCCTCTACCCAGCCCCTGGTTACCTCTAATCTCTTTTCTGTCTCTATGAATCTGTCTATTCTCCATGTAAAGTGTTTTTCCAATTGCAGGTAGATTGCAGGTTTCTGAGAACTTTTTACAAATAAAAAGATTGGAATACTCTTATTAATACATTTCTGAACACTAACTGCACACAGGTGCTATTTGACCAACTTCCTCAAGATTGAGTATGGATGATTACACTATAAAATTCCTAGAATAAAAAATTCATACTCAATATAACATAAGAAACAAAGGACAATAAACATAAAGAGTATACTACAATAAAGCAAAATGGGGACAAAGGATTCCAGTGTAACTAGACTTTAAACTGCTTCTGCCATTTCCAAAACATTGAACAGTTCATTTAACCCCTCTTTGTCTTTCATCATATGCAAAATGGATGACGTTGCTAATGACTGTGAAAGGGAAAAATATCAAACTGATCTTCATGGATCAATCATAGGCTAATGGGGAAGGTAGAGAAGGCAATGAAAAGCTTGGTCACCTAAATCTTTCTCAGTAAGGTCCAATTATACATAATGATGATGGCCATTTAGTCTCTGTTGGTGACCACCTTGGACTTTGCACAGGCACAGAGAACTTAAAGATCTTAGCCCAACCCAGTTTCATTCTGTATTCTACGCTTCTTTGCTTAAGAAACTAACCTAACCTTTATAGTCAGCATATAGAATAGATTTACACTAGAACAATGGGACTCCATTTTGTTTTAAAGACTCCATCTTGTTGTTTACTTCTTCTTTGCCATTTTCCCGCCACAGCTTCCTGCCAGGTGTTCTCAATCAGGTCAGTTGCTCACGTCAGTGACAACTGCGCATGTGCACAACTCGGTGTGTGATTGGACCTTGTAGGTCACCTCATTAT
The DNA here is from genome assembly GCA_029783875.1 of Phataginus tricuspis. NCBI lineage: Eukaryota > Metazoa > Chordata > Mammalia > Pholidota > Manidae > Phataginus > Phataginus tricuspis. The sequence continues at coordinate 128,021,324 of JAQQAC010016209.1, read as the reverse complement.
CATAATGGGCAACCAACCAGAAGAAGCCACTCCCTACCACACCCCTTCAAATGCTATATATCCCCTGCCTTTTCTAAAAATAAATGAAGCCTTGACAATTTGCTTGGCCTCCGTCTCTCTCTCTCTCTCTGTCCCATCCTTTAGGTACAGGGATCCTCGTCGAGACCCGCTAATAACCAGCCCCGCTGGCCGGGGCAAGTCTCTTTTAAAATGCCTAGGAATTTTAGACCCTTAAGAGTCTCAACCACAGTGTCTAAGAAATCCCTTCTGTCATTCTGCACATAAAATGTCTGACACCAGTTACTGCCCTGACTAGGGTGCAGAAAAACTAGAGTTATGGTTTCTCATTTGTTTTGTCATTTTGTCCAAGTTAGCCATTTTCTTTGTAAAATTCCCACATGGTCTCACAAGTATTCAAATGATTATGATAAAAGGTTAAAATGCATTGAAAGAAAAAGGAAAAAAAATTATTTATTTTGAAGACCAAAATATTATATGCCATGTACTTAATGCAAAAATCTACACATATGAAGATTTCAGTTTATAAAATAACTTTTTAAGATATTATAACTAGTATATGTTAAAAGGATAAGGAGAGACAATAAAGGGTTTTTACAGTTTCAATTTTATCTTAAGATTTCATTTTATTTCACTTTACCAAAGTAGTTACAAGCAAAAGAAGTGTATCCAAAAAGCCCCCAAATACTGTGGAACTTGATGAGAGAGCTTATGTTTTACCCAATAGCAATAGCAATAAACAGATTCTTAGCAGTAATGTGCTGGATCTAGCTTGCATAGGCATGCAGGAACAGATTGTTCACATCTCTTTCCATTCCACATTCAGTTACATCATATTGTTAGCTTGAAATCTGCTGTGGTGGGAGTACTCACACTAAGGAAATTGGTAAACTATAGGAATCTGGATTTTTTTTTCCAGAAAATCACCACCATACAACTGGCTCTTAGCCAGTTACTTATGTTATGGTGATAGAATAAATGTGGAGGCACAGATCCCTGCTGGGCCTGACATTGTGTGCAAAACTTTTTCTAAGATCTGGGAACACTTTTGGTAATATCAGTGCTTCTTAACACTTTAATGTGAATAGAAATTACCTACAGATTTTGTAAAATGCAAATCCTAATTCAGTAGGTCTGAGATTATAGGTTGTTCTACACTCTCCCCAGTGAAATCTACACTGTTGTCTAAGGACCACATGAATAGCAAAGGGTGATGAGATATCAAATTAATTTCTCTCTGCCAAACAAGGCTCTGGAAGTCGGGGGAGGACTTCTGCTATCAAAATTCTTTAGTTATTGGTATGGGAATGAAGCTCTTAAAAATCATTCCTATAAATGGCTTTTGGTTAATTTTTAGGGGTAGAACAGTGCCCCAGCCCATGGGGCTGGTTATTAGCGGGTCTCAAGGAGGATCCCTGTACCTGAAAGATGGGATGGAAAGAGAGAGATGGAGGCCAAGCAGATTGTCAAGGCTTCGTTTATTTGTAGAAAAGGCAGGGGATATATAGCATTTGAAGGGGCGTGGTAGGGAATGGCTTCTTCTGGTTGGTTGCCCATTATGATAATGAGGCGACCTACAAGGTCCAATCACACACCGAGTTGTGCACATGCGCAGTTGTCTCTGACGTAAGCAACTGACCTGATTGAGAACACTTGGCGGGAAGCTGTGGCGTGAAAATGGTCAAGAAGAAGTAAACAACAAGATGGAGTCTTTAAAACAAAATGGAGTCCTATTTAGTTCCTGTAAATCTACCTTGCATGCCTAACTGTAAAGGTTATGTTATTTCCTGAAGCAGAGCGTGGAATAAAGGAAGAAGAGCAGGTTGGGCAAGGATTTGTAAGTTCTTTTGGCCTTTTGTAAGGTCCGAGGTGATTGCAAGGTCCGGAGTGGTCACCAACATATTCCCCCTTTTTTATTTTTTATGAGAGATGTCACCCTGTACTTGAGGATGTGCCTGTCTTAGGTTGCCTCCATCTTTCAGGAGATCTTACCCGTCATTGACTACCATCCTAGCTCTTCCAGTAATGACATTCTCAGGGGATGGCTCTTCCCCAAAAATTGCTCAAGCCTGTTTTTGGCCTAAGTTTATTGAAGTCGAGGCCTGTTTTGGGCGAGCAAAAGTTCTCTAGGGATAGTTGGTTACCTGGAGTGACAGATGATGTTGGGAGCGCACCTCCTCCGTCTGACTCTCGGTCAGCTAGGTCTAGCCTGTGGTAATGGACTTGTACAGGCTTATTAAGAGCTTCGTCAAGTTGTCTTTTGACGAAGGTCATGAGCTTACGAAATGCCCAAGGCCCAAAGGAAATTAAAAGGAAGAATCCTATCACAGGTCCTAAAATAGAGGGGAGTAGGGTGGTTAGTAATGGTGAGGCTGAAAACCAATTTTTATACCAGGCTTCATCTTTTTCTCTATCCTTCTTCCTTTTTTCTAAACTATCTCGCACTTTCCTCATGCTATCTCGAACAACTCCTGAGTGGTCAGCATAGAAGCAACATTCTTCTTTCAGTGCTGCGCAGAGCCCACATTGTTGTAGGAAAAGGAGGTCTAGCCCTCTGCGGTTTTGGAGCACTACTTCTGCTAGAGAGGAGAGAGAATCAGAAAGAGCTGAAATGCTTTTTTGCAGTTCTGTGATATCTTGGTCTATGGCTGCACTAAGTTTGTGGAGGTTCTGGTCTCCTATGACTAGGGCGGAAATTCCTGTCCCAGTTCCTGCAACCCCCAGCCCAAGCAAGACGGTGATGGTGGCTGCGGTGATTGGCTCTCTCTTGCTTTGGGTTGGGGCATTGCGCTGGTCCCAGAAGCGAAGGAAATCTTCCTCCTGATAAATGGTTAGTCGGGGGAGTAGTTGGACAATGACACAAGGAAACTTGGACACTTTTGCAATATAAAATATTCAGTAACAAAGTTTGGCATCATTCTTTTAGACAGTGCTTTCCAGGCAATTATATATCAGATGAATAAGCCAAATTAGCTAAATACTTTCTCTAATGAAGAGAAAATTTCTCTGACATTTTTCAGGGGCCCTCTGGAAAATATCAGAGTTAATTAGGGGTAAAAAGCACCTTTTTTGAATTTGATTTTGGAAAGCCGTCAAAAGAAAGCTTTTAAGGCACGTGCCTAAACAGAATTATAGGTTATTAATACTTATTATTTAACTAGAATGACAGTAAAAAGGTTTAAAGGCAAATACAGGTTACTCAGTTGTTAACAACACTTAGATTACAGTCTTTTTAAAATGAAGAGTTCATTTTCTTAAACACTCAGAAAACAATTAGAAAACTTTTTGCAATCTTACAATATTAAAGGTAGACTAATAAACTTCTGTTTGTTTAACAAAAACTTCTAGTTTTGCTGTGTACTTGATATTGAGACTCATTTGCTTTAATTTCACATAGCACGACTATATCAACTCTTCTATAGTTTGTGTAATTTTCTCTTTACATTCAGTGTTCCCCTTCTTCAGATAAACAGCTGCACTTCAGAACAGTTACTACTTTCAACAAAATGAATTCCTATTTCTTATACTTTCTCTTACAAATCACACATCTCTTGTAGCAAGCAAAGATGTCCTCTCTATCATATTAAGCAGTTTTAACCAGAACCTAAAACACTAGGTACTTTAACTTTCAATGAACACTGAAAAATAGGCCATTGCAAACTGCAACACCAGCATTCCTCAGATTGATACATCTGCGAACACTCTCCATCATTACTGGAAATGTGCCTTACAGCACAACCTCTCATTGAGCACAAAACAAAACATCTTCATATAAGCAAAACTCTTAAGAATTTCGGTTACTACAAAAATTCTCAGGCTGTTTGCAGATATACATAGTTATACATTAATATACTATTATTATTAAGATATTCATTTGTTATACTTGTTTACACACTCTTTAGCAATTATGCTAGATTACTTATAAAACTTTTATTAGACATTAGACAAAGTCAAGCATTTCTTTAAGCATCTTCTTGAAAGATTTAACAGATAACATCAACTTAAATGACTTAGGCAAACAGGCAGCTGATAACCATAGGACACGTCTATTTCAGATAAACTTAAATTAGCATTAATGCTTAATATTCTTTTATTAGAATTTCTTGGAAGTTTTAGAATGCCCAATTTTCACAAGTGCTTGTTTTTAAATTAATTTGTATTAATACCATCCGGAGGTAGAAAAACATTTTTCATTTACACACTTAGACAAACAAACATACAGAGACATAATGATTACAAGTAGCAATACTTTTCATAAAATATATATTCAGATAGATAAACTAATACAAAGATCTGAGTTACTAATATTCAATTGCCCTCTTTCTTTTTAGCTTACTTGATTAAAAGTATCTCAATTTGCAAGAATACATTTTAAAGGTGAGTAGTTTACATAACTGGGTTAAGGCCCATACGGGGACTTGAACCTCAGATTAAAAGTCTGATGCTCTACCTCCTGAGCTATTCAGGCTCTGACTAAAAGGAGCTGCTAAAGGCTCTGTACTGATAGGGACTGTGTGTATAAAGCAGAGGCGATTACGCCCATATGGTTTGGTGATTGTAAAAGTTCATTAACCAGGTTCCAGTAGCTAAAAGTATGGATGGGGACCGTATCTGGCCCTTTTGTTCTATAGAAAGTATTGAGGTCCTCTCTAACGCGGCACCATTTTTTACTATTAATAGAAGAAGAATCAATCACAAACCAAGGGCAGACTTCACCCACAAAAGTAAAAAGGGTCACTAGGTCTTTTTTCTTAACCTTAATCCCTCTCTCTCAAAAACTAGTCGTAACATCCCTTATGAATAAGGCTTCTTTAGACGAATCTTGACCCATCTTGAGACGAGGACGATCTCTTACCTGACTAAGGCAGTTCCTCACAGGCCATTCGGAACTCCTGAAGACCGATGAAGGCCGAACACCGTTACGTTCGGTTCGCCGGTGGTGTTTTTAAGGACGTCCTCCGGGCACCTCGAGACTGTCGTGTCCCCTGTGTGCCTGAGTCCTCGCGCCGGTCAGGCGATCCGGGCCTCGAGCCCCATGTTGGGTGCCACCTGCCCCGGCCCGTGGGGCTGGTTATTAGCGGGTCTCGAGGAGGATCCCTGTACCTGAAAGATGGGACGGAAAGAGAGAGATGGAGGCCAAGCAGATTGTCAAGGCTTCGTTTATTTGTAGAAAAGGCAGGGGATATATAGCATTTGAAGGGGCGTGGTAGGGAGTGGCTTCTTCTGGTTGGTTGCCCATTATGATAATGAGGCGACCTACAAGGTCCAATCACACACCGAGTTGTGCACATGCGCAGTTGTCTCTGACGTAAGCAACTGACCTGATTGAGAACACTTGGTGGGAAGCTGTGGCGTGAAAATGGTCAAGAAGAAGTAAACAACAAGATGGAGTCTTTAAAACAAAATGGAGTCCTATTTAGTTCCTGTAAATCTACCTTGCATGCCTAACTGTAAAGGTTATGTTATTTCCTGAAGCAGAGCATGGAATAAAGGAAGAAGAGCAGGTTGGGCAAGGATTTGTAAGTTCTTTTGGCCTTTTGTAAGGTCCAAGGTGATTGCAAGGTCCGGAGTGGTCACCAACAGAACAGTACAAAAGTATATCCTATTTCTTCTACAAAATAGGCAACAATTTGTCCTCCTAAATAATAAGCTATTTATTTTACAAGAAATTCTATTAAAGCTACTACAAAATTAAAACTTAAAAACTGAAGAGCACTGTTATTTTACGGTTGTACTCCCCTATCTCCTCAAAGCCCACCAATAGCATAGAAAGAACAAAGTGGAGTGTATGCATGCATGTGTTTTTATTGGGGGGAGGGGCTGATCTGTCTTCAAAGCTATGAGGAAATGACCACAACCTCAATGCACAAATTTTGAAACATGTCTACAAAACACCATGAAATGTGAAGCAAAACAAGGAAGAATACGATTTAGACATAAAGGACATACCTCTTTACACTGTGTAAAGACTTCTGAGTTCCTTAAAAACAATTATCATCTTTAGTATCTATTCAAAAATCCTTTAGAGTAATTAAATTTAGAAGAATGGGCAGACAATTAGATAAACAGGGAATACTTCTGCAGAAACTGAGACTGGTGTTGCAGAGTAGCATGGGATGTGGACTTGAAGAAGAAAACTGCTGATATAACATTTTAATCATGATCTCAACCTTATATCAAGCTGGGACTGCCAGAGGAGAAATGGAATAAGTGACAGAAGGGAAACAATAATCACTACTGTACACAACAGAGAGCCCACAGCATAAGAATTTGTTACGAATGACTGATCACTTGAATGGCAATAACTGAGAGAAGATACATTACTAGGGAAAAAGGACAGACATCTTTTTGGTGAGAAGTAAACCCAGGAAATAAACCATAAAAGATATTTGCATTCCCGCATCATTATCTCTGCCCCTCCCCTAAAGTATAGCTGACCCCATTAAAAGATGAGCAATCATCTCAAAGAAATAAACATTAAATTATCCAAAGAAATTGAAAAAAGTTATTTTTAATTAAGAGGACTTCAACACAAGCAAAAGGCCAGAGAATAACACACATCACAGGAAAAATTATCCAAGGAATCAGAAGGCAGGTTTAGACAATTATTTCTTCACAGTCTCAGAAAAATTACAAATAGCATGAGTTGGATCACAAAGAAAAGAACTCCAATTAAAATACAGAGGTTCAAAACTGATATGATGATGGAGATGAAAAACTAGAACCCAGAAAATAAGAGGAAAAGAAAGAATTAAACAATATAGATAAAAGATAATATTAGAAACAATATAATTATACACAAAAATTATTGAAAATATAGTGAAGCTTAATGGAGAAGCATAGATAAATTACATTAAATAAAATCAAAAGACAAAAGAGATTTTAAATTATCAAAGGCAATACCTGAAAACAGACACTGAAAAGATTTCCAACTCGCACAGAACTGGTGTTCCTGAAGAATGCAGCAGGATACCAAAAGACTGAGAAAGGCCTGACTATGCAGATTAAAAGGGTATATTGTATCATGGGAACAAATAGTACAGAACATTCAGCATGAGAACCTATCTGGAGAAGTAACTGAATTTCAAGGATAAGGAAGATACACATGGGAATTCAGGAAGAAATAACAAGTCAATTACAAAGAGGGTTCTATTCTCTACATGCCATGACAGATTAGCTGATAGTGGCCATCCTCTCCCGATGTGAAATTTGAAAGCTGTGCAAAATAAATGACACAATTGTTTCCAGATAGTGGACAACAATCAGTTTAGCACTGTGAATCCCAAAGCAAACAAATAAAATAAATGAACTGAGCAATAAGACCATGATAGCTGTATGCCTGGAGGTATTTCTGGACCACAGAACAGGCATGGTGAAATGAAACTAGACTAGTGATCTTGCCAATTTAAGGAAGCAAAGATCAGAGTTTGAGGAGGATGAAGCTTCTAGAAATAATGAGTAGATAACTAGAGAGGCAGGAGATATGCAAAAGAACTGCAGGTTTCTTTATAGAGATCCCTTGAGTTTTCATTTGAATATTAAGCTATGCATATACATAGCATGTATAAAACTCGAAGAGGATAACATATCCTGGAAATTGATAAGCTTAACAATTCCTAGAGTTTACATAGGATGTGGAGACTTCTGAGTTCTAATCAGCAAAAATGGAGAGACTATATTGAACATCCATAGATAGCATTAAGTGGAGACCCCAGAGGATTATGCTTTAAGAGTAGGTATAGAATACCCCTGGAGTAAAGTTTACGGTAAATATGATGGAAGAAAGCCTAAATACCAGTCTCAGAAGGATCAAGCAGGCTTGCAAGTAAACTGAATTACTGCCAAAAAAAAAAAAAAAAAAACATCACTACACTTTTAGGAAGACATCAAAATCCAGACATTCAACAATGTAAAATGACTATGTCTGGTATACAATAAAAAATTCCTAGACATGCCAAGCAGCAGAAAGACATACTCATGACTGAGAGAAAAATAAGTCATTAGAAAGAGATTCATATATGACAGAGATGATGAAAACAGCAGAAATATAAATTAAAACAGCTATTTCAACAATGTACAAGTTTTTAAAGAAAGGCACAAATATAGTAAGTAAAGAAATAGAAGATATTAAATAAAATTGAATTTCTAGAGCTTCAGAATACACTACTTGAAATGAAAAACTACATGGATTTAACATTTAAGACACTGCAAGAGAAAAAAGTGACTGAACCTGAAGACATGACAATAGAAACTATTGAATCTAAACCTCAGAATAAATACTGTAAAAATAAAAAGTTTCTCAAAGATGTATGGGGAAATATTTAACAGTCTAACATATGTGTGTAAATGGAGAAAGGTAAAGGGCAGAAAAAATATTTAAGGAAGTAAAGCCTAGGCTGTCAGCAAAAATAGAATAAGAACCTACAAAAATTCTCTCCACCATAAAATCAATGAGAAAATGGACAAAAAGAAATGCCAGAATCAACAAATTCAGAACTCTGGAAAAATATTGAAAAGTTTGAAGCAATCCAGGGAGCAGTTATTCAAGAAAAATGGTGGGAACTCTATAAGGCCAATCCTCCATAAAAACAGTAAAGACACTGGCAAAAAAAATGGACATAGTCAACTTTAAATGACTTTGGAAATTAACCAAAAGGCTTGCAGCAATCTAAGGAGTATTGAAAAGAAAAAACAGAGTGAAATATTAGTAAGAAAAACAAGCTGTGGGAATGTTTGCTTGCTCTGTTCCCATATAAAATCATGTATCCAACTATTTGTAACAGTTATTAAAAGTCACCAGAAACTGGGACAGGGGTTGGGGGACGTGACAAGTATTCATCAAATAATGAATAAATACATTGTGAGAGTACTTTGTCTTCCCTCGTAAACTGAAATATATTCCAGCTTCTGATGTCTTAAAAATAAGGAATAAAAAGCAAGAAAAATTTCCCTCATCACTGGCTGAATTCCTTTAGCTACTTTCTTACCTCTATCTTCTTTACTGACAACTTTTTACCACCTGTTTAGAATGGCTGCTTCTCTGTTTCCACTCATTTCTCAACCCCCCCCCCCCACTCAGTCTGGTTTCTGCCCACTCACTTTACTGAAATGGCTCTTACTAAGTTAACTGAAGGCCTTCATGTTAAAGTCAATAGAAACTTGAAATACAGTGTGGTATTGATGCCGGGGTTCTTGTTCACGAAGCCAAAGAATGAGCTTAGCAAACAGGCAAGGTAGGAGAGCAAGGTACAGGCTTTTATTTAGAAATAAAGTGATAGGACAGAGCTCCCGGCTCATGCCAGGAGGGGACAAGAGAGTCCGGTGTGCTGCGTTGTCTAGGGGGTTTTGTAGGCAGATTGGGGTTTTTTGAGAACATGAAAAAAAGGCTTAGGGGTGTGGACTTGTGCCACTTGCCCTGCCCTCAAGGAGGGCTGGGTTGTTCTCTGCTTGCTAGGGTTGTTTACAGTAAAGTCATGGGTTATACTGTGATACCCTTCCCTATTTGTAAAACCACTCAATCATTCTAGGCCAAGTTGCTCCTGGCCTTTTGACTTTTAACTGCCCTCACTGAAGATGTCTATATTCTTAGTCTGGTATTTTGTTCCTAGAGGATTAGTGTGACCTTGACTTTGCATAATGCTTAACACAGAGTTTCAAAAGGGACTTCTTTGCCCACTGTTATATTGCTGACTGTAAATATCCCACCCTGCTTTTTCCGGAGGCCCTCACCCTACTCTGACTACACCCATGGTCCCTGTCTCAGTATCAACCTCAACAGTATTTCTATATGTTAATTCAAACATTGTCAGTTAGTAATTTAGTAAATATATCTTTTTTTCTTATAAATTAATTTAGGATTTTTTTAGTATTGGACTTAAATAGAGAATATTTTAACATATTCATAAAAATGCAATGTCCTCATAGTATGTTTCACCAATCATTACTGCTAACATCCCTTTCAGGTAATGTGGATTATGTTTTTGAAAATTGAGAACTTAATAAGGTTGATACATTAAATCCTGGACCACAGCAACTTTCTGGATTTAATCCCATTATGCTGTAATTGGATGTATTTTGTATTTATTATATTCAGTGAATAAAGTAATAAAAAAAGGATTAAATGTGTTTACATTCCTCTGAAAAGGGCAAAATGTCTCTTTTTGGCCAACTTTTAGAATGTATATAACCTGAAGCTTTATTAAAATCCAGAATTGCATGTTCAGATTGAAACTGTTCTGTATAAATTGCATTATTGTTCATGCTACTTACCAGATTAAAACCTTTAAGAATGAGCTATCTTCTTTATAAAATGAGATAATGCCTTAAAAATACTTAAGTTTATTCCACCAATTATAATTATGATGATGATTATCTTTTGTAAAGCTGAAGATCTCATCAGATATCACATGCTAAATTGCCATTAAGAAGTCCCGTTTTGTTGTCAGTCTGGACTGGTTCAGCTCACTTGGTCTAGCCATGCTTGGCAGCAAGATAATATTTCTAATTGTTCACTATACCCACCCAACTCAGGTTTCTCTCCTAGAGCAGTATTTGAAGTTTATTTTCCTTTGGGGAGATAATAAAGACAAAAACAAAGATTAGCTGAAAAGAAGCGAATCCATTTCTGATCAAGATAATAAGGGTGATCAGGATCAAGGTAAGGCATGATTTCTGTTCTGTAACACCAAGGTCACCACTCCTAATTCTGGGCAAAATCCTTAGCCAAACAGGATATAGAAATGTTTACAGGCTAGACATGGATTAATTCTTCAGCATTTTGTATTTTTAAATCATTGTTTTCTGATATGTCACTATCACTGTGGGTAAAATTGCAATATTTCCAGAATCTCTCGCCTGGCTTTAGTGCATCTACATATCAATAGGTGCTTCCAAGGAGTGGAAAGAATGAGTCAGTCTCCAAATCAATAGGTATTTCAGGGGGTGGAGAGAAGTGGTCCATCTACATATCAATAGGTAATTACAAGGGCAAGGGTGAGCTAGGTCATATCTGGACAGGAGAGGTTGGGTGGGGCCCTTTCTTCTGCAGCCAGGTTGCAAGAGACAGGGGAGAGCTTAAGTGGATGACTGCTTGTAGGCAATAAACGGTTTCTCTCACTTTATTTCTCCCTTTGACTGATTTCGGTTTCAAAGGTATTTTTCCCCCCTGGAGCTACAAACTCCCAAAGGAAAATTTATTTCCAAGTTCTGAGAAATTCCTCACTACCATCACAATGTATAAATTAATTTCTTCCAATTCTGAAAAATATTTCATGAAGCTACCTCTGATTGTCTAGATATACCTTACTAAAAGCTGCAGTGGGAGAAGTTTCATAGATTGTCCTTTCCTTTATCAGGCAAGATAGTATCTTCCAATTTGAAAGTTAAATTGAAGAGTCAGACCCTATTCTGAAGTAATTTATACTATGATTATTCCCTATGTCATGATAGCAATCCATCCACTGCATGTCTCCCACCAAACAGCAGTAACTCTAACTCAAAATTTTTTATGTACAAAGCTAATCATTTCTGTTTCATTTTGTTTGTTTTTATACTTTTAGCCTTTAATGTTAAACTATAAGTACATTACACTGAGAACTCAATCATGTGTCTATAGCCTACTTTTCAGATCCTGCACACCAATAAAATTGAAGTATTTATTCTATAGTCAAGTCACTGCCCATTTGACTATAATCAATTTAACTACAATCAATTTGTGCCATTCACCTCTACTCCTGTTCTACATAATATAAACGAGCCAGACAGATTAAGGTTTTAGCCCCCAGGTAGATCAGTTATGTGGATGTATGGCCTTGGATATGAGGCCTGACTCCTATAAATTAAATTTCTTCACATGTAGAATGAAAGTGATTATTGGTCCTTCCGCCACTGCCCCAAAGAATTGTTATGAAGACTGAGCAAAACTATACACTAATCATTGTAACTCTGGGGGGGAAATCCTGGAGCAAAATACCTTTGAAACTGAAATCAGTCAAATGGAGAAATAAAGTGGGAGAAACCATTTATTGTCTAAAAGCAGTTGTACACTTCTACTCTCCCATATCTCTTGTGACCCTGCTGGAGAAGGGGCCCAACCCAACCTCCCTGGTCCAGATATGCCCTCTCTCAACCTTGTAATTATCTATTGATATGGAGATGCATTAAAGCCAGGTGAGAGATTCTGGAAATACTGCAATTTTACCCACAATCACTTAGCACAATATCTGGCATATAGTAGGTACTCACTAAATAGTAATAGTTGGTGACTTACGGTGCTAGTGCATAACACTCCTTTTTACATGGAATAACTGGGCCAAGAATTGGAAGACACCAAAAAGTCACTAGATGAACAACAAAGAAGCCTCTTTTTACTGATAATACTAATATTGAAGAATGTAGTTTAGCTGTTTGACAATAATGGGCTCCCTAATGCTGTACTGTAGAATTAAGCAGACTTACCCTAGCCAGTCCTAGGCAACACTGAAAAATTATAGGCTTATTCCTACAAAAGGCATCATGTGAAATTTATGGCATGGAAAAACATAACACAATTCACCCTCTCTATACTCAGCCTCACTACTGAAGGGGAGCAGAATTTGCCAACACAAAATATAACTCTTTGGCATTAGATTATTTGGGGCTGGTTGGTTTGAGAAACTGCTGATACAGGAGAAGCTCTGAAAACTAAGTAGAACTTACCTTTTTGTAAGAGATATTTACATTTATAACGGAAATCTCCATTTGGAAAGGTGTCTCCCTTACTGTCTCAGGAAGAGGATGACTTTACATCTCTAAAAACTCTTACCAACGGAGAAGACAATGCCATAAATATGCCTAACAACCTTACCCTTGTTTACTAACTGCTCTTCCTGGCCAACTGCCACTAATCATGGGTGGAAAGGGAGGGGCCACCCCTAACATCTTTCTTTTGTCTTAAGCTGGAGATGGTATTTGAGGTGGTGGCTTGGGCCATCTCAAGGAGTTAGTTTCCTTGGTCTCTCCCATGTACACAGGAGGAAACCATGTAATTAAGCCACTGTTTATTTATCTCCTGATAATCTTTTTTTACAGGTTGGGGGTGAGGGATACAAGCCAAGAACCTAGAAGGATAGATGAAAAGTTATTTTTTTTCCTTCCTAAATACTAACAACAAAAATAAGGGGAAAGAGAAAAATGTATGCATGTGCTGTTCCTTATACCAAAACTCAGAAATAAGATACCTCACCTTTGTTAAGGAGAAATTCCTGAGTGGATGAGATGCAGGTCCTTTTCCTTCAAGTTCAAGTGTCATCCCATCACAAAATAATTTCTGATCCTTCTCTTCTGGAATACTTTTTATCCTCCCTGAATCTTCTTTGGTCAGAAGTGCGCCCCCCCCCCCTTAAAGCACAAAGAACATTATTTAAGAAATAATCACTATTGATTCTGGCAGGATTCAAGATGACGGCAGGAGAGGTGAGACAGAGAACTCCTCCCAAACCACATATAGCACAAAAATATAGTTAATACAACTAATCCTAAAATAGCAATAGGAAAAAAGGCTGCACCAGACTGCATACACCTGGAGAACAGAGCAGACCTAAGGAAACAGGGTGACGTACAAAAGCCTTGATCCAGCGGGACCCAGGCCCTTCCCCAACCCCAGATCACGGGCGGAAGAGAAATGGAGCAGGCAGGGGTTGGAAGCCCAAGACTGCCAAACACCCATCCCTGGAGATATGATTTGGAGCACAAATCTACATTGGGTGGTGCCCTGGAGGTTGGTGGAGTTGGGGAGCTGGGACAGGCGGAGTGCTTGAGAGACTGAGATTCGGCCATTTGTGGAGGATGGGGATCCACATCCAGCTGCTCTGGGACAAAGGAAAGGCGGGCAGCCTGAGAGGCTTCCTAGCAGCGAAAGGGCTGCTGAGGGGGAGGGATTTGCACAGAGCTTGCTACACAGGAGAAGGGATAGGGGGACAAGGTTGTATGGGTGCACTCTGACCAGCAGATTGGGAACTCTGAGGAGCTTCAGGCACTCCAACTCCCTGTCTGGCTACTCAGCTCTGAGGCCACCTACTATGATACGCAGCCTGCTGTGCCTTCCTCCTGGCCTGCCAACATCAGCTGGCAAACCAGCGGTCACTGGCTGGCATCAGGCCAGCCAGAGGGAGGCCCCGCCTACAAAAGCGAGAGATGCAAAGCAAAGAGGCTTCCACCTGTGTGCTCAGGCCACTGTCTCTGACACTGGAGACAGACACTGCATCCAGGAAGTAGGAAACAGCTCTTCCTCTCACAAGGCACCAGCTCCACTCCCCTATGACCCCCAACCTCACTCTAGGCGCAAGGCAGCTCCAGAGATTAGAGCTTCTGGGCACTAGAGGGTGTCACATAGAAATATGAAACGACAATGGAACCTGGTTCAGACCAAAATCTCAAACCCCAGAAAAAGGGCCATAATGAAAGTGAACTCACCAACCTACCTGAAAGAGAGTTCAAAATAAAAATCATAAACATGCTTACAGAGGTACAGAAAAATATTCAAGAACTCAGGAATGAATTTAAGATGGAGATACAATCATTAAGAAATTCCCTATCTTAAATGAAACACACAATGGAGAGATTTAAAAGCAGATTAGATGTAATAGAAGAGACAGTAAATTGAATAGAAATTAGAGAAGAGGAATACAAAGAAGCTGAAGCACACAGAGAAAAAACAATCCCTAAGATTGAAAGAATATTGAGAGAACAGTGTGACCAATGCAAACGGAATAAGATTCACATAATAGGGGTACCAGAAGAAGAAGAAGGGAAAAAGGGATAGAAGGTGTTATTGAGGAGGTAATTGCTTAAAACTTCTCCAATTGGGGGAAGGAGATTGTTTCTCAAGCCATGGAGATGCACAGGTCTCCCAACACAAGGGACCCAAGGAAGACAAAATCAAGACATATAATCATTAAGATGGCAAAGATCAAGGATAAAGACAGACTTTTAAAAGCAGCTAGATAGAGAAAAAAGATCACATACAAAGGAAAACCCACCAGGCTATCATCAGATTTCTCAACATAAACCTTACAAGCCTAAAGGGTGGAGCATGATGTATTTAATGTAATGAAAAATAAGGGCCTCAAACCAAGAATACTCTACCCAACAAGGTTATCATTTAAATTTGAAGGAAGGATTAAACAATTTTCAGATAAGCAAAAGCGGAGAGAATTTACCTCCCACAAACCACTTCTACAGTGCATTTTGGAGGGACTGCTATAGACAGAAGTATTCCTAAGGGAAAATAACTGTCACCAGGTGAAATAAAACCACAGCAAAGTAGAACAATTAATTACTAAGCAGATGCAAAATAAAATCAAATACCTCCAAAGGCAATCAAGGGAGAGAGAGAGTACAGAATATGATACCTAAGATATAAAGAATGGAAGAGGAAGAAAAAATGAGGAAAAAAAAAGAACGTTTAGGCTGTGTTTGTAATAGCATATTAAGTGAGTTAAATTAGACTTTTAGATAGTAAGGGAATTACCCTTGAACCTTTGGTAACCACAAATCTAAAGCCTGCAATGGCAATAAGTACATACCTATCGAAAATAATCCTAAATGTAAATGGTCTGAATGCACCAATGAAAAGACATAGAGTCACTGAACGGATAAAAAAACAAGACCTGTTTGTATGCTGCCTAAAAGAGACTCCCTTCAAACCCAATGACATACACAGACTGAAAGTGAAGGGAGGGAAAAATATACTTCATGCAACTAATAGGGAGAAAAAAAGAGAAGTTTCAATACTTGTATTAGAAAAAACATACTTCAAAACAAAGAAAGTCACAAGAGACAAAGAAGGATATTACATAATGATAAAGGGTTCAGTCCAACAAGAGGATATAACTATTTTAAATGTCTATGCACCAAACACAGGATCAGCTACATACGTGAAACAAATACTAACAGAATTAAAGGGGGAAATAGAATGCAATGAATTCATTTAAGGAGACTTCAACACACCACTCACTCTAAAGGACAGATGAACCAGACAGAAAATAAGTAAGGGGACAGACACTGAACAACATATTCGAACAGATTGACCTAATGGACATCTACAGAACACTCCATTCAAAAGCAACAGGATACAAATTCTTCTCAAGTGCACATTGAACATTTTCAATAATAGGTCATATACTAAGCCACAAAAAGAGCCTCAGTAAGTACAAAAAGATTTAAATTGTACCAACCAGCTTCTCAGATCACAAAGGTATGAAAATAAA
Organism: Phataginus tricuspis; assembly: GCA_029783875.1. Classification (NCBI taxonomy): domain Eukaryota; kingdom Metazoa; phylum Chordata; class Mammalia; order Pholidota; family Manidae; genus Phataginus; species Phataginus tricuspis. The sequence goes on along the minus strand of JAQQAC010016209.1, from coordinate 128,005,059 downwards.
TATAAATTACACAAAGAAAACAAAAAGCCCACAAACACATGGAGGCTTAATAACATGCTCCTAAATAATCAAGGGATCAGGACCAAATAAAAACTGAGATAAAGCGATATATAGAGACAAATAACAACAATAATTCAACACTGCAAAATCTGTGGGACGCAGTGAAGGCCATACTAAGAGTGAAGTATATTGCAGTACAGGCCTATGTCAGGAAAGAAGAACAATCCCAAATGAACAGTCTAAACTCAAAATTAACAAAACTAGAAAAGGAAGAATAAATGAGGCCCAAAGTCAGTAGAAGGAGGGACATAATAAAGATTAGAGCATAAATAAATAAAATCGAGAAGAATAAAACAATAGAAAGAATCAGTGAAAGCAGGAGCTGGTTCTTTGATAAAATAAAGAAAATAGATAAACCCATAGACAGACGTACCAAGAAAAAAACAGACTCTACACACATAAACAGAATCAGAAATGAGAAAGGAAAAATCACTACAGATACCACAGAAATACAAATAATTATTCGAGAATACTATGAAAAATTATATGCTAATGAACTGGATAACCTAGAAGAAATGGAGAATTTTCTAGAAAAATACAACCTTCCACAGCTGACCCAGGAAGAAGTAGAAAATCTGAACAGACCAATTACCAGGAAGGAAACTGAATTACTAATCAAAAACTACCTAAGAACAAAAATCCCTGGACAAGATGGTTTCACTCCTGAATTTTATCAAACATTTAGTGAAGACCTAATACCCATCCCCCTTAAAGTTTTCCAAAGAGTAAAAGAGGGAATACTTCCTAACTCATTCTATGAGACCAGCATCACTCTAATACCAAAACCAGGCAAAGACACCACCAAAAAAGAAAACTACAGACCAATATCCCTGATGAACACAGATGCAAAAACATTCAACAAAATATTAGCAAAATGAATTCAAAAATACATCAAAAAGATCATCCATCATGATCAAGTGGGGTTCATCCCAGGGATGCAAGGATGGTACAACATTCGAAAATCTATCAAAATCATCCACCACATCAACAAAAAGAAGAACAAAAACCACATGATCATCTCCATAGATGCTGAAAAAGCTTTTGACAAAATTCAACATCCATTCATGATAAAACCTCTAAACAAAATGGGTATAGAGGGCAAGTACTTCAACATAATTAAGGCCATATATGACAAACCCACAGCCAACATTATACTTAACAGAAAAAAAGCTGAAAGCTTTTACTTTAAGATCAGGAACAAGACAAGGATGTCCACTCTCCCCACTTTTATTCAACATAGTTCTGGATGTCCGTTCCATGGCAATCAGACAACACAAAGAAATAAAAGGCATCCAGGTGGCAACGAAGAAGTTAAACTGTCCCTGTTTTCAAATGACATGATATTGTACATAGAAAACTGGAAAGAATACACCCAAAAACTAGTGGAACTAATATGTGAATTCAGCAAAGTGGCGGTATACAAAATTAATACACAGAAATCTGTTGCATTCCTATACATTAACAATGAACTTGCAGAAAGAGAAATCAGGAAAACAATTCCATTCACACTTACATCAAAAAGAATAAAATACCTAGGAATAAACCTAATGAAGGAAGTGAAAGACCTGTACTCTGAAAACTACAAGACACTCCTAAGAGAAATTAAAGAGGACACTAACAAATGGAAATTCATCCCATGCTCTTGGCTAGGTAGAATAAATATTGTCAAAATGGCTATACTACCTAAAGCAATCTACAGATTCAATGCAATCCCTATCAAACTACCAACAGCATTATTCAATGAACTACAGCAAACAGTTTGAAAATTCATATGGAGCCACAAAACACCCCAAAAAGCCAAAGCAATCCTTAGAAGGAAGAATAAAGCTGGGGGATTATGCTCCCAGACTTTAAGCTCTACTACAAAGCCACAGTAATCAATACAATTTGGTACTGGCATAAGAACAGACCCATAGACCAATGGAACAGACTAGAGAGCCCAGATATAAACCCAACCTCATGTGGTCAATTAATATACGATAAAGGAGCCATGGACATACAATAGGGAAATAACAGCCTCTTCAACAGCTGCTGTTGGCAAAACTGGACAGCTAAATGCAAGAGAATGAAACTTGATTATTGTCTGACTCCATATGCAAAGGTAAACTCAATATGGATCAAATATCTGAATGAAAGACATGAAGCAATAAAACTCTTAGAAGAAAACATAGGCAAAAATCTCTTGAATATAAGCATGAGGAACTTTTTCCTGAACGCATCTCCTTGGGTGAGGGAAACAAAATAAAAAAATGAAGAAATGGGACTACATCATGTAAAAAGCTTCTGTACAGCAAAGGACACTATCAGCAGAACACAAAGGCATCTACAGTATGGAAGAATATATTTGTAAATGACATATATGACAAGGGTTAACATCCAAAATATATGAAGAACACATAAGCCTCAAAATCCATAAAACAAATAGCCCTATTAAAAAATGGGCAGAGGTTATGAACAGACAATTCTCCAAATTCAGATGGCCAACAGGCACATGAAAAGATGCTCTGCTCCACATGGCTAATTATCAGAGAAATGCAAATTAAAACCACAATGAGATATCACCTCATGCCAATCAGCATAGCCAATATAGAAAACGATAGGAACAACAAATGCTGGGCGAAGATGTGGAGAAAGGGGAACCCTCTTACACTGCTGGTGGGAATGTAAATTAGTTCAACCATTGTGGAAAGTAGTATGGAGGTTCCTCGAAAAACTCAAAATAGAAATACCATTTAACCCAGGAATCCCACTCTTAGGTATTTACCCTAAGAATGCAGCAGCCCAGTTTCAAAAAGACAGATGCACCCCTATGTTTACTGCAGCACTATTTACAATGGCCAAGAAATGGAAGCAACCTAAGTGTCCATCAGTAGATGAACGGATAAAGATGATGTGGTACATATACACATGGAATATTAATCAGCCATAAGAAGAAAACAAATCCTACCATTTGCAACAACATGGATGGAGCTAGAGGGTATTATGCTCAGTTAAATAAGCCAGGTGGAAAAAGACAAGTATGAAATGATTTCACTCATCTGTGGAGTATAAGAACAAAGAATAAACTTAAGGAACAGACTCATAGAACCCAAGAATGGACTAACAGTTACCAAATGGAAAGGGACTGGGGAGGATGGGTTGGAAGGGAGGGATAAGGGGGAAAAGGGGCATTATGATTAGCACACATAATGTAGCAGGGTGGCATGGGGAAGGCAGTATAGCACAGAGAAGACAAGTAGTGATTCAATAGCATCTTACTATGCTGATGGACAGTGACTGTAATGGGGTATGTGGTGGGGACTTGATAATGGTGGGAATCCAATAACCATAATATTGCTCATGTAATTGTATATTAATGATACCAAAATAAAATAAAATAAAATAAAATACAGGATTTGGCAGAATTCAACACGAATTCATGATTTAAAATTTTTTCAGCATATTGAAAATAGAACTTCCTCTGTCTCAGGAAAGATATCTAACAAAAAAAGAAAAAAATAATCACTATCATTGATACCTCTATTATTATTATTGATGCCTATATATTATTATTACTACTGTTCATCCATTTATGCAACAATTATTTCTTGATCACACTCAATGTATCAGGCCATGTGCCAAGTGCTGGTTAACATAGTTCCTATCCTCCTGGAGCTTAAAAGCTGGTTGGGAGATGGACAATACTATTGACATTTGAGCAATATAGGTTTGAACTGCATGGATCTACATACATGCAGATTTTTTTCTATGATTTTATTGAAAAAATTTTTGGAGATTTGTGACAATTTGAGAAAACTCTTTTCTCTAGTTCACTTTATTGCAAGAACACAGTATATAATTCATATAACAAATGAAATATGAGTTATCTGACTATATCTGTTATTGGTAAGGATCCTGGTCAATAGTAGTTAAGTTTGGAGGGAGTCAAAAGTTACACATGGATTTCCAACTGCCAGGGGTGGGGTACAAATTGGTGCCCCAGCCTCACATTGTTCAAAGATCCACTTTAATTTCCTTGAGGCCATGATCTGTATTTGTTCTCTTCTTTGTAGCCCCTTGATTCCTAATATTTTCTCAGTAAATTTCATGGAATGACCAAATGAATAGTTCACGATAAGAGTCACTCTCTGCCTCAGTACTAGAAGACCAAACAAAAGCAAACAAATTATCTCTTTTTGAAGTGTCATATTTGAAATTAATAAGTACTCAATTTACACTTGAAGTATTTGAAATACTTAGTGATTATGCAGAACATGTTCACATACAAAATATGAACTGTTAATAAACACAACTAAATTTCACTAATATAATGACATTTATACACAAACAAAGCATTTGATTTAACAATTCCTACTCAGAACCAGCTGGCATATTCTTAGAGATAAAAGGATATCAGTAACCTGTGGGACTTCTGGGAATATGGTGGCAGGAGCAAGGCAGTAGAAATCTCCTCCCAAAACTATATATATTTGTGAAAATACAACAAATACAACTATTCCTAAAAGAGAGACCAGAAGATACAATACAACACCAGGCTAGAGCTATATCTGCGAGAATTCAGTGCCTCACGAAGTGGGTAAGATACAAAGCCACGACCCGGCGGGACCTGAGCACTCCCGCACCCCAGCGCACTGGCAGGAGGAAAAGAATCAGAGCAGGGAGGGAGTGGAAGCATAGGCCTGCCAAATAACCAGCCCTGGTGATCTGCGCCGGGAGCACTGACACACATCACATGGTGCATCGGAGATTACAAAAACAGAAGTGCAGGATCTGAGACGTAGACTGCAAGTGGGTCCTCTCAGCTGGCTCCCCGGGACAAAATAAAAGCGCACGCTTTTAAAAAAGTCTTAACAAGACAAGGGCCCAACAGCAGAACAAAATCGTCCCAGCGCACTCGGCCAAACAGGCTGGAAGTCTTGGGGAATTTCGGACAGCCTAGCCGGTGGCCAGGCAAAGCAGCTGCACTGAGGCTTCCCACAGACATCAGCAGCCTGCCATTCGTTCCCCCCACCATGCCAGAGCTGCAAAGGGTCTGGCAGAGTCACCACTGCTGCAGAACAGCGGAGGAGTGGCCCCACCCACAGCAACTTCACAGAATCACCTCCCAACTGGTGCACAGCTAAGTGGAAAGAGCCCCAGAACCAGGTTCAGAAGGCACCAAGGGGACAAGAATGCACCCAACGAGACTGCAAACCCCGCAGTGCTATAGGCTAAGAGGAGGCAGCCTGCACACAGGCAGCTTAGGGGATTATCCCAGAGACTGCCTCCCGCTGTGCTGGAAAACACCTAAGGTCCCTGAGAAGGGCAAGGAGAACAACAAGTAGGAAGGAACTTTGTTCTCCCAGTTGACACATGTGGCCCCTGCGAGTGACCACTTCTATCACCATGAAAAGACAGAGGAGTATGGTACAGACAAAGCTTACCCTGACAACCCCAGAGAAGGGGCCTGATGGGATAGACTTATACAATCTTCCTGAAAAATAATTCAGAATAAAAGTCATAACCATGCTGATGGATTTACAGAGGAATATGCAAGAGCTAAGGGAAGAAGTGAGGAAAGACAATGCAGAAATGAGACAAGCGATCGACGGACTTAGGAGCAGACTGGATGAGGTGCAAGAGACTGTTAATGGAATAGAAATCAGAGAACAGGAATGCAGAGAAGCTGAGGCAGAGAGAGATAAAAGGATCTCTAGGAATGAAAAAATATTAAGAGAACTGTGTGACCAATCCAAACAGAACAATATTCACATTATAGGAGTACCAGAGGAAGAAGAGAGAGAAAAAGGGATAGAAAGTGTCTTTGAAGAAATAATTGCTGAAAACTTCCCCATGCTGAGGAAGGAAATAGTCTAGGAAGCCCACAGATCTCACAACACAAGGGACCCAAGGAAGACAACACCAAGACACATAATAATTAAGATGGCAAAGATCAAAGATAAGGACAGAGTATTAAAGGCAGCTAGAGAGAGAAAAAAGATCACCTACAAAGGAAAACCCATCAGACTATCATCAGATATCTCAACATAAACCTTGTAGGCCACAAGAGAATGGCATGACATATTTAACATAATGAAACAGAAGGGCCTTGAACCAAGAATGTTGTTTCCACGATGATTATCATTTAAATTGGAGGAAGGGATTAAACAATTCCCAGACAAGCAAAAGCTGAGGGAGTTTGTCTCCCATAAGCCACGTCTACAGGATATCTTAAAGAGACTGCTCTAGATGGAAGCACTCCTAAGGCTAAAAAGATGTCAGCAAAGAAATTAAAATCATAGCAAAGAAAGCAGACCATCCAAATACTAACTAAAGGCAAAAAATAAAACACCTAGTATATAAAGAATGGAGGAGGAAGAATAAGAAGGGAGAGAAATAAAGAATCATCAGACTGTGTTTATAATAACTTAACAAGAAAGCTAAGTTAGACTGTTAGATAGTAAAGAAGCTACCCTTGAACCTTTGGTAACCATGAATCTAAAGCTAGCAATGGCAATAAATACATATCTATCAAAAATCACCCTAAATGTAAATGGATTGAATGCACCAATCAAAAGACACAGAGTAATAGAATGGATTAAAAAACAAGACCCATCTATATGCTGCTTACAAGAGACTCACCTCAAACCCAAAGATACACACAGACTAAAGGTGAAGGGATGGAAAAAGATATTTAATGCAAACAACAGGAGAAAAAAGCAGGTGTTGCAGTACTTGTATCAGAGAAAATAGACTTCAAAACGAAGAAAGTAGCAAGAGATAAGGAAGGACATTACATAATGAAAAAGGGGTCAGTCCAACAAGAAGATATAACCATTTAAAATATATGTGCACCCAACACAGGAGCACCAACACATGTGAAACAAATACTAACAGAATTAAAGGAGGAAATAGAAGGTAATGCATTCATTTTAGGAGACTTCAACACACCACTCATTCCAAAGGACAGATCAACCAGACAGAGAGTAAGTAAATACACAGAGGCACTGAACAACACACTAGAACAGATGGATCTAACAGATATCTACAGAACTCTGCACCCAAAAGCAGCAGGAAACACATTCTTCTCAAGTGCACATGGAACATTTTCCAGAATAGACCACATACTAGACCACAAAAAGAACCTCAGTAAATTCAAATATATTGGAATTCTACCAACCAACTTCTCAGATAACAAAGGTATAAAACTAGAATTAAATTGTACAAAAAAAAAACACAAAAAGGCTCACAAATACATGGAGACTTAACAGCATGCTCCTAAATAATCAATGGATAAATGACCAAATTAAGACAAAGATCAAACAATATATGGAGACTAATGACAACAATAACACGAAGCCGCAACTTCTGTGCGATGCAGCAAAGGCATTTCTAAGAGGAAAGTATATTGCAATTCAGTCTTATTTAAAGAAGGAAGAACATTCCCAAATGAATAGTCTAAAGACACAATTACTGAAATTGGAAAAAGAAGAACAAATAAGGCCCAAAATCACCAGATGGAGGGACATAATAAAGATCAGAGAAGAAATAAATAAAATTGAGAAGAATAAAACAATAGAAAAAATCAATGAAATCAATAGCTGGTTCTTTGAAAGAATAAACAAAATAGATAAACCCCTAGCCAGACTCATTAAGAGAAAAAGAGAATCTACACACATAAACAGAATCACAAATGAGAAAGGAAAAATAACGACGGACCCCACAGAAATACAAAGAATTATAAGAGAATATTATGAGAATCTATATGCTAACAAGCGGGAAAACCTGGAAGTAATGGACAACTTCTTAGAAAAATACAACCTTCCAAAACTGACCAAACAAGAAACAGAAAAACTAAACAGACCAATCACCAGCAACGAAATTGAATCGGTAATCAAAAAACTACCCAAGAACAAAACCCCGGACCAGATGGATTCACCTCCGAATTCTACCAGACATACACTGAAGAAATAACACCCATTCTCCTTAAAGTTTTCCAAAAAATAGAAGAGGAGGGAATACTTCCAATCTCATTCTATGAAGCCAGCATCACTCTAATACCAAAACCGGGCAAAGACCTCACCAAAAAAGAAAATTACTGACCAATATCCCTGATGAACATAGATGCAAAAATACTCAACAAAATATTAGCAAACTGAATTCAAAAATACATCAAGAGGATCATACACCATGATCAAGTGGGATTCATCCCAGGGATGCAAGGATGGTACAACATTCGAAAATCCATCAATATCATCCACCACATCAACAAAAAGAAGAACAAAAACCACATGATCATCTCCATAGATGCTTAAAAAGCATTTGACAAAATTCAACATCCATTCATGATAAAAACTCTCAACAAAATGGGTATAGAGGGCAAGTACCTCAATATCATAAAGGCCATATATGACAAACCCACAACTAACATCATACTTAACAGCGAGAAGCTGAAAGCTTTTCATCTAAGATCGGGAACAAGACAGGGATGCCCACTCTCTCCACTGTTATTCAACATAGTACTGGAGGTCCTAGCCACAGCAATCAGACAAAACAAAGAAATGCAAGGCATCCAGATTGGTAAAGAAGAAGTCAAATTGTCACTATTTGTGGATGACATGATATTGTACATAAAAAACCCTGAGGAATCCACGCTAAAACTACTAGAACTAATATCTGAATTTTGCACAGTTGCAGGATACAAAATCCATACACAGAAATCTGTTGCTTTCCTATACACTAACGATGAGCTAACAGAAAGAGAAATCAGGAAAACAATTCCATTCACAATTGCATCCAAAAGAATGAAATACCTAGGAATAAACCTAATGAAGGAAGTGAAAGACGTATACCCTGAAAACTACAAGACACTCCTAAGAGAAATTAAAGAGGACACTAACAAATGGAATTTCATCCCATGCTGTTGGCTAGAAAGAATAAATATTGTCAAAATGGCTATACTACCTAAAGCAATCTACAGATTCAATGCAATCCCTATCAGAATACGAATAGCATTCTTCCATGAACTGGAACAAATAGTTCTAAAATTCATATGGGACCACAAAGGATCCTGAATAGCTGAAACAATCCTGAGAAGGAGGAATAAAACAGGGGGAATTATGCTCCCTGACTTCAAGCTCTACTACAAAGCCACAGTAGTCTAGAGAATTTGGTACTGGCACAAGAACAGACCCACAGAGCAGTGGAGCAGAATAAAAAATTCAGACATTAATGTAAACACATACAGTCAATTAATATATGATAAAGAAGCCTTGGTTATACAATGGGGAGATGACAGCTTCTTCAACACCTGGTGTTGGCAAAACTGGACAGCTACATGTAAGAGAATGAAACTGGACCACTGTCTAACCGCATACACAAAAGTAAACTCAAAATGGATCAAAGACCTGAATGTAAGTCATGAAACCATAAAACTCTTAGAAAAAATCAGGCAAAAATCTCTTGGACATAAAAATGAGTGATTTCTTCATGAACATATCTCCCCAGGCAAGGGAAACAAAAGAAAAAATGAACAAGTGGGACTATATCAATCTGAAAAGCTTCTGTACAGCAAAGGACGCCATCAGTAGAACAAAAAGACATCCTACAGTATGGGAGAATATATTCATAAATGACGTATCCGATAAGGGGTTGACATCCAAAATATATAAAGAACTCACGCCCCTTAACAAACCAAAAGCAAATAATCCAATTAAGAAATGGGCAGAGGACATGAATAGACACTTCTCCAAAGAAGAAACTCAGATGGCCAACAGGCACATGAAAAGATGCTCCACATCGCTAATCATCAGAGAAATGCAGATTAAAACCACAATGAGATATCACCTTACACCAGTGAGGATGTCTAACATCCAAAACACAAACAACAACAAATATTGGCGAGGATGTGGAGAAAGAGGAACCGTCCTACACTGCTGTTGGGAATCCAAATTAGTTCAAACATTGTGGAAAGCAGTGTGGAGGTTCCTCAAAAAACTCAAAATAGATATACAATTTGACCCAGGAATCCCATTCCTAGGAATTTACCCTAAGAATGCAGCAGCCCAGTTTTAAAAAGACAGATGCACCCCTATGTTTATCGCAGTACTATTTACAATAGCCAAGAAATGGTAGCAACCTAAGTGTCCAACAGTAGATGAATGGATAAAGAAGAAATGGTACATATATACAATGGAATATTATTCATCCATAAGAAGAAAACAAATCCTACCATTTGCAACAACATGGATGGAGCTCTAGGGCATTATGCTCAGTGAAATAAGCCAAGTGGAAAAAGACAAGTATCAAATGATTTCACTCATATGTGGAGCATAAGAACAAAGAAAAAAAAACTGAAAGAAAAAAACATCAGCAGACTCACAGAACCCGAGAATGGACTAACAGTTACCAAAGGGAAATGGACTGGGGAGGATGGGTGGGAAGGGAAGGATAAGGGGGAAAAAGGGGCATTATGATTAGCAGACATAATGTCGGGGCGGCACGGGGAGGGCTGTACAACTCAGAGAAGACAAGTAGTGACTCTACAGCATCTCACTACGCTGATGGACAGTGACTGTAATGGGGCTGGTGGGGGGGACCTGATCAAATGGGGAGTTTAATAACCATAATGTTGCACATGCAATTGTAGATTAATGATACCGAAATAATAAAAAAAGATATCAGTAACCTAATAGATGAGAAAATCATTGGATAAATCACTGCATTAGAGCTTGCAGGCAAATCCAACAATCGGAGCAGTCTCACAATTTACAACTTGATGTAAAAAAAGTCTACAAGATAACTGTTGGAAGTCAAAATCATGTCCAGTGTTGTAAAAATAGAGTAGATCTCCTGCAATATAAAAATGATCCAAGCACATTTATTTTCACAATAAAACAATCTTCACCACTCAGACTTTAGGGACATATGCTTTGAGTAGTCAAACTTATTAAAATGTATTTTCCTGGGCTTCATCCCCAAAAATTAGAATAAGATTTCTTCAGCTTGGGAAAAGACCCATATATTTGGATTTTATAGGAATGGGGGATTCTTGTGCAAGTGGTTACTGGACCATACACTATGAGAGATACTATTCTAGATTAAGAATAATTTTCCAGACATCTAGGAAAATTAAATTTCAGATTGCTCCTTCTGAACTTAAAATAAAACTCTATTATATGTGGGCTTTATGACAAAGAGTATTACCAAAGATAAAGAGGAACTTTTCATAATGATAAAGGGGAAAATCCATTAGGATGACCTAACAGTTATTCTGTTCTGTACATAATAACAAAATTATTCTCAAAATAGATGCAGCAAAAACTGACAGAATTAAAGGAAGAAATAAACATTACCTAAATCATAGTAGAAAATTTTAACATCTTTCTCTCAACAAGTGATAGAAAAATCACACAGAAAGTTAGTGAATTCGTAGAAGATTTAACATTATTGACCACTTAACCTAATTGCTATGTATACATTATGCCTAACAAGGGCAGAATGTACATTCCTTCATATTTACATTGTAAATTCACCAAAACAGGCCATATGTTGGACAAATATCAATAAATTCAAAAGATCAACACATTGCAGAGTGTATTCCACGACGAGAATTAAATTAGCACTACAAAATATTTTCAAATTAAACAACATATATCTAAATAATTTGTGAGTCAAGCAAGAAATTACACAACTAAAGTATAAAACATTTTGAGTTGAGTGGTATTAAAAATAATACACATCAAACTTTTTGCAATATAGTTAAAGCAGCACTTATTGGGGACACTTCAGAACTCAAATGCTTACATTGGAAAAGAAAAAAATTAAAATCAATGAAAAAATATTCTACATTAAAAACAATTTTAAAAAGAGGAAAGTATGCTGAAAACAAGTAGGAAAAAAGAAATAATAAAAAGCATACATTGGTGATATAGAAAATTAGCAAACAATGGAGAAAGTAAAACGAAAAACTAGTACTTTAAAAAGATCAACAAAATTGACAAACCCCACAGCTATACTGATCAAGAAATAAAGAGAAAGAACACAAGATGATATTATAAACAAATTCATTCCAGAAAATGAAAGTTTTGGTGGATGCAAAAGATATTTGAAATATTCAAATTTCAGAAAATAACATAAGAATAGAAAATCTGATTGTATCTGGTAAAGAAATATAATTTATCAAAACCTTCACACAAAGACAATCCAGGCCCAGATGGTTAACTTGGGAATTCTACCAAACTTTAAAGGAAGAAATCTTACACAAATCCTTACGGAAAATAGAATAGCACAAAACCAAAACATTTCATTAAGCCAGCACAAACCTGTCATCCAAACCAGACAATGACATTGAATTTCATAATGTCCATCATGAACATAGGTGCAAATAAATCCAAATCCAAAATCCAATATATGAAATGGAAAACGTGACTAAATATGTTGTATCCCAGTAATACAAGGTGAGCTAAACACTCAACAACTAATCAATGTAAATGAAGTACATATTAGCAAAATAGAGGAGAAAAATATGTTCTGGTTAATAGACACACTCATTCATAATTTTTAAAAAATACTCAGCAACATGAGAATAGTGGGGACTTAATTCAATAAGGGACATCTCTGAAAAACTTACAGCTAACATCTAATGTTAATGAAGAAAAACTGAATGATTTCTTCATAAAATTGTAATTGAAGCAAAGATGACTATACTTGCTACTTGTATTCATAGAACAAAAAGGCACGAAGATCAGAAAGGAAGAAGTGAACCAGGCTCAACTACAGGTGATATGATTGTTAATATAGAAAATTCCAAAGATAGTACAGTTTCAACTGCTAGAATTAATAAATGAACTTCTCAAGATTACAGGATACAAAGTTAATATAAACAAATCATTTGTATTTGTACATACCAGCAATAAATGTTTAGAAAATAAAGTTTCTAAAAAACAATTTACAATATCACCAAAAAATAAAACACTTAGGAATTACACTAATAATATATGTCCAAAAACTCTACAATGAAAATTAAAACATTGCTGAAGAAATTATAGAACTCCTAAATAAATAGGGAGATGTACCTTGTCATAAATCAGAAGACTCAGAATTAAGATGTCAATTCTTCCCAAGTTCATTGGTAGATTCAGTGCAATCCAATCAAAATTCCAGTTTTTTAATTTTGTTTTGTATAAATTGACAAGTTGATGCTAAAATTTATATGGAAATGTGAATCACCTAGAAAAGCTAAAGGAATTTTTTTGAAGAAGAATCAAGTTGGGGATTTCCCCCTACTAATTTAAGACTTATTATAAAACTATGGTGAACAAGAGGGAGGGAACAAAGATGGTGGTGTGAGAAGTTAGGTAGAAACATCCCCCCAAAAATACAGCAAATACAACTAATCCTGAAAAAGTGACCTGAAGACTGCAGAACAGATTGCCTACATATGAAGAAGAGAAGACCTCACAGAAAAGGATAAAGTGCCAAAGCCATCATCTGGCGAGACCCAAGCCCTCCCCCAACCCCAGCCCACAGGTGGGAGGAAAAGTAATGGAGCAGGGAGGGAGTAGAAACCTAGGACCGCTGAACACCCAGCCCTGGAGATCTGCTCTAGGAGCATGAATTCATGTTACATGGTGCTCTGGCAATTAGTGAGGTTGGAAAGCAAAGACAGGCAGAAACTCAGAGAGGCTCAGATTCCAGCTGCTTGTGGAGAACAGGTATGTACTACCAGCCACCCTGGGACAAAAGAAAGGCAGGCAGTTTAAAAGACTTCCAAGCAGCATGAGGGGAGCTAAAGGAGCAAAGATTACATGCTCACTGCCCAGGAGAAAGGGCAGGTGGATAAAACCTTCCTGGCATGGTCAGCCCAGCAGGTTGGGAACTCTCAGGAGATTTAGATGCTCCACCCCCCTGGCTGGCAACAAAGCCCTGAGGTCCTCCACTGTGATATGCAGCCTGTGGCTCCTTCCTCCCAGCAGATGCTGGTCCAGCTCACCTGCTGACCTGCCATCACTCCAGGCCTTCTGAAGGGGGGCCCTGCCCACAGAAGCTACAGGGGTATAGCACAGAGGCACCTTCCTGCGCCTATGGCCCACTAGAACTGGTAGGGGAGGCAGGCATTACAGCTGGGAAGGTAGGAAACCCTCCCAGCTGAGCTCTTTCCTCCCAGCAGGTGCTGGTTCTGCTTGCCTGAGAACTCTGCCATTGCTGCACATGCAGGCAGCTCCAGAGGGTATTTTCACTGCATGTACAAACAGCTGACAGCCCACACAGCCCACTACAAGCAAGGCAGAAAGGCACCAGACCCACTGCTTGCCAACAGCTGGGTCTCCTGCACAGGAAATTGAGCTTCTGGGAACTAGAGTGTACTGCCTATTCAAAGTTATTATTCCATAGGAAACACTAAAAAAAAATGAAGTGGCAAAGGAATTTGGTCAAAACTATATTACAAGAAAAAACGCCAGAAAGAAGGCATAGTGAAACTGGAATCATCAACCTTATTGATAAAGATTTCAAAATAAAAGTCATAAACATGCTCACAGAGCTTTAGAAAAATATTCAATATCTCAGGGAGGACTTCAACAGACAGGAACTGAAAAATACAGTATCTGAAATGAAACATAAAATGGAGGGATTTAAAAGTAGATTAGATGAGGTAGAGGAGGTGGTAAATTAAATAGAAATAAGAGAACAGGAAAACAAAGAAGATGAGGCACAGAGAGAGTAATGAAAGAATAATAACAGAGATGTGTGACCAATCCAAATGGAACAATATTTGCATTATAGATGTACCAGAAGAAGAAGAAGAGAGAAAAGGGGATAGAAAGTCTATCCTTTGTTGAAAAGTTCCCCAATCTGGGGAAGGAAATAGATAGGTCATGGAAGCACAAAGATCACACAACAAAAGGAACCCTAGGAAGACAACACCAAGACCTATAATTAAAATGGCAATGATCAAGACAAGGAGAAAGTACTGAAAGCAGATAGAGAAAAAATTTCATTTATAAAGAGACC
The DNA here is from genome assembly GCA_029783875.1 of Phataginus tricuspis. Taxonomy (NCBI): domain Eukaryota; kingdom Metazoa; phylum Chordata; class Mammalia; order Pholidota; family Manidae; genus Phataginus; species Phataginus tricuspis. The sequence continues at coordinate 127,990,008 of JAQQAC010016209.1, read as the reverse complement.
CCATCAGGCTATCAGCAGACTTCTTAGCAGAAAACTTTCAGGCCAGAAGGGAGTGGCATGATATATTTAATGCAATGAAACAGAACGGCCTCCAACCAAGAATACTCTACCCTGCAAGGTTAAAACTTAAATTAGAAGTAGGGATTAAGCAATTTCTAGATAAGCAAAAGTTGAGGGAATTCACTACCACCAAACCATTTCTACAAGATCTGTTAAAGGGATGCTCTAAATGGAAATTCTCCTAAGGCTAAATAGCCATCACCAGAAAAAATGAACCCACTGTAAAGGTAGTAGGCATTTTAATTACTAAGCAAATACAAAATGAAATCAACTACTCACAAAGTTAGTCACAGGATACAAAAAAAAATACAGAATATAACACGTAATATATAAAGAGTTGAGGAGGAAGAAGAAGGGGAGGAAAAAATAACCTTTAGGTTGTGTTTGAAATGGAGTAATAAGTCATTTAAGATAGACTGTTAGATAGTAAGAAAGCTACACTTGAATTTTGGTAACCACAAATCTAAAGTTTACAGTGGCAATAAGTACATATCTATCAATAATCACCTTAAATGTAAATAGATGAAAAGCACAAATAGAGACATAGAGTAGCAAAATGGATATGGAAACAAGACCCATCTATATGCTGCCTACAAGACACTCACATCAAACCCAAAGACATACACAGACTAAAAGTGAAGAGATAGAAAATGACATTCCATGCAAATAATAGGGAGAAAAAAGCAGGAGTTACAGTACTTATATCATACAAAATTGATTTCAAAACAGAAAAAGCAAGAAGAGACAAAGGACATTACATAATGATAAGGGGGTCTGTCCAACAAGAGGATATAACCATTACAAATATCTATGTACCCAATATAGAAGCACCTAAATGTGTGAAACAAATACTAACAGAATTAAAGAGACAACACGTTCATATTAGGACAATTCAACACAACACTTACACCAAAAGACAGATTGACCAGACACAAAATAGTAAGGAGACAGAGGCACTGACCAATACATTAGAACAGATGGAACTAACAGACATCTACAGAACACTCCACCCAAAAGCAGCAGGATACATATTCTTCTCAAGTGTACGTGGAATGTTTTCCATAATTGAGCACATACTAGACCATAAAAAGAACCTTAATAAATTCAGAAAGATTGAAATTGTACCAACCAGCATCTCAGACCACAAAGGTATGAAACTAGAAATAAATTACAGAAAGAAAACCAAAAAGCCCACAAACACATGGAGGCTAAACAACATGCTCCTGAATAATCAGTGGATCAATGACCAAATAAAAACAGAGATCAAGCAATATATGGAGACAAATGAAAATAACAACTCAATGGCCCAAAACCTGTGGGATACAGCAAAGGCAGTTCTAAGAGAAAAGTACATAGCAATACAGGCTTACCTCAAGAAACAAGAACAATCCCAAATGAACAGTGTAAACTCACAATTAATGAAACTAGAAAAAGAAGAACAAATGAGGCCCAAAGTCAGTAGAAGGAGGAACATAATAAAGATCAGAACAGAAATAAATAAAATTGAGGAAAATAAAACAATAGAATCAATGAAACCAGAGCTGGTTCTTTGAGAAAATAAACAAAATAGATAATTCCCTAGGAAGACTAACCAAGAAAAAAAGAGATTGTACACACATAAACAGAATCAGAAATGATAAAGGAAAAATCACTACAGACACCACAAAAATACAAAGAATTATTAGAGAATACGGTGAAAAATCATATGCCAATAAATTGGATAACCTAGAAGAAATGGACAACTTCCTAGAAAAATACAACTTTCCAAGGCTGACCCAGGAAGAAACAGAAAATCTGAACAGACCCATTACCAGCAATGAAATTGAATTGGTAACCAAAAAACTACCTAAGAACAAAAATCCCTGGACCAGATGGCTTCACCGCTGAATTTTATCAAATATTTAAGAGAAGACCTAACACCCATCCTCCTTAAAATTTTACAAAAAGTAGAACAGGAGGGAATACTTCCAAACTTATTCTATGAGCCCAGCATCACTCTAATACAAAAAAAAAAACAGTCAAAGACAAGGCAAGAAAAGAAAATTACATACCAATATCCCTAATGAGCATAGATGCAAAAATACTCAACAAAATATTAGCAAACTGAATTAACAATATATCAAAAGATCATCCATCATGACCAAGTTGGATTTATTCCAGGGATGCAAGGATGGTCCAATATTGGAAAATCCAGCAATATTATCCACCACATCAACAAAAAGGACAAAAATCACATAATCATCTCCATAGATGCTGAAAAAGCATTTGACAAAATTCAACATCCATTCATGATAAAAACTCTCAACAAAATGGGTAGAGAGGGTATGTATCTCCACATAATAAAGGCTATATATGACAAACCCACAGCCAACATCATACTTAACAGTGAAAATCTAAAAGCTTTTCCTCTAAGATCGGGAATAAGACAAGGATGCTCACTGTCTCCTGTTTTATTCAACATAATACTGGAGTTCCCAGCTGTGGCAATCAGACAACATAAAGAAACGAAAGGCATTCAGATTGGTATGGAAGAAGTTAAACTGTCACTGTTTGTAGATGACATAATATTATACATAGAAAACCCCGAGGGCTGCACCAAAAAAAATTATTAGAATTAATAGCTGAATTCAGCAAAGCTGTAGGATATAAAATTAACACATAGAAATCTGTTGAATTCCTATTAACTAACAACAAATTAGCATAAAGAGAAATCAGGAAAACCACTCTATTTACAATGGCATCAAAAGGAATAATATACCTAGAAATAAACCTAACCAAGGATGTGAAAGATCTATACCTTGAAAACTACAAGACACTCTGGAGAGAAATTAAAGACACCAATAAATGTAAATACATCCCATGCTAATGGATAGGAAGAAGTAATATTGTCAAATGACCATCCTGCCTAAAGCAATCTACAGATTCTATGCAATCCCTATCAAAATACTGACAGGATTCTTCAACTAAAAGTCTTATGGAACCACAAAAGACCCCGAATAGCCAAAGCAATCCTGAGAAGGAAGAATAAAGCTGGGGGGAGTACGCTCCCTGACTTCAAGCTCTACTACAAAGCCACAGTAATCAAGACTATTTGGTACTGGCACAAGAACAGACCCACAGACCAGTGGAACAGATTAGAGAGCCCAGATATAAATCCACACATAGATGGTCAATTAATATACAATAAAGGAGCCATGGATATACAATAGGGAAAACACAGCCCCTTCAAAAACTGGTGTTGGCAAAACTGGACAGCTACATGTGAAAGGATTTGTACTGTTTGGGGAAGCAAAGATGTAAGTAATGAATAAATCATTAAAAAGGCAGTAAGCTAGATATCAGATGTTCTTTGATTCATTTGAGTTAATTCCTCTTTCTCAGGCTTTCTAACTTTGAAGTGAGCCTTGGTTATCCTTATCAAAAATCCCACAGCTGCTGCCTAGATACACAATAAAAGGCTATTATCATTGTATAATTATAGCCCAAGGGATGTTTTATATATGCATATACATACATATATATGTATGCACATACAAAGTGGGCATATAAACTTATCAGTTGGACTATATTATATTTATAATATAACATATATTATAATTCCCTTCCCAAATTGAAATTTCTCCAGTATTCCCTTTTCCACTAACATACACCAATATGATGTGAGAAACAGGCATTCAACACTTGATTTTATTTCCTAAATATCTTGTATATCTCTGAATTGCTCTCCAACTTCTTTACCAGAACCCCAGGCTATGCCCATGTGATCTCTCAGCTCTACTACTCATACAGGTGCTATGGAACCAGAAATCAGCTAGGTGGATTCTGAAGAGGAGCAATAGTCGTCATTGTCATCAAAGCTTGGAGAAGTGACATGTATGGCGATTGATACCTTTCTCTCCTCTCTCTTCTCTCCCTTTCTCACCCTCCTCTCTCCCCTCTACATGCCATGCTCCCTTCCCTCACAACCTTGCCCCTAGGACAGCCCTCATTCATGGAGCAGTGCAGGGCTGGTGCTGAAAATCCAATAGAACCCATACTGACTTTCTAGAAGAACCATGGAAAGGAGCCCCAGCAAGGTGGGAAGCAAGGGAGAAATACAGGGAAGCAGGCCAAAAGCACAGAAACCCTTAACTGTGTGCATGAAAACACACAAATCAAATTACACATGCTAGTACAAAGCCAATGCAATGCAGCAAAGGCTAACAGAGCTGAAATTATATTTGAATCACCCATAAAAGTCTCATCGTAAACCATGAAGCAAGCATCGATAATAGAAAGGATTTTTTATAGCTCAGTAACAGCAAAACAAACATCCCAATAAAAATGGCAAAAGATTTAAATAGGCACTTGACAAAGTAATATACAAATGGCCAATAAGCACATGAAAAGATGCTACACATAATTAGTTATTGTGGAAATGCAAAGTAAACCACAACAATACTTCACTACACAACTTTACAATGGGTAGAATTGGAAAGACTGACAATACCAAGTGTTTATGAGAGTAACTCTCATACACTGCTCATAAGATGTCTGCAAAACAGGTGCACAGTTTTGTTTTTTATAGAGTTAAACACGTATGTAGCATGAACCTTGAAGGTACTGAACAAACAAAAGTGCAAACATATGACGATACAAAGCCTGTACATGAATGTTCATAACACCTTTATTTTTCATGGTCAAAATCTAGAAAACAAACAAACAAATACAATGCCCATCAACTATGGTGAAGAGATAAACAATGGTATATCCAGACAGTGTAATACCACTCAGCCATACAAAGGAGTGAGCTACTGATACACAACAAATTGAAGGAATCTTGAAATCTAGATGCTGAGTGATTGAGCCCAGACCAAAAATGTATCAGTATTTTATTATTCCATTTACCAAATATTCTAGAGAGTGAAAATTCATCAAGAGTGATAGCAGATCTTGTGTTGTGGTTGCCCAGAGATGGGTATAGAGGATAGGCAATGAAATGATTCATTATTGAGATTCTTATGACTGTTTCATGATTGAACACACATGAAATTACACATTAAATAAGTGCAATTTGCTATTTGTCAATAGTACCTCAATAACATTGTTTTTAAAAAGTAGCAAATACATAGGCATATATACACATACAAATATGCTATTCAAAACAGGTAAGATGTGCCAATTCACACTGATTATTATGCACTACAGTGCTGTGCTTAAGAGTGATTCTAGAATTATTTGGCTTGGGTACGTAATTATCTTGTCTGAACCTCAGGTTTCTTCTTTGTAGAATAGGAATGAAAATGTTACCTATAAAAAAATAAACCAGTAGTTTCATTGGAGTTAATCTAAAAATCACATTCCTCAATATGACTTACAAAGTCCTGCATGGACTTTCCTCTCCTTATATTTCCAGCTCCATTAACACCATTCCACATTTTACCCCAGACACGTGCCATGTGCTTTTGTCCTTTTGTGTATTAATGCACGTTACAGGTACCTTATCTAAAACACTTGGGACCAATTATTGTGCACAAATCAGAATATTAGATTTCAATAAGTAACACAGAGCATGGATACACATAACATATTACCTAATACCTTAGTGCAGTTTGGAGCAGCAACCTCTAATCAAACACGTGGATATTTGGGTTTAAAACCATATCCACATTTAAATATTTACATTTGGACAAATAGACCATAAAAAGCCTCACATAAATGCCAGTTAAAATTTGCCACTACATTAATTAGGATTAGCTCAACTTTTAAGAGAACTAAGTTTTAAAAATATTTTTTCACAGCTTTAGTAATGTCAGAATTGCCAATAAGAAATTGCCAACCCATCTTTCTTTTGCATGGTATTACTCTCCCCATAGGTCTTCTTTTCTCACTTTATCCCCACCCTAATTGCTAAGTCAATCTTATATGCATATGATCCTAAATGTTTATATCTAGCCTGGAATTCTACTCTGAATATACAAGTGTTTTCTTGGCATTTCTACATAGAAGTCTCATAGATAGCACAAACTTTTCATATTCAAAACTAAGCTCTTGATTTTCTCTGCCCATCCTGTCCTCTTCCCATTTTCATCTGAAAACACGATACCTTCATTCACCCAGGTGCTCAAGCCAAAATCTAGTACCATGCTTGATTTCTCCAGTGGTCTAACTGAAAGGCTGAAGTGTCATCCATCTTCAAAGTGGATCAAGTCCTCAGATTCTCCCTGACTTTTCCTTCTGCCCCATCTCTTCTATCTCCAGTGGGAGAAAGTTCTCTGCTTATTAGAGTTCATGTGAGTGTACTGGACCTGCATGGATAATGTAGATAATTTCCCTATCTTAAAACACATAACCTTATATCTGTTCCTTCAATTATACATAAGCACAATTCCACATATATGAAGTCCCTTTTGTCATGTAAGCTAACGTATTTACAGGTCTGGGGATTAGAGTGTTGACATTTTTGGGGAGCCATTATTTTGTCTACCACCGAGTGTCTGTATTATATACTAATGAATTTTTCCTACTAAATGGGACATTATTAAGAATATATTTAAAGAGATATGTTGGTATTGCAAAGATGATAGTGACAACTAACACTCAATTCTTTGATTGGTTAAGTCCACGCAAAAAAAGCTACATGGGGATGTGGAAGGGGAGGTCTTGAGAAGAGAAAGCATTACAGATTGGGTCAGTTCTCCTAGAAAATTGAATTGGTCTATTTTTATTATTTTGCGATTAGTTTTAGGTTCCTAAAATTTGTACTCGCACAAAATAAAAGGATATTTCAACTTTCATATATAATACAAAAGAAATAGGACTCGTTAATGCTTTTGATTCAAGAACAATTTTTAAGAATTACTGTGTGTGTGTACAAGTCATAATTTGAGAAAGAAGTAAAAAGAAAACAGGAAATACAGACATAGGCTTCTTTTTTTCGTTTTTTTTTTGTTTTGTTTTTTGTTTTGTTTACTTATTTATTTTGGTATCATTAATCTACAATTACATGTGCAATATTATGGTTATTAAACTACCCCCTTCATTGGGTCCCCCCCACCGACCCCATTACAGTCACTGTCCATCAGTGTAGTGAGATGCTATAGAATCACTACTTGTCTTCTCTGAGTTGTACAGCCCTCCCCGTGCCCCCCAACATTACATCTGCTAATCGTAATGCCCCTTTTTCCCCCTTATCCCTCCCTTCCCATCCATCTTCCCCAGTCCCTTTCCCATGGTAACTATTAATCCGTTCTTGGGTTCTGTGAGTCTGCTGCTGTTTTGTTCCTTCAGTTTTTTTCTTTGTTCTTATACTCCACATATGAGTGAAATCATTTCATACTTGTCTTTTTTGGCTTGGCTTATATCACTGAGCATAATACTCTCTAGCTCCATCCATGTTGTTGCAAATGGTACGATTTGTTTTCTTATGGCTGAATAATATTCCATTGTGTATATGTACATCTTCTTTATCCATTCATCTACTGATGGACACTTAGGTTGCTTCCATTTCTTGGCCATTGTAAATAGTGCTGCGATAAACATAGGGGTGTGTATGTCTTTTTCAAACTGGGCTGCTGCATTCTTAGGGTAAATTCCTAGGAGTGGAATTCCTGGGTCAAATCGTATTTCTATTTTGAGTTTTTTGAGGAACCTCCATACTGCTTCCCACAATGGTTGAACTAATTTGCATTCGCACCAGCAGTGTAGGAGGGTTCCCTTTTCTCCACATCCTCACCAACATTTGTTGTTTTTTGGGTTTTGGATGTTGGCCATCCTCACTGGTGTGAGGTGATATCTCATTGTGGTTTTAATCTGCATTTCTCTGATGATTAGCGATGTGGAGCATCTTTTCATGTGCCTGTTGGCCATCTGAGTTTCTTCTTTGGAGAAGTGTCTATTCATGTCCTGTGCCCATTTCTTAATTGGATTATTTGTTTTTTGTTTGTTAAGGTGCGTGAGTTCTTTGTATATTTTGGGTGTCAACCCCTTATCAGATACGTCATTTATGAATATATTTTCCCATATTGTAGGATGTCTTTTTGTTCTCCTGATGGTGTCCTTTGCTGTACAGAAGCTTTTCAACTTGATATAGTCCCATTTGGTCATTTTTGCTTTTGTTTCCCTTGTCTGGGGAATTATGTTCATGAAGAAGTTGCTCATGTTTATGTCCAAGAGATTTTTGCCTATGGTTTTTTGTAAGAGTTTTATGGTTTCATGACTTACATTCAGGTCTTTGATCCACCTTGAGTTTACCTTTGTGTATGGGGTTAGACAGTAGTCCAGTTTCATTCTCTTACATGTAGCTGTCCAGTTTGTCCAACACCAGCTGCTGAAGAGGCTGTCATCTCCTCATTGTATATCCAAGGCTCCTTTATCAAATATTAATTGACTGTATATGTTTGGGTCAATGTTTGGATTTTCTATTCTGTTCCACTGGTCTGTGGGTCTGTTTTTGTGCCAGTACCAAACTGTCTTGATTACTGTGGCTTTGTAGTAAAGCTTGACGTCAGGGAGCATAATTCCCCCTGTTTTATTCCTCCTTCTCAGGATTGCTTTGGCTATTCGGGGTCTTTTGTGGTTCCGTATGAATTTTAGAATTATTTGTTCCAGTTCATTGATGAAAGCTGTTGGTAGTTTGATAGGGATTGCATTGAATCTGTAGATTGCTTTAGGTAGTATAGCCATTTTGACAATATTTATTCTTCCTAGCCAAGAGCATGGGATGCATTTCCATTTGTTAGTGTCCAGTTTAATTTCTCCTAGGAGTGTCTTGTAGTTTTCAGAGTACAGGTCTTTCACTTCCTTCGTCAGTTTTATTCCTAGGTATTTTATTCTTTTTGAAGCAATTGTGAATGGAATTGTTTTTCTGATTTCTCTTTCTGTTAGTTCATCGTTAGTGTATAGGAAAGCCACAGATTTCTGTGTGTTAATTTTCTATCCTGCAACTTTGCTGAATTCAGATATTAGTTCTAGTAGTTTTGGAGTGGAATCCTTAGAGGTTTTATGTACAATATCATATTATCTGCAAATAGTGACAATTTGACTTCTTCTTTACCAATCTGGATGCCTTGTATGTCTTTGTTTTGTCTGATTGCCGTGGCTAGGACCTGCAGTACTATGTTGAATAACAGTGGAGAGAGTGGGCATCCCTGTCTTGTTCCCGATCTTAGATGAAAAGCTTTCAGCTTCTCGCTGTTAAGTATGATGTTAGCTGTGGATTTGTCATATATGGCCTTTATGATGTTGAGGTACTTGCTATCCATACCCATTTTGTTGAGGGTTTTAATCATGAATGGATGCTTAATTTTGTCTAATGCTTTTTCAGCATCTATGGAGATGATCATGTGGTTTTTGTTCTTCTTTTTGTTGATTTGGTGAATGATGTTGATTGATTTTCGAATGTTGTACCATCCTTGCATCCCTGGGATGAATCCCACTTGATCATGGTGTATGATCCTCTTGATGTATTTTTGAATTCAGTTTGCTAATATTTTGTTGAGTATTTTTGCATCTATGTTCATCAGGGATATTGGTCTGTAATTTTCTTTTTTGGTGAGGTCTTTGTCCGGGTTTGGTATTACAGTGATGCTGGCTTCATAGAATGAGTTTGGAAGTATTCCCTCCTCTTCTATTTTTTGAAAAACTTTAAGGAGAATGGGTGTTATCTTTTCTCTATATGTCTGGTAGAATTCAGTGGTGAATCCATCTGGTCCGGGGGTTTCGTTCTTGGGTAGTTTTTTGATTACCGATTCAATTTCATTGCTGGTGACTGGTCTGTTTAGTTTTTCTGTTTCTTGGTTGGTCAGTCTTGGAAGGTTATATTTTCCTAAGAAGTTGGTCATTTCTTCTAGGTTTTCCAGCTTGTTACCATATAGATTCTCATAATATTCTCTTATAATTCTTTGTATTTCTATGGGGTCCATCATTATTTTTCCTTTCTCATTTCTGATACTGTTTATGTGTGTAGAATATCTTTTTCTCTTAATGAGTCTGGCAAGGGGTTTATCTATTTTGTTTATTCTTTCAAAGAACCAGCCTTGGTTTCATTGATTTTTTTCTATTGTTTTATTCTTCTCAATTTTATTTATTTCTTCTCTGATCTTTATTATGTCCCTCCTTCTGGTGACTTTGGGCCTCATTTGTTCTTCTTTTTCCAATTTCAGTAATTGTGCCTTTAGAATATTCATTTGGGAATGTTCTTCCTTCTTTAAATAGCCTAGATTGCAATATACTTTCCTCTTAGAACTGCCTTTGCTGTGTCCCACAGAAGTTGTGGCTTTGTGTTGTTGTTCTCATTAGTTTCCATATATTCTTTGATTTCTGTTTTGATTTGGTCATTACCCCATTGATTAATTAGGAGAATGTTGTTATGTCTACATGTATTTGTGAGTCTTTTTGATTTCTTTCTAAAATTTATTTCTAGTTTTACACGTTTGATCTCTGAGAAGTTGTTTGGTAGAATTTCAATATTTTTGAATTTATTGAGGTTCTTTTTGTGGCCTAGTATGTGGTCTATTCAGGAGAATGTTCCATGTGCACTTGAGAAGAATGTGTATCCTGTTGCTTTTGGGTGTAGAGTTCTGTAGATGTCTGTTAGGTCCATCTGCTCTAGTGTGTTGTTCAGTACCTCTGTGTCTTCACTTATTTTCTGTCTGGTTGATCTGTTTTTTGGAGTGAGTGGTGTATTGAAGTGTCCTAAAATGAATGCATTGCTTTCTATTTCCTCCTTTAGGAAAGGATTTCTATTTACTCCTCTGTTAGTATTTGTTTCACATATGCTGGTGCTCCTGTGTTGGATGTGTATATATTTATTATGGTTATACCTTCTTGTTGTACTGATCCCTTTATCATTATTTAATGTCCTTCTTTATCTCTTGCTTCTTTCTTCGTATTGAAGTCTATTTTGTCTGATATAAGTACTGCAACACCTGCTTTTTTCTCTTCGTTGTTTGCATGAAATATCTTTTTCCATCCCTTCACTTTTAGTGTGTGTATGTCTTTGGGTTTAAAGTGTGTCTCTTGAAGGCAGCATATAGATGGGTCTTGTTTTTTTATCCATTCAGTGACTCTATATCTTTTGACTGGTGCATTCAGTCCATTTACATTTAGGGTGGTTATGAATAGGTATGTACTTATTGGCATTGCAGGCTTGAGATTCGTGGTTACCAAAGATGTAAGGTTAACTTACCTACTATCTAAAAGTCTAACAACTCATTTAATATGCTATTACAAACACAATCTAAAGGTTCTTTTTTTGTTTGTTTGTTTCCTCCTCCATTCTTTATATATTAGGTGTCATATTCTGTACTGCTTGTGTATCCCTTGATTGACTTTGGGGATAGTTAATTTAATTTTGCATTTTCTTAGTAATTAGCTGTTCTATTTTCTTTACTGTGGTTTTATTACCTCTGGTGACAGCTATTAAACTGTAGGAACACTTCCATCTATAGCAGTCCCTCCAAAATACACTGTAGAGATGGTTTGTGGGAGGGAAATTCTCTCAGATTTTGCCTATCTGGGAATTGTTTAATCCCTCCTTCAAATTTAAATGATAATCTTGCTGGATAAAGTAATCTTGGTTCAAGGCCCTTCTGCTTCATTGCATTAAATACATCATGCCACTCCCTTCTGGCCTGTAAGGTTTCTGCTGAGAAGTCTAATGAGAAACTGATGGGTTTTCCTTTGTATGTTATCTTATTTTTCTCTCTGGATGCTTTTAATAGTCTGTCCTTATCCTTGATCTTTGCCATTTTAATTACTATATGTCTTGGTGTTGTCTTCCTTGGGTCCCTTGTGTTGGGAGATCTGCGCACCTCCGTAGCCTGAGAGACTATCTCCTTCCCCAGATTGGGGAAGTTTTCAGCAATCACCTCCTCAAAGACACTTTCTATCCCTTTTTCTCTCTCTTCTTCTTCTGGTACCCCTATAATGCGAATATTGTTCCGTTTGGATTGGTCACATATTTCTCTCAATATTCTTTCATTCTTAGAGATCCTTTTTTCTCTCTGTGCCTCAGCTTCTTTGTATTCCTCTTCTGTAGTTTCTATTTCATTTATCATCTCCTCCACCGTATCCAATCTGCTTTTAATACCGTCCATTGTGTTCTTCAATGATTGGATCTCCGACCAGAATTCATTCCTGAGTTCTTGAATATCTTTCCGTACCTCCATGAGCATGTTAATGATTTTTGTTTTGAACCCCCTTTCAGGGAGAATCATAAGGTCCATATCATTTAAATCTTGCTCAGGAGTTGTATTCATAATTTTACTGTGGACCAGGTTCCTTTGGCGTTTCATATTTGTGTATGGCACCCTCTAGTGCCCAGAAGCTCTACTCTCTGGAGCTGCTTGGCCCCTGAAGCAATGTCGGGGATTGCAGGGGAGTGGTATTGGTGCCTCGGGGGAGGAAAGTGCTGTTTCCTGGTTCCTGGCTGCTATGCCTGTCTCCACTGCCTGAACCAGTGGGCTGAGCACACAGGTATAAGCCTCTGTGCTTTGCGTTTTTAGTTGCTGTAGACAGATCTTCCCTCTGGCTGGCCTAAAACCAGGGAAGGATTTCCAGGTTTGCAAGCCCGGTGGGGCTGGCCAGGTGAAAGGTGCACTAGTCTGCTTGTCACAGAAGGGGTTCTTGGAGCTGTGTAGGCAGCCAGGGAGCTGGCACACCTGAAGATCAAGAAAACTCCCAATCTGCTGGGCAGAGTGCACCCGGACAATTTTGCCTACCTGTCCTTTCTCCTGAGCAGTAAGCTCTGTGCAATCCTTGCCCCTTTAGCAGTCCTCTTGCTAAGGGCTTCTTTGTTAGGAAGTCTCTCAGACTGCCCACCTTTCTTTTGTCCCAGAGCATCTGGGTATGGATCCCTGCTTTCACAAGCAGCTGAAATCTTAGTCTCTCCAGGAATTCTGCCTGTCTTAGCTTTCCAACCCCCTAGTTACAAGAGTATCATGCAAGCACCATGAAATGTAGGTTTGTGGTCCCAGAGCAGATCTCCAGAGTTAGGTATTCAGCAGTCCCAGTTCTGCACTCCCTCTCTGCTCTTTCCTGTTCCTCCTGACAGTGAGCTGGGGTGGGGGAAGGGCTTGTATCCCGCAGGACCGCAGCTTTAGTACATTACCCTTTTCCGTGAGGTCTGCTCTTGTCTCCAGGTGTATGTAGTTTGTTGCCGTCCTCTTTCCCGTTGCTCTTTTAGGAGTAGTTGTAGTAGCTTTATTTTCATATTATATGAGGTTTTAGGAGGAAGCCTCTGTCTCACCTCTCACGCCGCCATCTTTAATCCTGAACTCCAGAGAATGGCTTCTTTGATGTTTTGAAAGGAACACAGCTCAAAGAATACACCTTTCAAGAGATGTTCCTTGGGCCTCAGATCTAGAAACCAGAATTTAAAAGCAACAATAAAATTGCTTTCTTGGAGCCCACATTAATATGATTAATCCATCTGTTCAGACCATAAACTCCAAAGATTTTATGCACATTCACAGCAGAACTCATGTAATGGGGAAACAACAAAGACAAATAAAAGTATATATGTTGTAAATGATAAAATAAGCTAATTGTGCCTTATCTCTATTATGAAATGGAAAACTCAAAAGATAGTTTGCACGATTTAAAGAAAAGAACTACTTCTATAGAGATTCTAGAAAATAAAATTTGCATACTTGATAGTTTTTAATAGTGCATATTATTGAACACCTTGTTACTAACTTTTACTTTCGAGTTAAAAATTTACACCTAATAAAATAATTTGTCCCTGTGCATTTAGACTTTTAATATAATTAAGAAAAACTCTCTAGTTCTTATTTATTCTTAAATCAAGATATTTAATCTGTAAGAGTAGAGGTTACATTTCATTGAACTGTTTATATGTCCAATTTATATCATGTCATTTCAATAAGTGGTGATTTTTTATGTATTATTCCATAAAAAATATTTCTATAGGAATATGTATTTGAAGCAGAAGAAGAAAAAATAAACACAGACTCAAAAGGACAACCTTGGCTGAAAGTCTCCTGCACCATTTTTGGTAAAATATTTGTTGAGAAAATAACCCTTTTAATCAGAGCTTTCAAATTTAGCCTAGAATAATACATACTTATTATCATATTTTATTTGTGGCTACAATACAGACCTTTAAAAATAATGAATTTTATATATCTCTCCTCTTTCATTTTTACTGCTTCTTTAGACTTATTCCTTAATTTGTCTTTCATTGCTATTTTCAAAACCCAAAACCTTTTATTTAGTTTATTGGTATATTTAAAATTATACCAATTTTATTCTACTGGTAATTCAATTTAATGAATTGCTCTAGTATCTTTTTTCAAATATTACTTCTTGTTATCCTCGTTTACTTTTTTTCCCTCCTTCTCAAATGCCAAATTTATTTTCAAGTCTTCTTGTATTAAAACAAAGACAGTTAAAGCTATTGATTTTTCTCTAACTATAGACTTTGTCACATTATCTATGGTTTAAACTGCAGTGTAATTAATTCCTGTGATTTCCTATAAAGTCAAAGATTAAAGTTTGGGTTACTGCTTTATTCCAGGAGTTATATAAAAAGCGTTTCAAAGTGTTCAAATAGCTTTATTTTTGCTGATTTTTTGTTTAAAAATCCATTGCTAGCTGCATTTTCTCTATAGAATCTGTATAATTTGTGTTGATATTATTCTTTCTATTTTATCATTTTGATGCTATGGGAAAGAGATTTTATCCTTCCATTGTGTCTTCTGAATACTTACATTTGTATGTAGGAAAGCTATTCTTTTTTTATGTTAACTCTGTGGTCAGCCAACATGCTAAATTTTCTTTTTATCTCTAGCAGTTATACACTTGATTTATATTTTGGATTACGTAGTATATATTCCTATCATCTGTACATGATGCTTATTTTCTGTTCTCTTTTCTAACATGTTTACCTGTTATTTTATTCTCTTCTCTATTTGCACTGACTAGTACTTTTAGAACTCTCAGGAAAACATGGTTGGCATATTGCCTCATTTCTGATTTTAATGAGAGTGTTTTCAGTATTTCATAATTGAACATGTTAAGGAAGAGTCCGTCTATTCCTCTGTCACCAACAATGAAAAAAACAACTGAATTGACTTGTTAATATGGTGAATTACATAAATATATATTAATACTTTCCTAGTATCAAATAACCCCTATGTTCTGAATGAATCTTGCTTAGCTGTGGTAAATTAATCTTTTAATGCACCACTGGATTCTCTTACTAACATTTTACTTAGTATTTACATATTAAAATCTTCTGGGATTTTCTTCTTGTCTGCTATTTTTGAATCTCAGCACTTTACCCTTTTCTTAAAAATAAATATTGGCAGCTTTCATTCTCTTTCTATGCTTTGGAACAGTTTATGTAGTATCAGTAGTATTAGACCTTTAAATATTTGGAATAACTCACTGTGAAATCAACTTGTCCATGGAATAAATTTAAGGGGAAGGAGGTAGTTCTTGTGATAGATGCTGTCTCAGATTTTATGAAACCCTGCTCCAATATTTTGGGTCTAGCTGAGAAGAAAAGAGAAATTTTAAATTCATTATTTGCCAAATTTATTTGCCAGATCTGAAGGCCTCTTTTCTATTGGAAGTAGACTGACAACTGGAGTCAAACATATGTTAATGAACTTCCCCACTGAGCTGAATTAAAAATTCATTAATTTAACAAATATTTATTCAGTACCTATTAGACATTGTGCTATATACTAGAGACAGGACAGATATGACAACTGCCCCCATAAAACATGCAGTCTAGTAGAGGAGACAGCCATTTAACAAATATCTATATGAACAGATAATTACCAGTTGCTAGAAATGTTGTGAGTTGATGAAATAGGGCTATTTTAAGGAGAATCCTGGATTTGGGGAGCACATTTGAGATTGGGTAAGCAGGCTATTTCTTGGTGAGTAAGTGACATTGAAGTTGAGATTCCCATGACAATTAAGAGTTTGGAAAACAGAAGTGAAGAAAGGAGTGCTCCAATCAGATGGAATAGCATGGGAAAGGCCCTAAGTTGGGACACAATTTAGTATTCTCAAGGAAGTAAAAGAGTCAGAAAGGCTCATCACAATGAAGAAGTACAAGTAGAAAAGTGGTGACAGATGAGACTGGAGAAGCAAGAGAAAAGCCTCAGTTTTCCTCTCTTTGTCCCTGAACTAGAGTTCCTGATGTTTTCTTCTAGCCCTCCTCCTTGAACCTTAGCAGGCAGTCAAGAGGTCAAAGAAGTCCGCTCCAGGGAAGGGATACTTAAGCTGAGCCCTCAAAGTGAATAGAAAGTGTAATCTCTCTGTTTCTTTGGAAGCTTTCATGTAGCTGGAATAGTGCTTACATTCTCTAAGTAAACGACTGCTAACTAAAGGAACCCATGAGGGCAGCATCAAATGCTGTCCAGGTCAAGAAAATACTAAGAGGTAGAGTTGCATCCTCAGTTCCAGTGCTCATACTAGTCTATTGATGCATGGGATTTGGATCCCATGAACTGTGCAACTCTGCGCCCTCTTTTCTAGGCCCTACTGCTCTGAGGTTGAGGCTGCTTCAGGGTTCTATCTAGTAGCACAAAGACTTATGGGCTGCATTGCTCTTCTCTCAAACTTTTGTGTTCTGTACTGTACGCTGGAAAAAATGTAATCAATTCTACCTACTTGTAAATAATATATTTCTCTAGTTTATCCTGTTTTTTCTTTCTTAATTTTATATTCCTTTTGAAATTTAACAGGGATTGGGAAAGGAGCAGAGTTAAGCATCTTTATTCAGTTTGTTATTTTTGAACTAAAAGTCTTTGGAGTATCAAATTTGGAAAGCTGTATAATAAAAGATAAAGAAGAAATATAATACTGCTCTTGGTTCTCAGCTAAATTGAAGAAAGATATATGCTTGGAAGCAAGAGATAAAAATTGAGATGTGACAGCAGGTTAAGATGCACAGGATATTGAATGAGATAAGCAATAAACATGGGTTAATTGTAAATACCATAAAGAATTTAAAATTGTATAAATATTTAGTATTAACTCAAATTATCACTGTAAAAAATGGAATCAGTCATGTGGAAATAAGCCAGAGAGGCAAAAATACAGAGGAATATTGTAGAGAAAAGCATATGACAAGAGGGAAGGTTACAGGAGTGGGTGAAGATAGAAAAGGGAGAGTCAACATATGGATAATTTGTGTTCCTGCTGAAAAGGCCAGGATATAATTTATAGAATGAGTTTACATTATTTATATAATAAAGAACAGTCATAAAGGTATTCTAAGCAATGCAATAAACATGGGAGAAAGACAGAAAGCGAGAGAGAGACACTGAGAGAGAGAAGAGGGAGAGAAGGAAAGAAAAACGATACAGAAACTGAATCTCCTGTGAGACTCTTAGTAAGCATACTGTATTAAAGAAAAGCCCATATTCTCCAGTGGTCAAATTAGGCTCAATATTCTCAGTTTTCCCTGGTTGCCATATTTTTAAAACTGAGTTTATTGTATAGTGTTTCTTTTATTGGAAAATTATGGAAAGTATGGTACACAGGATAAAAATTATCCATAATTCTAATTTCTGTCCACTCTTTCTTTTATACATATCTATAACTAGGCTGAGATCAACCTGCAAATACAAATTTTGTATTGTGGTTTTCAACTTTCACTTTGCCATGTCATCAAATTCTTCACAATAGCTGCTGAATTTTCCATTGTGTGTATTTACCAATCATTACGTAAGTATTCTAATGCTTTGATTTAAAAGGAAAGATGATAACATTAGTTTCCTTCAAAATGAGCCCTACTTATGGCAGCAGTTGTTTTCTTCATAAGTAGAGGAGTTTCCATTGAAAAGTGCAATGAGAATATATATAAATAGGACTAACAATTAGAGGAAAATAAAATCCCACCAGCACAAATCAATGCCTATAGGGGTAGTATGGTTCACTTTAGTGATAAATGGTTCAATCAAGGAGAATAGTTATGTAATATTATTTCATGAATAACTAATTTGCATTATTATTCATTCAAATTGGAAGTTTATATCTAAAATTGTGTCATGGGATATAACATGAAATGGTCACTTTAGAGCATAGAACATCTAATATACAGAGGTGTGGTGAAAAGTTCCATATCCATTACTTACAAGGTGAAGTTTATTTGACTTCCAATAATCCCAGACCTAAAATCAACATTTGTTTAACACCTGTTAAACCAAAGAAAACTTGGGAGAACATGTGATAATTTTAACTAAAGATTTGTTTTGAAATCAAGATGTAACACTTTAATGGTTACATTTAAAATAATATAAATCTGACAATATTAAATTTATTTCTTCTCAAAGTGGTATTGTAATTTAATAAGAGATCTAATATTGCATCTTGTTATATGCACTATATTTACCAAATAGAACTAAGAGTCATCCATACATGTGGTTAGAGTCCGAGCACCATTGCTTGCTATTCTGTGATGTATGAAGAGTCATGTGAGATTTCTGATAAGATAGCATGGTACATATAAACTTTGGAGGCACGCACACCTGTATTTTAATCCAACCTCATCAACTAACCAGCTAGGAGATATTGGGAAAATTCTTTAATTTCTATGAGTCATATTTTCCTCATCAGTAAAATAGAGATAATATTTATTTATTAGAGGTAACCTACCTCATGATGGCAACTGAATGGATTACATAATACATTGTTAGCCTAAGGGACTGGTACTACCCCTGGAACATAGATGTGCATTCATTACTAATGTTGGCCTCAGTTTCCCAATCTGTAATTAGTCACATTAAAAGTACTGAATGAAAGTACTTATGATAGCTTAAAAAACACCATGCTAATATATTTTAATATCATGGCTATAAAAGAGCAAACATACTTGTGTGCATGCCTACATTTGCACACACATCAACCTAAATGGAGCAGCACACTTTCTAGCTGAATACACAGCTTTGAATGTGCACATGAACATAAGAAAGGCAACTGACATGCATTCACCAAGCCATTATCAGTTATCCTTGCCTGTTACATTCCTTGCATAGATATCCATGATTAATAGCCATGTTCAAGTAAATTATAGATTGAGAGAAGGAAAAATACAGATAGAGTCTTTCATTTATTTTACATTCTGTAGCCTAGACACTTACTCCTTGGAATTTCTAATGCAGTATGATTTGCTGTAATCACATAGCCTTCCAAACAGCAGGGAAGGGAAAAGTAAAGAATGGCAAGCAACAATTGAGGTAGTATTCAAAAGTGAAAATACAGGACTTTCTCTATTAAGTGGAAAGCTTCTAAAACAAATATTACTTAACTAGGACATCAAGTCTACATAGGTCAGCTCACACTCAACTGTGATTTTACAAATTCTAATTCTTCATATAACCCTTGATAAGAATTTTTTCTGATGCATAGTAGCTTAGTCCATATTTGTAACAAATACACTCCATTTGTATGCATATTTGTACTGAATTTATAAAATGTCTTCCCTTTTACAACAAAGCCACAGAAACATACCACACTAGTTATATTATAGTTTAAAAATACCTATATATTTTACTCCTAGTGTATGAAAAACATTTGTCCACACAAGTTATTTGTAGAATTCATTGTCCAAATATCTAACTCTGATTATCCTATTGTTCATTTAATTTCAATAATCTTTACTACAGACACACTGGTATTTGCCTACATTGTTCCCTCTGCCTAGAAATATTCTTATTCATGTATTAACCTGGCTATTTCTGACATGTCCTTCAAATCTCAGACTATATGTCCCTTTTTAGGGAAATATTTTGTTGACCTCTTTATAAATAGCAATTCTTCATAATACACTCCATTCTTGTAACACTCATTGCAATTCCATAGAAATTTGTTTCACCATTTGTTTAAAGTCTGTTTCTAACACTGAATAGTAAGTTATATGAAGGCAGGAACCATGCCTGCTTTAGCTCAACCATCATATCCCCAGAGACCAACACAAGTATGGCATAGAGTTGGCAGGCTTATAATAAATATTTGATGAATGAATGAATAAATAATGAATAAGGTAGATATTCGTCTCTGAAATTCAATTTTCCTGTCAAAAAAGTAGGAATTGTAATACCCATCTCAAGGAGGTTTTCTTATGATTGATTTGTCTGTAATAGATGCTAAAAAACAGCAGAGCAACTGGTATCCACCAAATGTTAAATAAATGGCAGCACTCATTGAGCTCATTGAGTTCTATACTTGTGGAGTTGATAGCTGAGTAGGTAAAACAGACAAGTGAATGGGCAATTGCAGGTGTGATGACAATAAGAGAGGGTGTACAGAAGAATAAGCTGCTATAGGAGTTTATAACAAGCATCATTAATCTGAGCAGTTTTGGATCTCCCTGGGAAAGGAATGAATCAATGATAGATGAATGAATTAATGAAATAATAAATGAAGACTATGAATACTAGGCATCATGCTAGGTTGGGGAAATTAAGATAAAACGTCACAGTCCTTATTCTAAAAAGATTACAATTTTTGATCTTGTATATTAATATTTCCTAGATAACAAGTTATCCTCAAAATATAAATAACTAGTGGAAATACTTCCTAAATTAAATCTGACAAATCCTACTCTTATTTCTAAAAATCTTGGGAAATATGGGGTTAAATGGGTTGGCTTATTTTGACAACACATTGCCACATAATTCACTTGACTGGTTCTTTCCATTCCTTTTGGTATTGGGTAGTCACAAGTTTTACCATACATTGTCTTTTTGCTATATTTTAGACCAGCATGTTGATAACTACATAATTCTTGGAATGGGAAAAAAATTACTTACTCCCAGAACATCCCTTTAAAGTAAAAATGTAGAGAAAATTGTCCAGTCCTATATAGAAATTTGCACTTATAAATTATGGAGTGTTTTTATCCTTTATCACTATAACTAAAAAAGTTTCAGAAGAGCAAACCAATAATCTTTCTCAGACTGCTAAGTCTATTAAGCACAAATCCTTATATTTGATGCTTAATATATAATACATAGCATTTGTTTAATTTAGTCTTAATTAATCAAATCAATATGCATTTATTAAATTAGAAAAGGTAGATTCCTTTGTCAATTCTCAGTTTCCACAGAATATTTTATTATTTCATTATTGTTAAAAAGGTGACAGGCCTCAAATGGAGTCACTTGTGCTAAAGCCCAATTCAGAAAACCAAGACTTAATCCTATGTAAATGCAGTTTCAACCACCCAGAAATGTAAAATTTAACCAGTCAACCTGGAATTACCTCATCAGCTAGTGAGGTGATTCACACAATAGGCCCTTCTGTTCTCCTTAGGAAGGCAACCTTTCCTGAAGCAATGAACTCTTTGCTGGTACTTTCCTTTTTCAGTCCTCCCTACCCAATCCCACCAATCTCAGTTCTGTCTTTAAAAACATTTCCTTTTTTACAGCTTGGTGGAGCTCCTTTCTATGGCGAGATGCCCAATTAATAATGAATTTTTGAATAAAGTCAATTTGGTCTTCAAATTTACTCAATTGAATTTTTATTATTTAACATTATGTAGGAAGTTGGTATTAAGATAGTCAGATGCCTTTGGGAAAAGGAAGGAGAAATGTACATACCTAGATATTTGAACTTGCTTCATTGCATATTAATTCCAGCATATCCTGTTCAGCAACACAAGGAACCCAACTGTTATCTTACCATCAGAAAGGAGCTCATTTGAAGCTATTTCTGCAATTTCTGATTCAAAGTTACAGGCATTTAACCTTGCTATAAATACTGATTCCTAGAAAGATAAGGCAAGGTGATACCCTTTTTATCTTGATCTATATGATGAAGAAGAGTTATCTCTTAATCTATGGGAAAACATTTGAATGATTATGACTGTGGTTATTATTTAAAACTGAGGTACCATTCAGTGTGCATAATCACTAATTCACCACAACTCCCTCAGAACTACAGTGAGAACATTCCTTATCTCATCTCCTTCCCCAACCTAGGTAATATATCAAAATTAGAAATGTACTTACATTAGTATAAAGAAAAATCTATAATTCGTTTTAGTGCTTTAACAAGAAGTTAGGTGATTTCAGAATTACACCACATTAGATTAACACTGAAAAAAAGATGAATGTTGAAATTCCATTAAAAAAAAATCTCTTAGCTAAAAAGGAAAAAACCCAAAAAACTAGTGGCCTGAGAATAAATATGTCTTTAAACCTGTATACTATTATTAAACCATGAAATACTATAAAAATGAATCACTGAGTCACAGTTCAAATCAAAATACACATGAGAGTTTCCTGCATAAATGTATGAAATGAAACATTATTTCACTTAAAATGGAACACTAACCTAGTCACATGCTATTTAAATATATATTAAAGAAATTTGATTTGTAGATTTTTTTTAATCTGAAAAAAATCTCAATTTCAGATGGATTCACTGGTGAATTCTACCAAACATTTAAGCAGAAAATAATACCGATTTGATGCAAACTCTTCCTGAAAATTGAAATGAATAGAATACTTCCCAACTCATTCTGTTAAGCCAGTATTACTCTGATATAAGAAAAAAATTTAAAAACTATACAGAGGGTCCTCATCTTACAATGTTTCAATTTAGGATTTTTAACTTACAATGGTGCAAAAGCGATATGTATTCAGTAGAAATCCTACTTGGAATTGTGAATTTGAATCTGTCCCTGGGCTGGTAACATGTGAGCCAATCCTCTCCCAGGATTCTAGACAAGCCAGCGAGCACATCTCCAAGCAGTTGCACAATCACTAGGGTGCACAGCCAACAGGCTTACAAACATTCTGTATCTACACAATAATTCTGTTTTTCACTTTAAGTACACTGTTCAACTCATTACACTACATGAGATGCTCAACACCTTAGTATAAAATAGGCTTTGTATTAGCTGATTTTGCCCAACTGTAAGCTCATGTATGTGTTCTGAGCACATTTAAGGTAGGGAAGGCTAAGCTGTGCTGTTCAGTAGGTTAGGTATATTAAATGCATTTTTGCCTTATGACATTTTCAACTTACAATAGGTTCATTGGGACATAACTTCATTGTAAGTTGAGGAAGATCTATATACCAATATCCCTAATGAATATAGATGCAAAATTTCTTAACAAATCTTTAATACAGCAATTCAGCAGTATATAAAAAAGGGCATAACATCATGACTAATAGGCTTCATCCCAGGAATGCAAATTTGACTAATATTAAAATATATTGCAATGTAATTCACCATATTAACAGACTAAGCAAATAAGAAAAATCACAAAACTATCTCAGTAGATGCATAATAAGCATTTGACAAAATTCAACATCAAACATAAAACTTAAAGGTGAAACATTGAATGCTTTCTCCCAAAGGTCATTCATAAAACAAGGATATCTACTCTTTTCAGTTTTACTCAAGATTGTTCTGTATAAACAATAGTGGTTATACACTATTGATCACTTTATGATCAGAAATCCTGGTATGCAAAAATCAATTTTATTTCAGAGGTTGAAATTTTTAGAATTGCTACTTATAACAGCATCAAAAATATTACATCAAGATAAATTTGACCAAAGATATAGAAGACTTATACATTTAAAACTATAACACATTGCCAAGAGAAATTAAAGAAGACATAAATAGTAAAGATTTCAGAATAGGAAGATAAGGCAGAAACCTCCTCCCAAAAACACATAAAAGAAGAAAATACAGCAAATACAGCTAAATCTGAAAACGACCTGAAGACTGCAGAACAGACCACCTATACCAGAAGAATAAAAGACCACACAGAAAAGCATATAGTGGCAAAGCTGAGATAGAGTGGGACCAAAGCCCTCCCCCGACACCAGCTTATAGGCAGGAGAAAGAGGAATGGAGTGGGGAGGGAGTAGGATCCCAGGAGTGTTGCACACCTGGCCCTAGATATCTGCTCTGGGAGCATGACCCCACATTATATTGGGTTCAGGTGACTAGTTGGGCTGGACACCAGAGACAGGTGGAACATGCTGGGAGGCTGAGACTCTATCCAGTGTGGAGGGCAGGCATGCTTCACCAGTCCTGAGACCCAAAGCAGAGGTGGCAGTTTGAAAGACTTGCCAGCAGTGGGGAGGGGTACAGAAGGGTAAGGGTTGGATGGAACTCTGTCCTCAGGAGAAAGAGGAGATGGACCGTACCTCTCCAGCCTTCCCTCAGCCCAACAGATTGGGAACTCTTGGGAGCCCCAGATGCTCCATCCTTCTTGCAGGCAAAACAACCCTGAGGCTCCTCCTTTTGTGCACTGCTGGAAGCCAACTCACTTGGCCCACTGGCACCATCAGATTTTGCTGCCTGGCAGGCAGAGGGATACTCCCCCAGCTTCCCTGGCTCCATTTCACCCTACCTGGGGAGGTGTCTACAGGAGCCAGTCCTAAGAACTCCTTCCTCCCTGCGGGTGTCCAAACACCATGTGGTGCACCTGGCCAGGGCAGAGCTGTACCTCAGTCTGCTCAACCCATTAACCCAGCATCCCTGCAATTGCTACAGGCCAGGCATAAGGAGGCCCTACCCACAGCAAGCTCAGCAGAGACTCCTGAGCTGATCACAATGGCATGGCCAAAGCAAACTGCCCACCCAGACTTGTACCACTACAGAAGCCAGACAGAAAGACATCCCCACCCACAGCACATGAACAGCTGGGGCCCCCACAAAATAGAACCAGGCACTACAGAGTGAAGAATCTTGAGATTCTGGGCACCAAAGCACACCTTCTTCATAAATCTATTATTCTTTAGAACAGAAAGCATAGCAGAGACATCCAATACAAATGAAGAAACACAAAAACCCTGGCAAAATGAGCAGGCAGAGGAATATGATCCAAGCAAAACTACATGACAGAACTCCAGAAAGAGGGCTAAATGAAACAGAGATCACCAAACTTCTTGATAAATATTTCAAAGGAGAAGTCATAAACATACTCATGGATTTACAGAAAAATATTCAAGATCTCAGGGAGGACTTTAACAAAGAGACAGGAAACCTGTAAAAGAGCCACTCAGAGTAGAAGGATACAGTATCTGAAATTAAGTATAGAATGGAGGGATTTAAGAGTAAAGTAGAACATGTAGAGGAGATGGTAAATGAAATGTAAATTAGAGAAAATGAAAACAAAGAAGCTGAGGAACAGAGAGAAAAATGGATCTCTAGGAACTAAAGAATAATAAGAGAGCTTGTGACCAATTCAAATGGAACAATATTTGAATAATAGGGGTACCAGAAGGAGAAGAGAGAGAAAATGGAATAAAAAGTCTCTTTAAGGAAATAATTGTTCAAAACTCCAATCTGGGGCAGGATATAGACACTTAAGTAATGGAGGTTCAGAAATCCCCTAACAAAAGGAACCCCAGGAAGAGAACACCAAGACATATAATAACTAAAATGGCAAAGATCTATCAAGTATAAGGAGAGAGTGTTGAAAGCAGCCAGAGAGAGAAAAAAGATTACCTATAAAGGAAATCCCATCAGGTTATCAGCAGACTTCTCAACAGAAACTCTACAGGCTAGAAGGGAATGGCATGATACATTTAATGTACTGAAACAGAAGGACCTTCAAGCAAGAATCTTTTACCTGGCAAGATTATCATTTAAATTTGAAGCAGGTATTAAACAATTCCAGATGAAGGAATTCACTACCACTAAGCCAGCCCTACAGAATATGTTAAAGGGACTACTGTAGATGAAAATGACCCTAAGGTTAAATAGCTTTCACCAGTGAAAATAAACCCACAGGAAAGGTAGTAAACCAACTAATTACCATGAAAGTATGAAATTAGAACAAAACAAGCAAAACTAACTTTACACAAAATCAAGAGATACACAAAAAGTGCAGATTATGACATCTAATACAAAAAATGTGAAGGAGGGAGAAGAAGGAAAAAAAGTACCTTTAGATTGTGTTTGAAATAGTAAACAGCAATTTAAGTTAGACTATTATATAGTAAGGAGGCTATCCTTGAATCTTTGGCAACCACAAAACTAAAGCCAACAACAAACACACACACACACACACACACACACACACACACACACAAATACATTTTTAGAAAAGAGAAATCCAATTACATTAAAGAAAACCATCAATAACAAGAGAATAACAGAGGAAGAAAGGAACAGAAAGGAGCTATAAAAACCAGCCAGAAAACAATTAATAAATTGGCAATAAGCACAAAGCTTTCAATAATCACATTAAATGTAAATGGGCTGAATGCACCAATCAAAAGATATAGAGTGGCAGAATTCAAAAGGAAACAGAACTTAGCTATATACTGCCTACAAGAGACTCATTTCAGACACAAAGATATACATAGACTAAAAGTGAAGGGATGGAAAAAGATATTTCAGGCAAATAATAAGGAGAAAAAAGCAGGATTAGCAGTACTTATATCAGACAAAATTGATTCAAAACAAAGAAAGTAACAGGAGACAAAAAAGGACATTACATAATGATAAAGAGAGAAATCCAACAAGACAATATAACCATTATAAATATCTATGCACTCAACATAGGAGCACCTAAATATGTAAAACAAATACTAACAGAATTAAAGGGGGAAACAGATTGCAACAAATTCATTTTAGTAGACTTTAACACACCCCTCACATCAATAGACAGATCAACCAGACAGAAAATCAATAAGGAGACATAGGCACTGAACAATACATCAAATCAGATGGACTTAACAGATATCTACAGAACACTCTACCCAAAAGCAGCAAGATATACATTCTTCTCAAGTGTACCTGGAACATTTTGCAGAATTCATCACATACTAGGCCTCAAGAAGAGCCTCAGTGAATTAAAAAAGATTGAAATTGTATAAAGGAGCTTCTCAAACCACAATGGTATGAAACAAGAAATAAATTACACAAAGAAAACAACAATCTACAAATACATGTAGCCTAAACATGCTTCTATGTAATCAATAGATCAATGAACAACTTAAAATAGAAATCAATCAATACATGGAGAAAAATGAAAAAAAAACAAACAAAATACAACAGCCTGAAAATCAGTGGGAGGCAGCAAAGGCAGTTCTAAAAGGAAAGTGCATAGCAATATAGGCTTACCTCAAGAAACAACACTAATCTCAAATGAACAGTCTAAATTTGCAATTAAAGAAAACTAGAAAAAGAAGAACAAATGAAACTCAAAGTTGGTAGTAGGAGGGATGTAATAAAGATCAGAGCAGAAATAAATAAAATGGAGAGGAATAAAACTATTGAAAAAAATCAAAGAAACCAGGAGCTGGTTCTTTGAGAAAATAAACTAAATAGATAAACCTCTAGCCAGATTTATCAAGAAAAAATAAGAGAGTACACATATAAAAAGAATCAGAAATGAAGAAGGAATAATCACAATGGATTCCATAGAAATATGAAGAATTATTAGAGAATACTAAGAAAAATTATATGCCAATAAATTGGACAACCTAGAAGAAATGGACAACTTCCTATAAAAATACAACCTTCCAAGACTGACCCAGGGAGAAACATAAAATCTGAACAGCCCAATTACCAGCAATGAGATCAAATTGGTAATCCAAAAACTCCCCCCCAAAAATAAATCTATATCCAGATGGCTTCACAGCTGAATTCTACCAAACATTTAAAGAAGAGCTAGTACCCATTCACCTTAAAGTTTTCCAAAAAGTAGAAGAGGAGGGAGTACTTCTAAATTTATTCTATGAGGCGAGCATCACTCTAATACCAAAAGCAGACAAAGACACTATAAAAAAAGAAAATTACAGACCAATATCCCTTATGAACATAGATGCAAAAATCCTCAACAAAATATTAGCAAACAGAGGGAGAATTCAAAAATACATCGAAAAGATCATCCCTCATGACCAAGTGGTATTTTTCCCAGGATGCAAGAATGATACAATATTAGCAAATCAATGTGATACACCACATTAATAAAAAGAAAGTTAAAAACCACACGATCATCTCAATAGATGCCAAAAAAGCATTTGACAAAATTCAACATCCATTCATGATGAAAACTCTTAACAAAATGTGTATAGAGGGTACATACCTCAATACAATAAAGGCCATGGACAAGAAACCCACAGCCAACATCATACTTAATAGAGAAAAGCTAAAAGTTGTCCTCTAAAATCGGGAACAAGACAAGGATGACCACTCTCCACTTTTATTCAGTGTAGTACTGGAGGTCCTAACCACAGCAATCAGACAAAACAAAAAGTTAAAAGACATCCACATTAGTAAGGGATAAGTTAAACTCTCACTATTTTCAGGTCACATGATATACATAAAAAACCCTAAAGAATCCACCAAAAAACTACTGGAACTAATAAATGAATTCAACAAAGTTGCAGGATAACAAAATTAATACACAGAAATCTGTCACATTCCTATATACTGACAATGAACTAGCAGAAAGAGAAATCAGGAAAACAATTCCACTTACAATTGCATCAAAAAGAATAAAATACCTAGGAACAAATCTAACCAAGGAGGTGAAAAATCTATACTCTCAAAACTACAAGACACTCAGGAGAGAAATTAAAGAAGTCATGAACAAGTGGAAATACATCCCATGATCATGGATAGGAAGAATTAATATTGTCAGAATGGCTATCCTGCCCAAAGCAATTTACAGATTCAATGTAATCTCTATCAAAATACCAATGACATTCTTCAACAAACTAGAACAAATAGTTCTAAAATACATATGGAACCACAAAAGATGATGAATAGCCAAAGCAATTGTGAAAAGAAAGAACAAAGCTTGGGGGATTACAATCCCCGACTTCAAGCTCTACTACAAAGCCATAGTAATCAAGAAAATTTTGTAATGGCAGAAGAACAGACCCATAGATCAATGGAATAGAATAGAGAGCCCAGATATAAACCCACACATATATGGTCAATTAATATTCAATAAAGGAGCCATGGATATGCAATGGGGAAATGAAAGCCTCTTCAACAAATGGTGTTGGCAAAACTGGACAGCTACATGTAAGAGAATGAAACTGGATGATTGTCTAACTCCATACACAAAAGTAAAACTGAAATGGATAAAATACCTGAATAGAAGTCATGAAACCATAAAACTCTTAGAAGACAACATAGGCAAAAATCTCCCGAATATAAACATGAGCAACTTTTTCCTGGACACATCTCCTTGGGCAAGGGAAACAAAAGCAAAAATGAACAGATGGGACTACATCAAACTAAAAAGCTTCTGTACAGAAACGGACACCATCAGCAGTATTAAAAAGTATCCTATAGTATGGGAGAAAATATTTATAAATGAATCATCTGATAAGGGATTAATATCCAAAATACATAAAAATATATAAGAATTCACATGCTTCAACACTCAAAAAACAAATAACCCAATTTGAAAATTGGCAGAGGACCTGAACAGACACTTCTCTAAAGAAAAAAATGCAAGTGGCCAACAGGCACATGAAAAGATGCTGCACATCACTAATCATCATGGGAATACAAATTAAAACCACAATGAGATACCAGGTCACACCAGTTAGGATAGCCAACATGCAAAGACAAGCAACAAAAAATGCTGGTGAGGATGCGGAGAAAGGGGAACCCTCCTACACTGCTGGTGAGAATGTAAATTAGTTCAACCATTGTGGAAAGCAATATGGAGGTTCCACGAAAAACTAAAAATACAAATACCATTTGACCCAGGAATCCCACCCCTTGGAATTTACCCAAAGAATACAACTTCTCAGATTCAAAAAGACATATGCACCCCTATGTTTACTGCACCACTTTTTACAATAGCCAAGATATGGAAGCAACCTAAGTGTCCATCAGTAGAGGAATGGATAAAGAAGAGGTGGTATATATACACAGTGGAATATTATTCAGCCATAAAAAGAAAATAAATCCTGCCATTTGCAACAACATGGATGGCTCTAGAGGGTATTATGCTCAGTGAAATAAGCCAGGTGGAGAAAGAGAAATACCATATGATTTCACTTATTTGTGTATAAAAACAAAGCAAAACAGAAACAACAAAACAGCATTAGACTTATAGACACTGAGAAGTAACTAGTGGTTACCAAGAGCTAAGGGAGGGGGTGGGGGGAGGAGAAAGTGATCTAAAGGCACAATAATTTGCAATCACAACATAAGTTGATCATGGGACTGTTTAAACACTGTCATGATACTGAAACCAACATAAGATTATATATTAATGATACTTTAATAAAAAATATAACAATAAAAAGAATACCTAGATAGATGAAGCAATATAACAAGGTCATTGATTGGAATACTCAGAATTGTTAAGATGTCAATTCTCTCCAAATTGATCTAAAGATTCATTATGAAATTTCTACCAGTCAAAATCCTAGCACAATTTTTATAGGAATTAGAAGGGAAATCTAAAATATACATGGCAAAGGGTCTGCAGAACAAAAATTTAAAGAACAATGTTTGGGGACTTACACTGTTTGACCTAAAGTCTTATTATGAATCTCAATCAAGACATTGTGGCAGTGGCATAAAGTTACACAGAGCAATGAAACAAACAAAAAAGGGAGTTAGAAATAGACACATACATAAAGGATTCGTTGACTTTTGATAAAGATACAAGACAATTCAATGGAGAAAAGATCAGCTTTTCAACAAATGATGCTGAAATAATTGCATAGCCATGTGCTAAAAGAAATTAATTTCCTCCCCTTACTTCATACCATATGCAACAATAATTTCAAAATGGATCACTGACTTAAGTGTAAGACTAAAACTACATCTTCTAGAAGAAAACATAGGGAGAAATCTTAAGACTCTTGGGTTTGGCAAAGATTTCTTCCATTTGACACAATATTGTAAAAAAATTTAAAAAAGTAATTGGATTTCATCAAAATTAAATAGTTTAGCTCTCCAAAAAACACTACTAAGAAAATAAGAAGGCAAACCACATAGTAATAAATAATACCTGCAAAACAGCTATAAGACAAAGGCCTTGCACTTAGAATCTATAAAAAACTATTAAAGTTCATTAATGGTAAAATAAATAACTCAATAAAAATGGTCAAAGTAAAAGACACATCACCAAAAAAATATACAAATGGCAAGTAAGTACATTAAAATCCCTAAAATTACAAAGAGCAACCATGTTTACAAAAATGTATAGCAACAGAAACTTTTGTGTACTACTGATGAGGATTTAAAATCGCACAACCACCTGGGAAAACAATTTGTTTTTTTCTTAAATATTAAACATATAACTACTATATGATATAGCCATTCCACTCCCAGGTATTCATTTACCCAAGAAGCACGGGTCTACAAAAAAGACTTGTTCAGGAATGTTATCTGCTTTATTTATAGCAGCCCCTAACCAGAAACATCAAAAGTGTCTATTCCTAAGGGAACTGATAAATACCCTGTCATATACCCATATATGTATATACATATCCACTAGTCAGCAGAGAAAAGAAGAGAGCAATTATAGATGAATCTCCAAATCTTCATGCTGAGTATAGGATCCAGACAACGAAATGTATACACTTGATTCCATTTATATAGTTCCTAGAAATACAAACTAATCTATGTTTTCAGAAAGCAGACCAGGGGTAGCCCAAGGAAAGGGGGAGTCACAGAAGATGGCAAGAAAGAATTATAAAGTGACAGGAGAAAACTTTTGTTGGTGAAGTATATATTCATTACCTTGATTGTGGTTATTGTTACACGTGTGTGAATGTGTGTATGTGTCAAAATGTAACATTATGCACTCTAAATATGAGTTTATTGTAGGCCAGTTATACTTAATAAAAGTATGAAAAGTAATAGACAATCAATAGACTGCATTACATATAAAGTAATAAAAGAAAGAAATTTAACAAAATTTCACTTAGAGGCTATTAACCTCATGCAACTTATCTTTTCTTACCCTCACTTTCCCAATTTTTAATATGGGGGAAATAATAGTTCATCTTCATAATATTGTTAGGTGCACAAATGAGAGAAAGCATGTTAAGAGCTGTACCTGTGTCAGTTACATAATCCACACTCAACAAATGCTCGTCAATAATTTTAAGATGGCAAATACACAGAGGGTTCTGAAAAACAAAGTGCTAAGCTAAAACTGGTTCTGTAGCTGAACTAGCATTATATATGCCTTTCTCAGCAAGAAGTTTGGATATTAATGGCAAGAACAGAATATCAGGGTTTTTATAAACACAAGGTGAGGATTTAGACCTGACATTCCTTCTCATAGCCCAGACTGTCTGTACATATGACACCCTAATAAAAGGTCCACCTGCAGGCAAAAATAACAAAAAGGAAATATTCTGTCTCTTTGTGGTTCCTGAATAGAAATTCTTCCAAGGTTTAGGAAACTCTAAGCTAACAATTAAAGGAGCCGAGATTAGTAGAAGCAAATGGAAATTTTCTATAAATGGAACCATCCTCAAGCCAGGGCTCTTGGGATTTCTACAACTCCCTGCTAAACATAAACTCATGACTCATATTTACAAAATACATGTATAATCAAGCTACCATGAGCAGGAATCACAAAACAAACAGCCAAATTAGCATATTTAAATTGCTTAAAAAAATTAAAAGGAAATACAACACAAGCAGGAAAGATATGTATCTTTGAAAATAAGTCTTCATAGACTGGTTAACTAAATAAGTTAAAGATGGATTAAAACAGATTAGAAATTACAAAGAATATCACTCATTCTCATCAGCATAAAAACATGCTATCATATTTTCTGTTTTAAAAAACAAAAACACAGCAACAAAAAGCTCTCACTGGTCTCACTGCTTCTGCCCTGTCCCCTACAGTCTATCCTTTACAGGCATAAAGGGTCATCCTTCTGAAAAGTCAGTCAGAGCCCAGCAAGCCCCCACTGCATACCCTTCCACACCTTCTCGTTTTATTTAGAGAGTGAAGGTCGCACTCCACCAGGGCCATGAAGGCCCTGCTCTGCCTGGCTCCTCACTGCTGCTCTGGCCTCATCTCATACCCTTACCCAGTTGCTTGGGCCTCTCCAGCTCCACTGAGCTCTTTGCCACCTATTCTAGGACATGTCAAATATACTCTCATCTTACCTTGGTATTTTCTCTCACAGTTCCCTCTGCCTGAAATGTTCTTTCCCTGGCTATCCACTTGGTTCCATTCTTCACTTCCTAAGGTCTCCAAAAAATAGTTACTTTTGAAAGGGAGGCCTTCTGTGGCCACTCTATGTAACATAGTACACCATCCCTTATGTTACTTATACACAGCTTTAGGTTTTTCTTAACACTTTGACCCTCTCTCATATTATATTTTTAATTTTACTCTTTTTGATGCCGGTGTTCTTGTTTACAGAGTTGAAGAATAAACTTTGCAAACACTCAAGGTAGGCAAGCAAGAAAGAGGCTTTTTACTTACAGAGAGAAATAAAGATACAGAACTCCCAGGCATATACTGGGAGGGGCAAGGCTGCTGCTTATGGGCTCAGGTCTAGGCGTTTTATGCCTGTTGCATCAACTAGGGAGAGAAGCTATTTATTTTCTATAGGCTCCCGATAGAATGCCAACTATATTTTAGCTAAGATACTAAAGATCATTTCTATTTTAACTAGTAATGCTATGGTCAAGCTACATGAGCTATGACTTACAGTCAGTAAAAATGGTTCTTTATCACTTGGAAGTTCGGTGAGAACCTTCTTATACATTGTTGCATTGTTTCACTGCAAGTCTCCTATTTTTCACATTTTCAAGGTCCTTAGTAAACATCCCATTTGTCCTTCCCAGGGCCCTTATCTTGCTCTAACTGGACAGGGGGCTGTCCTCTGTTTTTTCCCTGTCTCAGTTTCATTGTGAAGCATGAGAAAATACTAAAAATGCTTATAAGGTAATTACAAGCAAATGGTATAAACATTAATGACATCACTACTCAAATCAAGACCTAGAACTTTGCCAGTATCCCAGGAGACTCCATCAGCCCTTACAAATCATAAGGCCATCCATCTTCCCGAAGGTTTTGATGCTTACAAAAACCTATTTCTTGCTTTTATCTAGTTTTTCCACAAGAATGTATACCTATAAATAATAATTTAGTATTACCTGTTTGATCTTTTAGAAACCCAATCATATTATAGTAGGACAATAGTTTTAACCTTAGGAAATCAGTTGATGTCACATCCTACATTAACAGAGAAATGGAGAAAAGCCAAACAACCCACCAACTTAAGAAATCTAGGATTCTTAATGCAGAAGAAGTGCTTTATTGTCTGGATCCATAATCTGGCTCCATCATTAATATTAAATCAGAGCTACTTACTAATGTTATGTAGTCATTATGGACATTTAGTAATATAAAAAGAATAGCTTATGAAATAGCACATTGAAAATTTTATGAACAATACTCACCTTGGTCTCACTGATAAAAAGCAACGTGCTTGCCTTGTAAGCTACGAAAGTTTACACGGATATAAAATGCATCATTTTCTTCCTGACAAAATAATTTTCTTTGCAGAACATCAAATTCCTAGTGATAAAAATGTTTTTCTTCATTCTTGGGCTGAAAGGGACTTAAGAAAAAAATAAAAAGAAACATCTTGAAAAATATAAGCATATGTTCCCAAGAAAAATACACTTGATAAAGATAACACATTCCTGAAACAACTGATTAACACATATCTCCCAGAAAACAGAGAGCAGTTTATAAGGAACCAGCTACCTATTACTCTGTTTCCATCGACTGTTCTCTCCCTTCTTGCTCAGGAGTTTAGGTTTCCATTTTATATAAAAGTGTATTAAACAAATTAACCTTACCAAAATAATGTAAATGAAAGCATCTAATTCTGAATATTGGAAAAAATGGATTTTCTTCCTTGAACTAGAATTAGAGATTATTTGTTCAAATGAAAAAAACGTAATTTCTTTTTAAACCAATCTTCAAGTAGATATCATTTTTAAAACGTTCTGCTTCACAGAGGTGTTCAAATTTCATCTAAAAGATGTTTCATCCTGGTTTTCTCATAATGGTCATCTACTGTGCAAGGATTTTTATATTCCAGCTCTGTCTATAGCCTGGGAATGGGCACACTGCAACCTTTTCCTGAGACTGGGAATGAGTATTAGAACCTGAGAAACAGGTTAGAAGGATCAACTACTTTCTCACACAGGATTTGATTTTCTTTAACTTGGCCATTCTCAACAAATTGGAACATGTATATACTGCTGACGGCAGAAGACAAAGGTCAATAGTTGTGATAAAAGCTTTCAATGTGACTATAGTCAGAGGGCACAGGATTTGGGGCTCTCTGGAAAATGGAATTCTCTTTTACAATAAAATATGAGAGTTTAATATTTAAGTTACAATTTCCCTATGTCATAAATCAAAACCATGAATAAAAATAATGCCTCCAGGGGCCCAGAATAGAGTTAATAAAATATTACCATCATATATAAATGGCACTTATGAGCTGAAAAATACTTTCCTTCCCATGTAATCTCCATTTTACATAAGAGAAAACTGAGGTTCAATAACATCCTTATAGTATTAATATAATGTCTAGCTAATGTTTACTGAGTTCTTACTCTGTGCCAGGCATGCATTCATAAGGAGTAGCACAGTGGAGCCTGCTAGGTTGGCTTGCCACAGTTCCATATATTTGCTTAGTAAGGAGACAAGCAGAAACTGATTTACTTTATTACTTACATAGAGAACAAAAGCAAAATCACCATGGTATCACCTTCACATGTCCCTGGACCCTCAAAATGACACTGAGTCAGAGGGGCAATATGACAGATGATTTGAATGATGGTTCACTAACTCTGTTTTAGTGGAGCCACACAGTTTCTTAGATTTACACTGAATCTCAGAACTGTACCCTAAAAGGCAGGGCAAAGTGATCCACCCTGCACCTCTGTAGAACCAGAGAGATAGATGGAAAACTGCCTTATGGAAGCCTTCCACAAGATAGGGAGCCTCCTGCAAGATAAGGAGGAAGATGAGAAACAGACTTGTGACAGTTGTCACAAGACTCCCATCTCACCACATTCCTGGGAGGATCATAAAGTTCTGTCAAGATTTGAGTCAAACTGTGTTGAGTCTTGCCTACATAGCCTATGTGGAGACATGCAAGTTAACCAGGGTGCTGTGGTGGGACCATTCCTCTATACATATATTACATAAATTAGTCCTTAAAAAGAGATTATTATCTCTATTTTATCAATAAAGGCACTGAGAATAAAAATGGTTAAATATTTGTATGTCCAAAGGCACAGTTTGACTTTGGAATTGGGGTTTACAAGTTACAGAATATCCAATTTAAAGGGACTTAGCCAATGGAAGCATTTAATTTTATCACCAAGAGGTCTGAAAGTTGCTGATTCTGGAGTCAGTATGGCAGCTTATGTCATTAGGAATCTATATTCTTTCCATAATTATACTCTATCTCCTTTAGTGTATGAGCTTTTTGTTCTTAGGCTTGTTGCTTCATGGTCACAATATAGCGGCTGCAGCTCCAAATATCACATCAGCACAGGACAGTGATCAAAGCAGAAATGCAGGAATAGCACACAGATGAAGGAAGGTGCTGCCCAAAGTCAGACTTTTACTAGCAAGGAAGGAAATGGAAATGGTTATTGGGCTGGCAACCAACAATGTCTGCCACAAACAACTTACCAATGCCAGAATTAAAACTAGCAGAGGATATTTTTGTAATTTGATCTTTGTTTCCTACAAGGCTATTTGTAAGAGAAAAGTTTGATTTCTTCTCTCAGTGGCACCCACTGAATGGGTAGAATAGATTTTATTATTAATATATCTCATCTTTTAGGTAAATCTCTTAGGCTTATCTCTAAGTCTGAAGAGGGCCAAATAGAGGCAACTATACCCTTGGGCCAAACTGGGAAGTTCAGGAAGTAATCAAGACCAGGCTCTTGTTTTGCATAGAATGCCAGTACGCATGGCCACAGGACTTCTTTTGACAAGTGGAGTGTAATTAAATATGGCGTGTTTACTTCTGGGTAGAACCCTTTAAGACATGGTTGGCAAACCTTTTCTCTGTAAAGAGCCAGATTGCATTTTAGGCTTTACAGGTCTCAT
Organism: Phataginus tricuspis; assembly: GCA_029783875.1. Classification (NCBI taxonomy): domain Eukaryota; kingdom Metazoa; phylum Chordata; class Mammalia; order Pholidota; family Manidae; genus Phataginus; species Phataginus tricuspis. Next base: position 127,952,905 of record JAQQAC010016209.1, on the reverse strand, counting down.
GCAATCTGTCACAGGTATTCAACTTTGCTCTTGTAGTGCAAAAGCGGCCAAAGACAATACATTGACAAATGAGTGCAGCTGTGTTCTAATAAAACAGATGATGGGCTGGATTTGGCCCACAGACTGTAGGTACCAACCCTTGCCTAAAGAGATCTTGAACAAATCACCACGTTCCCTTCCTGTTGGCCAGGATGAGAAGAAATTTCCAAGAGGTAAAGAGACCATCAGCCGGGACTCCTAAGTAAAGATGATATGAAGCTGAATACCCAGTAAAGCCAAGATGGGTATGTAGCAGGAGCAGGAAATAAACTGTGTTTAAAACACTGAGATCTTTAAGTTGTTTGTTACCACAGAATGACCTAACCCACAGCATGACCTAGCCCATCCTAACACACAATATGTTTATTCCTTCTTTAATTGATTGAATTATATTCTCTCAGTAATAAAGAATGGAATATTTAAGAGTGGGAGGAATAGGAAAGCTCACCAACAGCCAATGTTAAATGTTTACCAGTCCTGCAAATGGATATAATTCATTAGTGTTTGACCTGACCCAGTTTTTCCATTTTACTGGCAGATTCCTTTTTGACTAAGAAGTCACATGTATAATCTCATTTAATATTTATAACTTTATGGGTTGATACCCAAATCTCTCTGACCACAGCCCATCTGTAAGAAAGAAGGGAATGTTTAAGAGACAAATCAGGAAATCTGATTACTGAGAATGCAGGAAGGTGTTGCGATAAGAGCATAGGTGGATGCCCCAGCCCTGAATTGGAGAAGAGACCCTAGTGAGACCAGAAGAAAGCAGTAAAACCCAGCAATAGGCACAGTTGTTGCTGGAAGCATTAGGTCAGCAACCATATTAGCATATATTATTCATGACAGTCTCTACTTTTCTATAATATTCACAATAATTCTGCAAACTCAGAAGTATCGGCATAAATGTTCATAAAGGTAAGGACAGGGTATCTCAGAGAGGTTTTAAGTAACTTACCTAAGGTCACATGACTACTAAATGGCAGAGTGAAAATTCAAACCTAAAGGCTTCTTGATTCCAAAATCTGGGTCATACAATTGCTCTATTGTAAGCTTCTTGGGGAAAAGGACAGTGTTTTATTCCATACTCTCTACCAGTAGTTCTCAACCACTGGGTGATTTTGTGCCCCAGGGGACATTTAGCGATGTGTCAAGGTATTAATGGTTGTCAACAAATGGGTGTGTGAGGATCTGTACTGGCATGCCCTGGGGAGATACTGTAGGTGCCGCTAAACATCCTGTAGCTCACAGGATGGCCCCCCAATAAAAACAGTATTTATCTCAGCCCCAAATGTCTACATGTGGGGACTGAGAAGACTCACAGTATACCTTGTCTCCGTGAGCACAACAGCAGGTGCACATTGATTGTTGAATTGAAAACAGTGGCTTCTGTTTCACAGAATAATTTTCATTTAATGAAAACCTTGAGAACGGCCTTTCCAGGCTAAGTTTCAAAACGATAGTCTTCAGACACGACCTGGTAACACCATTACTGAGTAACATTCAGTTTTTCTGTGGCTCTGTAAACAAACAAAACAACTTAAACTGACTCCTGAAGTCACAGTAGGGGCATATGTTTTATTTACCATCCTTGTCAGTGCTCTCCAGGAACTTTAGTATTCAGACTATTAAGCATTTTCAAACAATTAAAACATTTAAATGCAGCAACAGACAAATATTTTTAAACTTAATTTTAAATGTTCTAGCAAATTGAGTATTCTGAATACCAATAGCCTGCTGATGCTGCAGCAAATCCCCATAGATGCAATGCGTTCTGGCCATTACTGACACATGATTGTAATTAGCAAACACTGGGGAATCAGCTCATTCTCACCTCAGCAAACACCTATGAACTCACAGAGATCAAAAGAGAAAATGTCAAGAGTAGCTGTGATTAAAAAGAAAAAACTCTACAGGCAATGGGATAAACCCTAAAAGAAGCTGATCTAAATAGGTGTACTGAAAATTCTGAATAGCTAAGATCTTACTATCTCTAGGCTCTCTCTCCCTATTCCTTCTACCATATCCATATCCAGCTGTCCCATATCCATCTACCATAGTGTGGTTTGACAGATGGGATTGTCTTAAAGTTAAAAAGTGACTAAGTCACTTATTTGTGCCAAAGTTCTACATATGTAATAAAATGCAAGCTCTGTAGACTAGAATTCCAGGTCATTAAAAAGTTAGCCTCTTCCTATTCCCCACCCCACTTTAGGCTTTAGTCAAAACTACTCATTTTCATGTACACACCATACCACATTTCCTGACTATTCCTTTACCTGGCATGCTTCTCCCTCCCAAAACAGTGTTATTTCAAGGGGAAGTACCCATCCAACATCCCAATGCCATCCTTTGGCACTCTTAATCTTGATGAATCCATTAGAGCAAAGTGCTACACAATTGGTCCTTGTTAATGGTGACATTCACAGACTGACACATAGGAGGCACTCAGGAACTGAATTTTTAAATATGTAAATAAATAAAAATATATAGAATAGGAGAGAATAGAACCATTCATGGACAAACCATTGTATATCAGGAGACAAAGATTATGATTTAATCAATTCTGTGCATTTTAGGTCCATAAGAGAAATAAAAAAGAAGTAAAGAAAGATATTGCCCCCATTATTTTAGTTATTAGAAGACAGTGAAAACAGCACTGAGAAAAAAAATGAAATCAACATGTTTGAGATGCAATTCTCGGCATAAAGAGGCAGTGAACTGGGAGCTACTGAATTATAGGATATGGGATGAATTTGAGAGGCACTGAAAGAGAAATAGACTTTAAATTTAGAGCCTTATTAGAGAGGAATTATAAATAAGTATGAGTTTTTTAAGTTCAACATTTTTCTTAAAAATCAAGTGCCCTTTCAGCAAAAAGTAAAGTTAAAATCAATAGTAAGAATTATTTTAAGCATTTTTCTCTAAACTTAAAAAATTCTTCCAGAAAACAGTAAAGGAGCTAGGAGAAATAGTATATTCAACTCAAATATATGTTATCATTTAAGAACAAAAACAAAATGCTAAAGTGTTACAATAGAAAATAACAAAGTGAACTGATTTACTGGGATGATGTCACACACTAACAAAGATTCTTTGCTTAGCCAAACCTTAAGTTCCTGAAACTTCTCCGAGGCCCATCTGTGCACTCCTTGAAAATCCAGTTTTAGCAACAACACTGCTTAAGTCAGTTTAACCAGAGCTCCCCATCCTAGATATCTGATCACCCTTGATAGCTGGTGTCTGATCACCCCAACCTGTCTTCAGCAAAGAATCCTCTTAGGTCTGTTTTACCAAAATCCCCCCTACTCCTGATTTCCTCTTAGTAATTTTCCATTCACTGATTCTCCACTCTGCTGCTTGGCTTGAGCCCAGTCTCTCTTCCCTACCGTGAAACGCCCCTGCGATGATTCCTAAACCTAGCAGGATAGTCCTGAAGAAAGTCTGCCTTACCTTCTTTCACAAGTGTCATTGAATATATATTTTTAACAACATTTCAGGGGAAACAGTGATGTCATAACTTTTTCATAAGAACATGAACAGGCCCTTTTATAACTATTATTGAGTCAGCCAAGAAATAAACATGCAGTTGAAGTGAATTTCATCATTTTGGCTAATCACCACTTTCGAGGAAGAGGCCTAAAATCAACCCAAGGAAATATCTGAAGCTGGTATTTTCCAGGTTATTCTTTCCAGTGATTCAATCGATTTCAAGCAAATTTCTTAAATGGAAGTTTAAAAACTGTTGTTAATTTGACAATGAACCATAAAAAGCACAGCATTTTTGAAGATAATTTTTCAGTTATTTTTTGTTTCAATTTTGTATCACTCTGTTCTGCAAAGTATGGAGAATTGTCTTCAGATACTGACATCTCAGCTGTATAGTTAAATGGACCTTGGGATTGTTCTTATTATTTTTAAAGTGGAAACATTGCTTACCTTGAAAGAAAGGTGTTTATTGAAATAGTGCTGACATGACCAACACCCAGAATGTAAAATTTTAAGGTGTTATTAATCATTCACATATTTCTCTACCCAATAAAATATATAACACTATAGAGAAAAAAATAGCATTTGACTTTGCTGATTAGTCCCCAAATATTAACACCCAACTTTTACTGTCACATGATCATTATAGAAAGGATATGTTTCCATATTAGACAAGAAGTTTACATGAATATTTTCACTCTGTGTGTGAGCATATGTTTGAGTTATAAAAGTGTCTGTACAAAGTTAACTCTTAAAGTTCTTAAACTTACTGAAAAAGTGCACACACTTTTTCCTTTAAACTATAACTGCTGACTACATGGACAGACTAGTCACACAGCTTCTGTGACATATCCTTCATTCAAACCTCCCAGCAAAATCAGTTTAATATAGATGCAGCTCAAACATTTTATGTGATTTGGAAGTTTCACTAGTCTGAAACTGCAAAAAAAAAAAAAAAAAGGCAAAAAAGGTGTTTAAAGCTTTATATTAAAGAGGAAACATCACAGAGTAGATCGTTACAAAATCAGAAAAGTGTTCTTCATATAATAGATGTGTAGACTTATTTTATTGTGGTAAAATAAACATAAAACCAAACCTACTATCTTAACCATTTTTAAGAATGCAGTTCAGTGGTATTATGTACATTCATATTGTGTAACCATTACCACCATCCATCCCCAGAACTCAATGACTGGACTATTAAGCTCCTACAGTCAGTCAATCATGAATAAATATATTTTAAGTTTTAAAAAATCAATAGTTGGAGTAGGGGGGAGAAAAAGATGACAGCATGAGAAGGGAGGCAAAGATTTCCTCCCAAAACCACATAAAACATGAAAATACAGCAAATACAACTAAACCTGAAAGAGCAACCTGAAGAGTTCTACAGACTGCCTACATCTGGGGAAAAGAGAAGACCTCAAGAAAGGGTAGAGTAGCAAAGCTGCAATCTGACGGTACCCAAGCCCTCCCCCACCCCAGCTCACTCACAGGCAGGAGGAAGAGAAATGGAGTGGGGAGGGAATAGAAGGCCAGGAGTGTTGAACACCCACCCCTAGAGATCTGTTCCAGGAGCATGAACCCATATTACATGATCCTCTGGAGATCAGTGTGGTTGGAAAGAAAAGAAAGCAGAATACTCAGAGAGACTGAGATTCCAGCCACTTGTGGAGAACAGGTACACACAACTGGCAGCTCCAGGACAAAAGAAAGATGGGCACTTTGATAGCCTTCCCAATAGCGCGATGGATGTTAAAGTTGCTTAGGAGAAAGGACAGGTGGACAAAATCGTCCCAGTACACTCATCCCAGCTGGACGGGAACTTTCAGGAGCTTCAGATGCTCTATCCCCCTGACTGCCAAGGCAGCCCTGAGGCCCCCACTGTAATATATAGTGTGCCACTCCTTCCTCCTGGCAGGCACTGGTCTGCACACCTGCTGCACCCACCACCATGCCATGTCAGGTGGAGGGTGGACCCACCAATGGAATTTACAAGGGCATAATGCAGAGGATACTCCCTGCATGTTCAGCCCAATGGACCTTGAAGTGGAAGCTGGCATTGCAGCCGAGAAGCAGGAAAGAGCTCTTTCCTCCTGGCAGGTGCTGGTGCTACAAGCCTTCAACCCCTGCCATTGCTTCAGGTGTTGGGCAGCACCAGAGAGTAGTGATTCTGGGCACTAGAAGGCACCATGTACACAAAGTTATTATTCTATACAAATCATCAGAAATATGAAATGGGAAAGGAATTTAGTTCAAATAAAATTAGTAGAAAAAGTGACAGAAAGAGGGCTCATGAAACTGAAATCACCAATCTTCTTGATCAAGATTTCAAAATAAAAATCATAAACGTGCTCATGGAGTTACAGAAAAATATTCAAGATCTCAGGGAGGGCCTCAAGAAAGAGGAGAAACTTTGAAAAATACAATATCTGAAATAAAACATACAATGGAGGGATTTAAAAGCAAATTAGATGAGGTAGAGGAGACAGTAAATAAAATATAAATTAGAGAACAGGGAAACAAAGAAGCTGAGGCACAGAGAGAAAAAGGATTTCTAGGAATGAAAGAATAAAAAGAGAAATGTGAGACGAATCCAAATGGAAAAATATCTGCATTATATGGGTACCGGAAGAAGAAGAAGAGAGAAAAAGAAATAGAAAGTCTCTTTGAGGAAATAATTGCTGAAAACTTCCCAAATCTGGGGGAGGAGATAGTCTCTCAGGCCATGGAGGTGTACAGATCTCCCAAAACAAGGGACCTAAGGAAGACAACAACAAAACAGATAATAATTAAAAATGGAAAAGATCAAGGACAAGGACAGAGTATTAAAAGCAGCCAGAGAGAGAAAAAAATCACATAAAAAGGAAAACCCATCAGGCGATCATCAGACTTCTCAACAGAAACCTTACAGGCCAGAAGGCAGTGGCATGATGTATTTAATGCAATAAAGCAGAAGGGCCTTGAACCAAGAATCCTTTATCTGGGAAAATTATCATTTACATTTGAAGGAGAGATTAAACAATTTTCAGATAAGCAAAAGTTGAGGGAATTTACCATCCACAAACTGTCTCTTCAGTGTGTTTTAAAGGGACTGCTCTAGATGGAAGTGCTCTAAGGCTAAATAGCTGTTACCAGAGAAAATAAAACTACAGCAAAGGAAGTACACCAATTAATTACTAAGAAAATGCAAATGAAATCAAGTACCCACAAATTCAGTCAAGTGATACGCAAAGATTACAGAATATGACATCTATTATATAAAGAGCAGAGGAGGAAGAAGAAGAAGGGGGGAAAAAAAGAAACATTAGATTGTGTTTATAATAGCATAATAAGAGAGTTAAGACAGACTGTTAGACAGTAAAGAAGCTGCACTTGAATCTTTGGTAACCACAAATATAAAGTATACAGTGGCAATAAGTACATATCTATAGATAATCAACCTAAATGTAAGTGGCCTGAATGTACCAATAAAAAGACATGGAGTCACAGAATGGATAAAAAAACAAGACCCATCTCTGTGCTGCCTACAAGTGACTGACTTCAGAATCAAAGACATACACAGACTAAAACTGAAGGGATGGAAAAAGATATTTCATGCAAACAACAGGGAGAAAAAAGCAAGAGTTGCCATCCTTGTATCACACAAAATAGATTTCAAAACAAAGCAAGCAACAAGAGACAAAGAAGGACATGATATATTGATAAAGGGATCAGTCCAACAACAGGATACAGCCACTATAAATATGAATGCACCCAATATAGGAGCAACTAAATATGTGAAACAAATACTAAAAAAATTAAAGGGGGAAATAGAATGCAATGCATTCATTTTAGGAGACTTCAACACACTATTCACTCCAAAGGACAGGTCAACCAGACAGATAATAAGCAAGAGACAGAGGCACTGAGAAACACATTAGAACAGATGGACCTAACAGACATCTACAGAACTCTACACCCAAAAGCAACAGGATACACTTTTTTCTCAAGTGAGCATGGAACATTTTCCAGAATAGATCACACACTAGGCCACAAAAAGAGCCTCAGTAAATTCAAAAGGATTGAAATTGTGCCAAACAGCTTCTCAGACTACAAAGTTATGAAACTAGAAATAAATTACACAAAGAAAACCAAAAGGCCCACAAACACATGGAGGCTTAACAACATGCTCCTAAATAATCAATGGATCAAGGACCAACTAAAAACAGAGATCAAGCTTTTCCTCTAAGATCAGGAACAAGGCAAGGATGCCCACTCTCACCACTTTTATTCAACATAGTACTAGAGGTCCTAGCCATGGCAATCAAAAAATAAAAAGACAAAAAGACTTCATATTTGTAAGGAATAAGTTAAACTGTCATTGTTCATAGATGGCATGATATTGTACATAAAAAACGCTAAAGAATCCACCCCAAAACTACTAGAACTAATAAATGAAATCAGCAAGGTCGCAGCATACAAAATTAATACACAGAAATCTGTTGCATTCCTATATACTAATGATGAACTAGAAGAAAGAGAAATCAGGAAAACAATTCCTTTTACAATTGAATCAAAATAAATAAGATACCTAGGAATAAACCTAACTAAGGAGGTGAAAGATCTATACCCTGAAAACTACAAGACACTCATGAGAGAAATAAAAGAAGACACCAATAAATGGAAGTACATCCCATGCTAATGGGTAGGAAGAATTAATATTATCAAAATGGCCATCCTACATAAAGCAATATAGAGGTTCAATGCAATCCCTATCAAAATACTGAGAGCATTCTTCAATGAACTAGAACAAATGGTTCAAAAATTCATATGTAACCACAAAAAACCCTGAATAGCCAAAACAATCCTGAAAAGGAAGAATAAAGCATGGCGGAATCTCACTTCCCAAATTCAAGCTCTACTACAAAACCACAATAATCAAAACAATTTGGTACTGGCACAAGAACAGACCCATAGACCAATGGAACAAACTAGAGAGCCCAGATATAAACCCAAGCATATATGGCCAATTAATATACGATAAAGGAGGCATGGATATACATTGGGGAAATGACACCCTCTTCAACAAATGGTGTTGGCAAAACTGGGCAGCTGCATTTAAGAGAATGAAACTGGATTATTGCCAAATTCCATACACAAAAATAATGGATCAAAGACCTGAATGTAACTCTTGGAACCATAAAACTCTTAGAAGAAAATATAGGCAAAAATCTCTTGAATACAAACATGAGAAACTTTTTCCTGAACACATCTCCTGTACAGCAAAGAACACCATCAGTAAAACAAAAAGGTATCCTACAGTATGGGAGAATATATTTGTAAATGACATATCCAATAAAGGGTTAACATCCAAAATATATAAAGAACTCACATGCCTCGACTTACCCAAAACACAAATAACCCGATTAAAAAATGAGCGGAGGATCTGAACGGACACTTCTCCAAAGAAGAAATTCAGGTGGCCAACAGGTGCATGAAAAGATGCTCTATATCACTAATCATCAGGTAAATGCAAATTAAAACCACAATGAGATATCACCTCACACCAGTTAGGATGGCCAATATCTGAAAAGAGAAGGAACAGCAAATGCTGGGGAGGATGCAGAGAAAGGGGAACCCTCCTACACTGCTGGTGGGAATGTAAATTAGTTCAACCATTGTGGAAAGCAATATGGAGGTTCCTTAAAAAACTAAAATAGAAATACCATTTGACCCATGAATTCCACTTCTAGGAATTTACTCAAAGCAAACAAGATCCCTGATTCAAAAAGACATATGCACCCTTATGTTTATCGTAGCACTATTCACAATAGCCAAGAAATGGAAGTAACCTAAGTGTCCATCAGTAGATGAATGGATAAAGAGGCGGTACACATTCAAAATGGAATATTATTCAGCTATAAGAATAAAACAAATCCTACTCTTTGCAACAAGATGGATGGAGGGAGAAGGTATTATGCTCAGTGAAATAAGCCAGGCAGAGAAAGACAAGTACCAAATGATTTCACTCATTTGTGGACTATAACAACAAAACAAAACTGAAGGAACAAAACAAAACTGAAGGAACAAAACAGCAGCAGATCCACAGACTCCAAGAAGGGACTAGTGGTTACCAGAGGGAAGGGAGTGTGGAGGGTGGGTGGGGAGGGAGGGAGAAGGGGATTAAGGGGCATTATAATTAGCACACATAATGTAGGTGGGTCACAGGGAAGGCAGTACAGCATGGAGAAGACAAGTAAACGGCTCTATAGCATCTTACTACACTGATACACAGTGACTGCAATGGGGTATGGGGGGACTTGATAATATGGGTGAATGTCATAAACACAATATTCCTAATGTGAAACCTTCATAAGACTGTAATCAATGATGCATTAATAAAATAAATAAATAATAAAAGAACCAATAGGAGCACAGAATCTAAAATGGGGGAAATAATATGCAAATGAAAATGTATATATGATAAACTTTACCCATGGAATAGGCAGTTTTGTCTGTACCATGGTTCAGTTAAAATAGGGTTTTAGAAAGTTGAACAGTGGGTACTGAATGGAGACTGTTAACTTTTCATACATAATTTGAAACGCACACACAGTGTGGTTCTGCAACATTCAGGGACAGTTCACACAAATGATATGTGAACATGGATAATTAGTACAGACCTAGGCAATAAATGGCCTTGGCTTGAACTGGTGCATTTTATAGGCAAGATCAAATGGAATTTACTACAAAATCAGAGAGTAGAATTTATATGTAAAATGCTGTCAAGACTATTAAAAAGAAAGATGATTTTTAAAATGCTGGGATGGAACAACTGAAATTTTATGTACAAATAATTCTTGACCCAAAGTACTGTAGGTGGAAATGTAATTTTGAGAGTCTCTATTAACCCTAACTCTCTACTGTCTAGTATGTTCTCAAAACACAGCATCCAAAGTATTGTTTATCAGAGATTTTGGGATTTTTTTTTTTTGGTTAAATTCTAGAAGTGTAATTGCTGGGTCATATGGTATTTCTATTTTTAGTTTTTTGAGGAACCTCCACACTGCTCTCCACAGTGGCTGCACCAATTTACATTCACACCAACAGTGTATGAGGGTTCCCTTTTTCCCACATCCTCACCAACACTTCTTGTCTTTCGGATAGTGGCCATTCTCACTGGTGTGAGGTGATATCTCACTGTGATTTTAATCTGCATTTTCCTGACGATTAGCGATTTTCAGCATCTTTTCATGTGCCTGTTGGTCATTTGTGTTTCTTCTTTGTAGAAATGTCTGTTTGGGTCTTCTGCCCATCTTTTAATTGGGTTATTTGTTTTTTTTTGTGTTGAGTTGTATGAGTTCCTTATCTATTTTGGGTACTTGGAACCAATATAATATTGTATGTCAACTATACTTCAATAAAAAATAAAAAAATAAAAGATAATAAAATACCATTTATCCATTCACAACACAAAAACAATGTCTACATTTCCAGTGTAAGGTAGGAGCATTATATTAACAGTACAAGTCCATTTTGCGTGTGTGTGTGTGTGTGTGTGTGTGTGTGTGTGTGTGTGTGTATGTATTGGGATGAGGCTAATAGTTATAGCATTATAAATATTATAGTAATTATTGCTAATGTCATGATTACACTAATAATCATGGATTGCACTGAAAACCAAATATCAGAATTAGACAGGATACTAGATATCATTAAGCAAATTTCTTTTCAAACTTTATAGAGCAATAGAATAAAATCTATCACAAAAGCCCAATATTTACCAGTGTTAAAAGTAAAAGTATTGTGTTGAAAACCTATTCTGTTCCCCTGGATTCTTTCTGAACCCTTCATATATAATTGAAAATAAAGCTATTTCAGTAAAGAAAGGAAATTCCTAACCCATCTTTTCCTACTTTAAAAATCTGCCAGTCATGTAGATATCACACTGCATGTCATGGAATGAACTATGGTTTTTGCAGCCTTAAGAGAGAGCAAACATCTACACCAGTACAGTGCCAGTGCCCAACCGTGTGGCCCACCAGCTGCATCAGGAGCTGATCTGTATCACCTTCTGTGCAGAAAAAACAGCCCAGGAAAAGCAGAAACACTTCCACATACACACACAAATACATGCAGAATTCTGTACCACACACATAGAAATGTATTGGTTTGTTTGTATGACAAAATTGGCTTTCAGGGGCATTATACTAAGTGAGATAAATCAGACAGAGAAAGACTAACACTGGATGATATCACTTATATGTGGAATCTAAAAACCTGAACTTGTAAAACAGAAGAGAATGGTGGTTACCAGGGACTGGAGTGCGGTGGAAGATTTGGGGAGATGTTGTTTAAAGTTTACAACTAGTAGATAAAGATGTTCTGGAGGCCTAATGTACAACATAGTGATTATAGTTAACAACACTGTACTAAAAACTTCAAAGTTGCTAAGAGACTAAATCTGTTCTCAACACATAAGAAGAAATGATAAATATGTGACATGATAAAAATGTTAACTAACTACTATAGTAATCACATGGCAATATATAAATGTATCAAACCAACACTTTGCATACTGTGAACTTACACAATGTTATATATCAATTATATGTCAAGTTTTAAAAATGGCTTTCAGAAACTCCCAGTGGTATGTCCTTTATTTGCCTTGTCCATTCATCAATCATTTTTTAAGTACCCACCATGCATTAGAAATGGTGAAAATCATGGTCCCTGTTCTCACAGATCTTACTTTCATTGAGTGTCTTGATCATTAGGTGTTCTCTTCTTTCAGAACTGTTCCTGAAATACAGTGCTACAACCCATGCTAAAGAGGTAACTTGGGTACCCTACAGTCGCACAAGACACCCACAATCTTCCAGTTGATGGGAATAGGACAGTTAAATGTTTAGCTGACTCAGAGGAGATAATCTACTGATTGGCTAATTAGTGAAGTTTTTCTCCTGAGTCTTGAGACACAGAGAAGGGATTCAAATGATGGTGGTGCCTTAAATTGAACTATCTGAAATAGGTTGTCTGGGGAGGTGGCAGGGAGGCAACTGGCAATTCATATGCTGATGAGGAAGCACAGGGAAAAAGAAAATGAGTCTGAAGAAAGAAGCTAGAGAATGGAAGAGAAAAAGGCAGAAATGAAAGACCACAAGGTCCCAGAGATACCGGGGAGAATCCTTTTCTTTTTTTTCTTCTCTTCTCTTCTCTTCCTTCCTTCT
>JAQQAC010016209.1:127908651-127940068 GCA_029783875.1 Phataginus tricuspis | reverse complement strand
TCTTTCTATCTTTCTTTTTCTTTCTTTCTTTCTTTCTCTCTTTCAATCTTTCTTCTTTTTCTTTTTCTTCTTTCTTTCTTCCTTTCTTCCTTATTCCTTCTTTCTTTCTTCCTTCTTCCTTCTTTCTTTCCTTCCTTCTTTCTTTCTTTTGTTCTTTCTCTCTATCTTCCTTCCTTCCTTCCTTCCTTCCTTCCTTCTTCCTTCATCCTTCCTTTTTCTTTCTTTCTTTCTTTCTTTCTTTCTTTCTTTCTTTCTTTCTTTCTTTCTTTCTTTCTTTCTTTCTTTCTTTCTTCCTTCCTCCCTCCATCCCTCTTTCTTTCTTTCTTTCTTTCTTTCATTCTTTCTTTTTCTCTCTCTCTCTCTCTCTCCTTCCTTCCTTTCTTTCTTCCTTCCTTTCTTTCTTTCTTTCTTATTTTTTTGTGTGTGTGCCACATCTAAAGGGCACAGTCATTTGGCTCTAGCAAATCACTTTTTTTCATTGCTTAAATTGAAATATAGTTTATACCTGCTACTTTATTTGTGTTTGATTGAATGAGTTCATTTTTCTTGAAGCCAAAAGAATGTAACTAAAGCAAATATAAAAAGTACGTTAGCACTCCTGAAAATTGAATTATGGATAACATCTTGAGTGATTTTTGTCTTCTTCAATATAATTTCTACATGTTTCAATTTTATGCAATGATATCTTATGGCTTTTATAATTGGATAAATGTTCCTAGAGAAAGCAAATGACTTCTTTGGTTTGGCTTGATTGGAAGAGGTTTATGTGCATACATGTTTCTTAGTAAGATTGGCATCCAGAACCTAAAATTTGCCCCAAAATGTTATAGAATCTTTTTAAACAAAATGACAATAAAAAAATAAAAATAAAACCATAGACTTTCTTTGCAGAAGCCCTATTCAAGTTCACTCAGGTTGTATTCCATCATTGCCTATTTGAGTTGAAAGAGATGGTTTACCTTATGATAGGCAGAAGGCAATATGTATATATATGTATATATGTGTGTGTATAATAATGTACTATATTAGATGGAGCAATATTCTAGGAATTCATAAGCATACAGGCTGCTTCCTGCCCACACTCTCCACCCACTTTTTTTGCAATATTATTTTACAGCAACTAGACAGGCAATATTTTTCAAAGGTGGCTATAGCTGGGTCAAATACATTGCCAATATTTCTAACTCTTCGAAAACTTTAGACAAGAGCAGAACAAAGACAGCCTGTGAAGATCTAAAAGCATATCTCAGGAAAGTTATCTGACTTAGAAAGCTAGAGTTTGCTCTGCTATCATAACCTATTTCAAGGACAAAGAGTTGGTACAAAAAGATATAATTTGCTGAGTAATATTATGAAGAGTGTAAAGTGTAATTATAGTTTTATCAGCAAGACAAGATATTTTTCAAAAAATCTTTCAAAGTAACAACTGGATTCTACTTGGCTTTTTGATTCGGTGTCCTCCACTGTGAGCAGTTAAGCTGCAATTGTCTGTGGGTATATACATATCTAAAAAATGCTGCAACAGAACTCTTGAAAATGAAATACACACATGTGTAATATGTAGCAATTATCTTTTAATTGACCAAGAAATGGGATTAAAAGGTTTATGTGGGGGTGTTTAAATATAACTTACACCTCCCTTTCCTCTGTAACTGCAGAGAATGGACATATTTAATGAACTTCCATTTTATTTATAATACTATATACTTTGGCCTATAAAGAAGGATATATGCCTTGGTGAATATTCACTCAATATAAATTTGCCTCCTATTTCAGACTGGGACTTGGGTCTTGTGGGGAAAAGTCCTTCCCTAGGCCATCCCTATCAATATAATTTACCCGGCAGTTTTGGCTTATTAAGAGAGGGATGAAGGAGGTAGGTGTGAAAGAAAGAGAAGAGCCATTTAGTGAGTTTCAGGCACTTCATGGTACACCTTGTATCCATTTCCTCATTGGATCGTCTTAATAATTCCATTAAGCAGGTAGTATTGGCATCCCTGTTGTATAGGTAAGTAAACAGAGAAAGCAAGTAATTGCCAAGTTCACAATATGGGGAACAGTTAGCACAGACCATCTCTAAGCTCCCACTCTAAACTGCTATGCCATGCTGATGAAATGTAGAAATGGGTACTTCCAAATTTATTCATACCTATTTGTTGACTGCTATTATGTGCATACCCGGCACTTGATTAAGTGTTACAGAAATGAATAGGATATGTTCTCTGCCCCTAAGGAGCTCAAGGTCCTATGCAGGAGACTGATATATTAACTAATGAATAAAAAGAGAAATAACTATAATAAGTAAAGGGTATGTACAGCATACTGGGGAAATACCAAGAGGAAGACAACTAGCTGTGCTTGGTGGCTGGAGAAAGACTCCACAGTGGAGAATAACATTTGAACACTGACTTAAAAGAAGAGTTGTTGTCCAATACCTAGAAGGTAAGGAGGTTTGGAGGAGGGGTAGCAAGGAGGATTCACTTTTGGCAGAGCACATACCACATGTGAAAATATTTTTCTGGTTCCAGAAATCCAAACTAATATAACAGGTCACTGAAAGCTTAGTGGGAGAAGTAAGGCTAGAAAGTTAGGAAGCATACACGGTGTAATGGAAAGTCTCCATGAGTGAGATAAAGAAACTGTGCTGTTTCTCACTTGATTACAGAATCAGTCATGGTTTTCTCCTTGCAAAACTGAGTATTAAGGCTGTTGTTGCTTTGTGAACTTTTACTGTTTTCTTTGGAAAGGAGAAGTGAAAGGAAGCACAGGAAAATGGTAAGACCCACCATTAGCATGTTTATGGTATTCTAGATGTCAGCATCTAAGGCTTTCAAAACAATACACATTCAAAGATATGGGTCCTGTCACCAGGTTGGGGGAAGACCCCCTCCAAGGTGAGGCTGTGATTGATCACACTGCCAACTTCAAGGAGATGCCTCAGCATTTACTACTTACATGAGCAGAAAATCAGCAGCAGTCGGCACTGCACAGAAGAGAATATTTAAAGGGAGAGATAAGCAAAAGCTCTATCAGTTGAAGTAAGTTATTATTTTGCAGGCTGAAAGGATGCTTGCTGCACTCAGAGTTTATATAATAATCCATTCATTCAGGAGAGCAAGTTAAATTCCTGCCACTGTCAGCTCCAAACCATTCGGAATAGTTTTTTTTTAGGATTTAGACATAAAACACACGTGTGCATATGTATGCACTCTCATGTGCACATGTGGACACACACACACACACAATTCTTCAGAAAAGAAGGTCATACTGAAACTGACCCCAGCCTTACTAGTTAACTATTCCTCTAAAGAAAACTGAAAAGTTCTCCACTTTACAATAGATTTCTAATTCAACCTTGGAAACTCCTTTCAGTGCAGGGAGGGAGTTGCCATGATTATATAATAGGGAAACCATTTTTAAAATCTGTTCTCATACAGTTATGTATGGTCAGTGGGAATTATTTCTTGGAGAAAATGAACTCAGTTCTGACTATGGGATCATGAGCTGAGCTTTAGTTTTTGTTTGTTTTTCATTTAACCTTTTCTTATTTATTTTTATTTTGTTATTCAAGTTGCCCCAGGAAGTTTCCTAATTGAGACTTATTTTGGTGTGGATTTACCCTTGGCTGTTTACAAATAAAATGTCATATTTTATTATGACCTGGATGCTAGCAAGAGTGGATAGAACAAGCTCTACATAGTCTAAAGAAAAGAAAGTCCCTGGCTAATATAAGAATCATGCTAATGACCATCTTAGTAAAGGCTAACTTCAAATCTGTTAACACCATGATCAAATGATTAGAAAAAAGTGATTCAGACCTTTTAACAGCTGAGTGGCTTTCTGGGCCCTTCATGAATACTGCAGATCTACCTTTTTTTTCACATTTACAAAATTCTTCACAGTCTGATTGGTGTAGTAGGCCAGCCATGAGGAAGTCGGTATAAATTAACTGGTGTAATAATCAATTGCAAAATAACACAGATATAATAAAGTATCATGGTGTGCTCCACACAGTCTATAAAGAATCTATGCTTCTTCCACTGAGTGACATCACTCTCTTAAGACCTAAGAAAAATCCACTTTATTGAGTTTCAAAATGGAGGAGTATGCATAAGAGTTTTCTGGAGTCAGCCCTGAGTGCAAGGTCTATCACTTCAGTCCACATTCCATTTTCCAGAATTCAGTCCAATGCTTCATATTGATTATGGGCAGAATAGGAAATGCAATCTAACTATGAATCCATATGGAAAAGGAAACAGAATTTCATAAAAATATACTGTTTTCCCATATAAAGGTCCTCTCTAGTACTTACCTTGCTTTGGGGGCAGGTTATTAGATACTAAGTTCTGGAGATCTAATAAACTGCATAGTGTCCATAGCTAATAATACTGTATTGTATACATAAAATTTACTAAGAGGGTACATCTTATGTTATGTGTTCTTAACATACACACACAGGAAGTAATAAAGGGGGCATGAAAAAATTTTGTGATGCGATCGATATGTCTGTGGCTTTGATGCTGGTGACGGTTTCAGGAGTGTACACTTATTCTCAAACGCATCAAGTTGTATACATTAACTATGTACAGCTTTTTCTATGTTATTCATACCTCAATAAAATTGTTTCTTAAAAAGAAAAATTTCACTGAGCTCTCTGGTAGTCATATGTTTTCTTGCTCAAGAATACAAGGTAACAAGAGCATTAATTTCACCTTTAGAATCTGACAATGCCACGCTATATCTAGGTTTTCACACGGCAGTTTGATAGCCTGGTTGAATTCTAGCATTTAAGCTAAACAAGGTAGAAATTACAAAGGTACCAAACATGGGGAAAAACTCATCATAGGCTTTATCAAAAATTTAATATGAGTTCTTTTATCATAAAAAGAAACATATCAGGACTTCTGGGAAGGTGGTGGCATGAGCAGGGCAGCAGAAATCTCCTCCCAAAACCATATAGATTCTTGAAAATACAACAAATACAACTATTCCTAAAAGAGAGACCAGAAGATGACAGTACAACAGCCAGGCTACAGTTACATCTGCGAGAACACAGCACTTCACGAAGCGGGTAAGATATGGAGCCGCAACCCGGTGGGACCCAAGCACTCCCCCACCCCAGTGTACCAGTGGGAGGAGAGGATTCAGAGCAGGGAGGGAGTAGAAGTACACCCCGCAAAAAAACCAGCCCCGGTGATCTGCGTGGGGAGCGTTAGACTCTTAGATAGTAAGGAAGTTAAACTTGGACCTTTGGTAACCACAAAATCAAAGATATACACAGACTAAAAGTGAAGGGATGCAAAAAGTTATTTCATGCAAACAACAAAGAGAAAAAAGCAGGTGTTGCAGTACTTGTATCAGACAAAATAAACTTCAA
Organism: Phataginus tricuspis; assembly: GCA_029783875.1. Classification (NCBI taxonomy): domain Eukaryota; kingdom Metazoa; phylum Chordata; class Mammalia; order Pholidota; family Manidae; genus Phataginus; species Phataginus tricuspis. Next base: position 127,934,691 of record JAQQAC010016209.1, on the reverse strand, counting down.
AACGAAGAAAGTAGCAAGAGATAAAGAAGGACATTACATAATGATAAAGGGGTCAGTCCAACAAGAAGATATAACATTTATAAATATATATGCACCCAACACAGGAGCGCCGGCATATGTGAAACAAATACTAACAGAATTGAAGGAGGAAATAGACAGCAATGCATTCATTTTAAGAGACTTCAACACACCACTCATTCCAAAGGAGAGATCAACCAGACAGAAAATAACTAAGGACACAGAGGCACTGAACAACACACTAGAACAGATGGACCTAACAGATATCTACAGAACTCTGCACGCAAAAGCAGCAGGATACACATTCTTCTCAAGTGCACATGGAACATTTTCCAAAATAGACCACATACTAGGCCACAAAAAGAACCTCAGTAAATTCAAAAATATTGAAATCCTACCAACCAACTTGTCAGATCACAAAGGTATAAAACTAGAAATAAATTTTAGAAAGAAATCAAATAGACTCACAAATACATGGAGACTTAACAACATTCTCCTAATTAATCAATGGGTTAATGACCAAATCAAAACAGAAATCAAAGAATATATGGAGACTAATGACAACAACAATACAAAGCCACAACTTCTGTGGGACACAGCAAAGGCAGTTCTAAGAGGAAAGTATATTGCAATCCAGGCCTATTTAAAGAAGGAAGAGCATTCCCAAATGAATACTCTGAAGACACGATTACTGAAATTGGAAAAAGAAGAAGAAATGAGGCCCAAAGTCACCAGAATGAGGGACATAATAAAGATCAGAGAAGAAATGAATAAAATTGAGAAGAATAAAACAATAGAAAAAATCAATGAAACCAAGAGCTGGTTCTTTGAAAAAATAAACAGAATAGATAAACCCCTATTCAGACTCATTAAGAGAAAAAGAGAATATAGACACATAAACAGAATCAGAAATGAGAAAGGAAAAATAATGACGGTCCCCACAGAAATACAAAGAATTATAAGAGAACACTATGAAAATCTATATGCTAACAAGCTGGAAAACCTAGAAGAAATGGACAGCTTCTTAGAAAAATACAACCTTCCAAGACTGACCAAACAAGAAACAGAAAACCTAAACAGAGCAATCACCAGCAAAGACATTGTACTGGTAATCAAAAAACTACCAAGAAAAAACCCCCCGGGCCAGATGGATTCACCCCTGAATTTTACCAGACATATACAGAAGACATAATACCCATTCTCCTGAAAGTTTTCCAAAAAATAGAAGAGGAGGGAATACTTCCAAACTCTTTCTATAAAGCCAGCATCACTCTAATACCAAAACCAGTCAAGGACCTCACCAAAAAAGAAAATTACAGGCCAATATACCTGATGAACATACATGCGAAAATACTCAACAAAATATTAGCAAACTGATTTCAAAAATACATCAAGAGGATCATACACCACGATCAAGTGGGATTCATCTCAGGGATGCAAGGATGGAACAATATTCTAAAATCCATCAACATCATCCACCACATCAACAAAAAGAACAAAAACCACGTGATCATCTCCATAGATGCTGAAAAAGCATTTGACAAAATACAACATCCATTCATGATAAAAACTCTCCACAAAATGGATATAGAGGGAAAGTACTTCAACATAATAAAGGACATATATGACAAACCCACAGTCAACATTGTACTTAACAACGAGAAGCTGAAAGATTTTCATCTAAGATCGGGAACAAGACAGGGATGCCCACTCTCCCCACTGTTATTCAACATAGTACTGGAGGTCCTAGCCACAGCAATCAGACAAAACAAAGACATACAAGGCATCCAGATTGGTAAAGAAGAAGTCAAATTGTCACTATTTGCAGATGACATGATACTGTACATAAAAAACCCTAAAGACTCCACTCCAAAACTACTAGAACTAATATCTGAATTCAGCAAAGTTGCAGGATACAAAATTAACACACAGAAATCTGTTGCTTTCCTATACACTAATGATGAACCAACAGAAGGAGAAATCAGGAAAACAACTCAATTCACAATTGCATCAAAAAGAATAAAATACCTAGGAATAAACCTAATGAAGGAAGTGAAAGACCTATACCGGGAAAATTATAGACACTCATGAGAGAAATTAAAGAGGACACTAACAAATGGAAATGCATCCCATGCTCTTGTCTAGGAAGAATAAATATTGTCAAAATGGCTATACTACCTAAAGTAGTCTACAGATTTAACGCAATCCCTATCAAACTACCAATAGCTTTCTTCAATGAACTGGAACAAGTAATTCTAAAATTAATACAAAACCACAAAAGACCCCGAATAGCCAAAGCAATCCTGAGAAAGAAGAATGAAGCATGGGGAATTACGCTCCCTGAGTTCAAGCTCTACTACAAAGCCATAGTAATCAAGACAGTATGGTACAGGCACAAGAACAGACCTGTAGAACAATGGAACAGACTAGAGAGCCCAGATATAAACTCAAGCATATATGGTCAATTAATATATGATAAAGGAGCCATGATATACAATGGGGAAATGACAGACTGTTCAACAACTGGTGTTGGCAAAACTGGACAGCTACATGCAAGAGAATGAAACTGGATTACTGTTTAACCCCGTACACAAAAGTAAACTCAAAATGGATCAAAGACCTGAATGTAAGTCACAAAACTATTAAACTCTTAGAAAAAAACATAGGCAAAAATCTCTTGGACATAAACATGAGCGACTTCTTCATGAACATATCTCCCTGGGCAAAGGAAACAAAAGCAAAAATGAACAAGTGGGACTATATGAAACTAAAAAGCTTCTGTACAGCAAAGGACACCATCAGTAGAACAAAAAGACATCCTACAGTTTTGGAGAATATATTCATAAATGACATATCCAATAAGGGGTTGACATCCAAAATATATAAAGAACTCACACACCTCAACAAACAAAAAGCAAATAATCCAATTAAAAAATAGGCAGAGGATATGAACAGACAATTCTCCAAAGAAGAAATTCAGGTGGCCAACAGGCAAATGAAAAGATGCTCGGCTCCACATGGCTAATTATAAGAAAAATGCAAATTAAAACCACAATGAGATATCACCTCACACCAGTGAGGATGGCCAACATCCAAAACACAAACAACAACAAATGTTGGCGAGGATGTGGAGAAAAGGGAACACTCCTACAGTGCTGGTGGGAATGCAAATTAGTTCAAACATTGTGGAAAGCAGTATGGAAGTTCCTCAAAAAACTCAAAATAGAAATACCATTTGACCCAGGAATCCCACTCCTAGGAATTTACCCTAAGAATGCAGCAGCCCAGTTTCAAAAAGACAGATGCACCCCTATGTTTATCACAGCACTATTTACAATAGCCAAGAAATGGAAGCAACCTAAGTGTCCATCAGTAGATGAATAGATAAAGAAGATGTGGTACATATACACAATGGACTATTATTCAGCCATAAGAAGAAAGCAAATCCTACCATTTGCAACAACATGGATGGAACTAGAGGGTATTATGCTCAGTGAAATAAGCCAAGCGGAAAAAGACAAATATCAAATGATTTCATTCATATGTGGAGCATTAGAGGAAATAAAAAAACTGAAGGAATAAAACAGCAGCAGACTCACAGAACACAAGAATGGACTAACAGTTACCAAAGGGAAAGGGACTGGGGAAGATGGGTGGGAAGGGAGGGACAAGGGGGAAAAGGGGGCATTACAATTAGCAGACATAATTTGGGGGGGCATGGGGAGAGCTGTACAACTCAGAGAAGACAGGTAGTGATTCTATAGCATTTCACTATGCTGATGGACAGTGAGTGTAATGGGGTAGGTGGAGGGGACCTGATGAAGTGGGGAGTTTAGTAACCATAATGTTGCACATGTAATTGTAGATTAATGATACCAAAAGAGAAAAAAAGAAACGTATCAGTGATTTTTTTGGTTATGAACAGATTGCATGGAAATTTAACAATAACTGTGGACCCTCTCCCCACAGGTACACATATACATATACGAACAAGAAAAACTGTGAATAAAATTTCAAGAGATTAACATATGCTCAACTAAGAGCTGTTGCATTAGATCACATACCAAAGCATGTTAGGATACATACATTTTCTACGGCCAATGCAGGTTACGCGTTAAGGGGCTTACTTCCTCAGGACAGTATCTTATATTAATTATTAGTATCAAGAGCATCTCGACTTATAGAAAAAGGGTCAATAGCCTTCTCCTGTATAAGGCCAAATAGTAGACATTTTAGGCTTTCTCTTTCACTGCTACTCAAATTGCACATTGTAGCATGAAAGCGCCCATGGGCAATACCTACGCAATTGAATGTGGCTGTATTCTAACAGAGAATTTTATTTAAAATAGCAAGTGGCAAGCCATATTTGCTCTGTGCATCCTAGTTTACTGACCCCTGGTCTACAGCAATCACACTTGGATCTTCTAAAGTCTTTACCACATGTACCAGGGGATCAACCAAATGTAAGTTTGACTATATCAAAGATGGAGAGCTCATTATCTCCAAAGACCTTTATACATTAGTACCATACTTAATATTACCTATGAAAACACTCTGACATTCTTTTTTTAAAACATCAAAAGCCATTAATGAATATTGATTTCATTCAAAAAATATTTGAGTACCTATAATGTAGAAGGCCATTATACCATAAAAAGACATAGCTTTATTTTATCAATTGGAGAGGCTGACTTTCAGCGCAGTGTATTCGCATGTCAGTACTTTCCCACTGTAAACAGATGTAGCATACATTAGAAAAATGGCTGATACAGGGTCAGCTATGAATGCTGAAGAGCAGGTTGGCAAGTTAGTTCACATGAAAGGATAAATATGCCGAGTGCAGTACTTTCAGTAAGTAGTAGGTACAGGAGGAGATAGAAATCTATACCTACATGTGGCATGAAAGCTGAACACTAAAGTAATGGACACGCCATATGCTCTTCACATGTATGGGTATTGATTCTGGATGCTGCAAAGCAAATGACACTACAACAGAATGAAAACATACAAGGAAAATACATATCCTCAAATGAAGCAGAGAACAAGAAGTATTCATGGAAAGAAAATAAAATGGACCTGGAAAAAAACGGATTTAGGAAGAAAAATACCTAGAGAGGATAGACAATTATGAAGGCCATTGTCATGTGGATTGTAATCCTAGAGAAGAAAACCAGCCTGAAAAAAAAAAAGAAAATTATGCATCAAAAGATCTACAAGGCAAATATGAAATTCTGCTTATGGAACATAAGTTCAGACTCTCTGGAGAAGTGCCAGTTTGAGTCATATAAAAAATAAAGAGTGAAAAATATGCTCTTAATGTGGGTGCTGTCAGATTACTATTCCCAGGAAGAAGAAAACTACATGGATTTTGGCAAAAGTGTCTGTCTATAGACAGAGGGAGACTTTTAAATAAATACCTGAAAGAGAAGCAGAAATTTCTCAGGCTGAATTTGGGAAACTAGAGAACACTGAAGACACCAAAAGTAGACAAAAGATAGTGTACTGTAGAAGATCACAATGATTTTCAACTGGAGTGATCAAGGAAATGGACAGAAACTTTGCTTTTGATCTCAGATGTAAAGGAAAAAGAGATGAAAAATTGTTTTCCAGGAAAGTTAATCTATCAGCAACAAAAAGGTTACAAACGGTGAAGAGTCTGGAGGCAAGGAGGTGATTCAGCAGACTATTGCAAGACACATGGTGTGAGGAGATAAGGATCTGGACAAAGGTGTTACAGGGACATTTAAGGGAAAAGATGAGGGTAGAAGATACTGTAGAAGAATATTCAAAACCCAGAGCTTTACTAAATGTGAGGATGAGAGTGGCAGAAAGTCAGGCCTGTACAGCCTTAATAAAAATATCCTATACTTGGGGGGTGGAAAATAGCAGCGTGAGAAGTGAGGCAGAAATCTCCACAAACCACATATAATATGAAAATATAGCAAATATCCTAAAAGAGTGACCAGAAATAAGATTGCACCAGTCAGCCTACATCTGGGAAAAGAGAACATCTCACAGAAAAGGGTAAAGTAACAAAGCCACGACCCGATGCGACCCGAGCCCTCTCCCAACCCCAGTTTACTGGCAGGTGGAAAAGAAAGAGAGAAGGGAGGGAGTAAAAGCCAAGGACTGCTAAATACACAGCCATGGAGACCTACTCTGGGAGTGCAAACCCACACTTCTCTGGAGATTAGAGGGGTTGGGGAGCAAAGTCAGGCAGAAGACAGGGAGAGATGGAGATTCCAGCTGCTTTTGGAGAACAGACTCCCACAACCAGCTGCTCTGGGACAAAAGAAAGGCGGGAACTTTGAAAGACTTCCCAACGGCAAGAGGGCTGCTAAAGGGACAAGAATTACACAGAGCTTGATGCTCAGGAGAAGTAACAGGTGGACAAAATCATCCCAGTACACTCAGCCCAGCGGGTTAGGAACTTTCAGGAGATTAAGGCACTCTATCTCCCTTACTGGTAATAGAGCCCCAAGGCCCCCAACCATGATAAGCAACCTGCCGCTCCTTCCTCCCAGCTGGCACCTGCACACAAATATGCTGCCCCCATCATCGCTCCAGGCCAGCAGGAGGGCAGCCCCACCTACGGCAGCTTAGGAGCTTAATAGAGAGGTTGTTGTCTGCACATGTGGCTAACTTGCCCTGAATACCATAAAGAGGGCTCAGTAAAACTGAAATCACCAATATTCCTGAAAAAGAATTCAAAATAAAACTCATAAGCATGTTAATGAAGCTACAGAAAAATATTCAAGATCTCAGTGATGAATTCAAGAAAGAGATAGACACTTTGAAAAATTTAGTAGCCGAAATGAAACATACTATGGAGGGATATAAAAGCAGATTAGATGAGGTAGAGGAGATGGTAAACGGAATAGAAAGTAGAGAAGAGGAACACAAAGAAACTGAGGCACAGAGAGAAAAAAGGATCTCTAGGAGTGAAAAAAAAAGATAACTGTGCAATGAATCCAAATGGAACAATATTTGCATTATAAGGGTACCAGAAGAAGAAGAGAAAAAGGGATAAAGTCTCTTTGACGAAATAATTATTGAAAACTTCCCCAGTCTGGGAGGGAAATAGTCTGTCAGACTATGGAAGTGCACAGATCTCCCAACACGAGAGACTCAAGGAAGACAACACCAAGACACATGATAATTAAAATGACAAATATCAAGGACAAGGAAAGAGTATTAAAAGCAGCCACAGAGAGAAAAAAGAGCACATACAAAGGAAAACACATCAGGCTATCAACAGACTTCCTAACAGAAAACTTACAGACCTGAAGGGAGTGGCATGATATATTTAATGCAATGAAGCAGAAGGGCCTTGAACCAAGAATACTCTACCTGGCAAGGTTATCATTTAAATTTGAAGGAGGGATTAAATAATTTCCAGATAATCAAAAGCTGAGAGAATTTACCTCCCACAAACTGACTCTACAGTGTATTTTGGAGGGACTGCTACACATGTAAGGGCTCCTAAGGCTCAATAGCTGTCACAAGATAAAATGAAACCACAGTAAAGGAATAGCACAATTAATTACTAAGCAGATGCAAAATCAAATCAACCATCCCCAAAGTCAGTCAAGGGATAGGCAAAGAGTACAGAATATGATACCTAATATATAAAGAATGGAGGAGGAAGAAAAAGGAAGAAAAAAAAAAGAACCTTTAGATTGTGTTTGTAATAGCATACTGAGTTAAGTTAGACACTTAGATAGTAAGGAAGTTACCCTTCACCCTTTGGTAAACACAATTCTAAAGAGTGCAATGACAATAAATACATACATATTGAAAATCACCCTAAATGTAAATGGACTGAATGCACCAATAAAAAGACAAAGAGTCACTGAATGGATAAAACAACAAGACTATATAGTGCTGCCTACAAGAGACACATTTCAAACCCAAAGAAATACACAGACTAAAAGTGAAGGGATGGAAAAAGATATCTCATGCAATTAATACAGAGAAAAAGCAGGTGTTGCAGTACTTGTATTAGACAAAATAGCCTTCAAAACAAAAAAAGTAACAAGAGGCAAAGAAGGACATTACATAATGATAAAGGGGTCAGTCCAATAAGAGGATATAACCATTATAAATATCTATGCACCCAACACAGGAGACCTGCATATGTGAAACAAATACTAACAGAATTAAAGTGGGATATAAAAGGCAATGCATTCATTTTAGGAGACTTCAAAAAGTCACTCGCTCCAAAGTACAGAACAACCAGATAGAAAATAAGAAAGGAGACAGAGGCACAGAATAACACATTAGAACAGATGGACATAATAGACATCTACAGAATATCCCACCCAAAAGCAGCAGGATACACATTCTTCTCAAGTACACATAGAATATTTTTAAGAATAGATCATATACTGGGCCACAACAAGAGCCCCAGTAAATTCAAAAAGATTTAAATTGTACCAACCAGCTTCTCAGATCACAAAGGTATGAAACTAGAAATAAAGTACACAAAGAAAACGAAAAAGCCTACAAACACATGGAAGTTTAACAACATGCTCCTAAATAATCAGTGGATCAATGACCAAATAAAAACAGAGATTAAGCAATATATGGGGACAAATGACAACAATAACTCAAAAATGCAAAATCGTTGGGATGCAGCAAAGGCCATGCTAAGAGGGAAGTATACTGCAGTACAGGCCTACCTCAGGAAAGAACAATCCCATATGAACAGTCTAAACTAACAATTAATGAAACTATAAAAAGAAGAACAAACGAGGCCCAAAGTCAGTATAAGGAGGGACATAATAAAGATGAGAGCAGAAATAATTAAAATCGAAAAGAATAAAACAATAGAATCAAAGAATGCAGGAGCTGGTTCTTTGAGAAAATAAACAAAATAGATAAACCCCTACTCATACTTATCAAGAAAAAGAGAATCTACATACATAAACAGAATCAGAAATGAGAAAGGAAAAATCACTATGGACACCACAGAAATACAAAGACTTATTAGAGAATACTGTGAAAAATTATATGCTAACAAACTGGATAGCTTAGAAGAAATGAACAACTTTCTAGAAAAATACAACCTTCCAAGGCTGACCCTGGAAGAAACAGAAAATCTGAATAGTCCAATTCCCAGCAACGAAATTGAATTGGTAATCAAAAATCTACCTGAGAACAAATTCCATGGACCAGATGGTTTCCCTGGTGTATTTTATCAAACATTTAGTAAAAACCTAATATCCATCCTCCTTAAAGTTTTCCAAAAACTAGAACAGGAGGGAATACTTCCAAACTCATTCTATGAGACCAGGATCACTCTAATACAAAAACCAGGCAAATATACCACAAAAAAAGAAAATTACAGACCAATATCCCTGATGAACATAGATGCAAAAATACTCAACAAAATTTTAGCAAAATGATTTCAAAAATACGTAAAAAATATCATCCATCATGATCAAGTAGGATTTATTCCAGGGATGCAAGGATGTTACAACATTCGAAAATCAATCAACATCATCTACCACATCAACAAAAAGGACAAAAACCACATGATCACTTCCATGGATGCAGAAAAAGCATTCAACAAAATTCAACATCAATTAATGATAAAAACTCTCAACAAAACGGGTATAGAGGGCAAGCACTTCAACGTAATAAAGGCCATCTATGACAAACCCACAGCCAACATTATATTTAACAGCGAGAAGCTGAAAGCTTTTCCTTTAATATTGGGAACAAGACAAGGATGCCCACTCTCTGCACTTTTATTCAACATAGTACTGGAGGTCCGAGACACAGTAATAAAACTACACAAAGAAATAAAAGGCATCCAGATTGTCAAGGAAGAACTCAAACTGTCCCTGTTTGCAGATGACATGATATTGTACCAAAAAAACACTAAAGAATCGACTCCAAAATGACTAGATCTAATATATGAACTCATCAAAGTTTCAGGATACAAAATTAATACACAGAAATGAGTTGCATTTCTATACACTAACGATGAACTTGCAGAAAGAGAAATCAGGAAAACAATTCCATTCACAATTGCATCAAAAAGAATAAAATACCTAGGAATAAACCTAACAAAGAAAGTGAAAGACTTATACTCTGAAAACTACAAGACACTCATGAGAGAAATTAAAGAAGATATCAAAAAATGGAAATATATCCCATGCTCATGGATAGGAAAAATAATATTGTCAAAATGTCCACCCTGCCTAAGGCAATCTACAGATTCAGTGCAATTCCTATCAAAATACCAACAGCATTCTTCAATGAACTAGAGCAAATAGTTCTACAATTCATATGGAACCACAAAAGACACCAAATAGCCAAAATAATCCTAAGAAGGAAGAATGAAGCATGGGGAATTACACTCCCTGAGTTCAAGCTCCACTACAAAGCCATAGTAATCAAGACAGTATGGTACAGGCACAAGAACAGACCCATAGACCAATGGAACAGACTAGAGAGCCCAGATATAAACTCAAGCATATATGGTCAATTAATATATGTTAAATGAGCCATGATATACAATTGGGAAGTGACAGCCTGTTCAACAACTGGTGTTGGCAAAACTGGACAGCTACATGCAAGAGAATGAAACTGGATTATTGTCTAATCCCATATACAAAAGTAAACTCAAAATTGATCAAAAACCTGAATGTAAGTCATGAAACCATAAATCTCTTAGAAAAAAGCATAGGCAAAAATCTCTTGGACATTAACATGAGCAACTTCTTCACGAAAATATCTCCCTGGGAAAGGGAAACAAAATCAAAATGAATAAGTGGGACTATATCAAATTAAAAAGCTTCTGTACAGCAAAGGACACCATCAGTATAACAAAAAGACATCCTACAGTATGGGAGAATATATTCATAAATGATATACCTGATAAGGGGTTGACATCCAAATTATATGAAGAGCTCATGCACCTCAACAAACTAAAAGCAAATAAGCCAATTAAAAAATGGGCAGAGGATCTAAACAGACACTTCTCCAAAGAAATTCAGATGGCCAACAGGCACATGAAAAGATGCTCCACATCGCTAAACATCAGAGAAATGCAGAATAAAACCACAATGATATATCACCTCACACCAGTTTGGATGGCCAACATACAAAAGAAAAACAACAAAAAATGTTGGTGAGGATGTGGAGAAAGGGGAACCCTCCTACACTGCTGGTGGGAATGTAAATTAGTTCAACCATTGTGGAAAGCAGTATGGAGGTTCCTCAAAATAGAAATACCATTTGACCCAGGAATTCCACTCCTAGGAATTTACCCTAAGAATGCAGGAGCCCAGTTTCAAAAAGATATATGTACCATTATGTTTATCGTAGCACTATTTACAATAGCCAAGAAATGGAAGCAACCTAAGTGTCCATCAGTAGATGAATGGATAAAGAAGATGTGGTACATATACACAATGGAATATTATTCAGCCATAAGAAGAAAACAAATTGTACCATTTGCAACAACAAGGATGGAGCTCGAGGGTATTATGCTCAGTGTAATAAGCCAGGCAGAGAAAGACAAGTATCAAATGATTTCACTCATCTGTGGAATATAAGAACAAAGAGAAAACTGAAGGAAAAAAATAGCAGCAGACTTACAGAACCCAAGAATGGACTAACAGTTACCAAAGGAAAGGGACTGGGGAGGATGGTTGGGAAGGGAGTGATAAGGGGGAAAAAAGGGTATTACAATTAGCACACATAATGTAGCAGGGGTGTATATGGGAAAGGCAGTATAACACAGAGAAGACAAGTAGTGACTCTATAGCATCTTACTATGCTGATGGACAGTGACTGTAATGGGGTATGTGGCAGGGAGTTGTTAGTAGGGGGAGTCTAGTAACCATAGTGTTCCTCATGTAATTGGACATTAATAATACCAAAATAAAAAACATCTATGAACAACATACACCACATCAACAAAAGGAAGGACATAAATCACATGATCATCTCCATAGATGCTGAAATAGTATTTGACAAAATTCCACATCCATTAATGATAAAAATTCTCAGCAAAAGGCATATACAGGGCAAGTACCTCAACATAATAAAGGCCTTATATGACAGACCCACAGCGAACATCATGTTTAACAGCAAAAAAATGAAAGCATTTCCTCTAAGATTGGGAACAAGAGAAGAATGCCCACTGTCCCCACTTTTATTCAACATAGTACTGGAGGTCATAGCCACGACAGTCAGACCACACAAAGAAATAAAAGGCATCCATGTTGGTAAGGAACAAGTTAAACTGTCACTGTTTGCAGATGACATGATATAGTACATAAAAAACCCTAAAGAATCCACCCCAAAAATACTAGAACTAATATCTGAATTCAGCAAAGTCATAGGATATAAAATTAATATACAGAAGTCTTTCACATTCCTATATACTAACAATGAACTAGCAGAAAGAGAAATCAGGAAAACAATTCCATTCAAAATTTCATCAAAAAGAATAAAATACCTAGGAATAAAACTAACCAAGGAAGTGAAAGACCTATACTCTGAAAACTATAAGACACTCTTGAGGGAAATTAAACAAGACACTAAAAAATGGAAATTCATCCCATGCTCATGGGTAGGATGAAATAATATTGTCAAAATGGCCATTCTACCTAAAGCAATCTAGAAGTTCAGTGCAATCCCTATCAAAATACCGACAGCATTCTTCAACGAACTAAAACAGATAGTTCTGAAATTCATATGGAACCCCAAAGATCCCAAATGGCCAAAAAAAAATCCTTAGAAGGAATAATTAAGGGGTGGGTATTACACACCCCAACTCCAAGCTCAGTAATCAAGATAATATGGTACTGGCATAAGAACAGACCCATAGTTCAATGGAATAGAATAGAGAGTCCAGATATAAACCCATATGTATATGGCCAATTAATATATGATAATGGGGCCATGGATATGCAGTGGAGAAATGACAGCCTCTTCAACAAGTGATGTTGGAAAAACTGGACAGCTACATGTAAGAGAATGAAATTGGATTATTGTCTAACACCAAACACAAAAGTAAGCTCGAAATGAATCAAAGACCTCAATATATGTCATGAAACCTTAAAACTCGTAGACAAAAACAGGCAAAACTCTCTTGAATATAAACATGAACAACTTTCTCCTGAACACATCTCCTGGGGCAACCGAAACAAAAGCAAATATGAACAAATGGGACTACATCAAATTAAAAACCTTCGGTACAGCAAAGGACACCATCTGTAGAACTAAAAGGCATCCTATAGTATGGGAGAATATATTTGTAAATTAAATATCTCTCCATGGGTTATCATACAAAATATATAAAGGGCTCACATGCCTCAACGCCCAAAAAGCAAATAACCCGATTAAAAAATGGCAGAGGATCTGAACAGACACTTCTCCAAAGAAGAAATTCAGATGGCCAACAGGCATATGAAAAGATGTTCCACACTGCTAATCATCAGGGAAATGCAATGGCCGACATCCAAAAGACAAACAACAACAAATGCTGATGAAGATGCTGAGAAAGGGGAACCCTCCTACACTGCTGGTGGGAATGTAAGCTAGTTTAACCATTGTGGAAAGCAGTATGGAGGTTCTTCAAAAATTAAAAATAGAAATACCATTTTCCCCAGGAATCCCATTCCTAGAAATTTACCCTAAGAATGCAGTTTCCCAGTCTCAAAAAGACATATGCACCCCTATGTTTATCTCAGCACTATTCGCAACAGTCAAGATATGGAAGCAACCTAAGTGTTCCTCTGTAGATAAATGGATAAAGAAGAGGTGGTACATATACACAATGGAATACTATTCAACCATAAGAAGAAAATAAATCCTACCATATGCAACAACATGGATGGAGCTAGAGGGTATTATGCTCAGTGAAACAAGCCAGGCAGAAAAAGGCAAGTACCAAATGATTTCACTCATTTGTGGAGTATAACAACAAAGCAAAACTGAAGGAACAAAACAGCAGCAGATTCACAGATTCCAAGAAGGGAGTAGTGGTTACCAAAGGGAAGGGGGTGTGAAGGGTAGGTGAGGCGGGAGCTAGAAGGGGTTTAAGGGGCATTATAATTAGCACACATAATGTAGGTGGGTCACGGGGAAGGCAGCATAGCATGGAGAAGACAAGCAGTGACTCTATAGCATCTTACTACGCTGATGGACAGTGACTGTAATGGGGTATGTGGTGGGGACTTGATAATAGGGGGAATGTAATGACCACCATGTTGCTCATGTGAAACCTTCATAAGATTGTATATCAATGATAGATTAATAAAAAAAAGTTTACACTCCATGTTTAAAATTTTAAAAATTAAAAATTTCCTGTATTTCAATTTAAATGTCTTGTAGTAAAATACACATAACATAATATATATATATATATCCTATACTTAATATCCTCAGTTTATTTAGCACATGATTAAAAGCTAGTGGTCCCAATTCTTAGTTGGTTCATAGATACAGGGTTACAGAAAGACAATGAGCTATTGAGAAATATGATCAAATTTTGATTTATCAGTGGGAACCATATTCATTCCAATTTGCCTCTATGGTCCATAAGTATCTCAGTCTTTCTGTAAACTAAGTTCACATTCTCTCACTGGGCACTGTTAAATCCAACCAGACAAAATCTAATCACTGTAATTTAATAATTAAGTTTTGTTGCCATCCATTAGCATTTACTTTCCTAGGGAAAAGAAAGCAACTGGAAATGGTAGAATTTGGAGGAGACTCAAAGGAAGTATTTTCCTTCATACTTCAGCAGGAAATCTGGTTGTGCTGTGTTTATATTAAAAAATATGAGACCAGGTACATTTTGCAAATTCATGAGAGAAATCCATAAAGTAATTTCACAGTGTGAAATTATAAAGCCAAATTCATAAAAATCAATTGTAAAATTATGATCGTGGATGTGTTTTATTTGCTGATCACAAAATTAGGCCATTCTGTAATCTCTGTTGCCAAATTTTAAAAAGAATTTCTCTGTATATAAAACTGCATTGCACTTTATTTGAATGTATTTTATTTGTTGTTGTATATGTTCTTTTGATTTACTCTCTATCTTTAAAAGAAGAAATAGGGATAGAGAGGTTGAGTCATAAAAGATCAAAGAGTGAGAGTTATAAAAAAATGACATGTCTGTAGAATGTCCACAGTCCTTCCTCAAAAGGTGTGGGTTAACTGCAGCTATAGCTGGTGGACTCACTGGATTGGGAGTGTAATCTTGGATTGCTTACATAGATCTGATCCAGAAACCCCTTGATAAAATTCATCTAAGAACTGTGTCTTCAGCTTCACATATCATCACCATAAACAAGCAGAGAGAACTGTTAGAAGCCAAACTGTTTCCAGACATTTCTCCAAAGACATTTTTATTGCTTAGAATTCTATTTGCTTCTTAATTAACTTTGTTGGCCATTTTATATACTCTCATTGGCTGCTAATTTTATTGCATTCATCTTTGATTTCTTTAAACGTCTCCTAATTATGGTTTTACATTATATATGTGAAGTCCTTATCCATATGAAGTTTAAGTTTGTGGGGTTTTTATTGTTGTGTTTTAAAAATTCTTACTCATAATCACTTCCACCATCAGGATTTTGGTGATGCTTTATTGTGACTGAACTTAATTGTCCAGAATACTGAGGATTTAAATTGTAATTGGTTTCCTCCAAAGAGAATTGGTGTCTCCTTCTGCCAGAACACAAAGAGTGCTTAGAAACCTATGCCATTATGGCCTTCTTTAATGGTGTGAATGAGTGCAGACAATTAACACTCATTTTTAACTGCTGAGACTTTGAAGGGTTGGAGAAGTATCACAGTCTCAGTTCCAGAAATACAACTGACTTTTGGTCACAGAGCACCTCATGTTTAGAAATTTCAGTTCACTGATTTTTTTTCATTAATCTCTTTTTTGAATGCTTAGAGTTTTTATTGCTTTCATGAAGTATGGTGGTACTTTAAAAGTTAGCTTGGTATAATTTTTATAATGTATTTTTATTTTGGGAGAGACCCTTTAAGAATATCTAGTCTGTTGTACTGAGCAAAGTGGAATTCATTCTGGAATTTTGGTACTCTAAATTTTATATGCTTACAACTCATAAATGAGTTACACTTCCTTGGTAGATGTCCAGCTTTGGGGGAAGACTTGATGTTAAGCCTATAAAAACAAAGCTGAGGAGATAAATCACAGAATTTGGCCTCACTTTATATCACTGGTACATGCACATGATGATATTTATGTACTTTACTTTGTTAATGCTATAATTTAGTAATACAGCAACCACTTTTAAAGCAAATATATTTTTCTTTTTTCCTTATTTATTTTTAACTGCCTTGTCTTCTTTGCTCTTGTAAGAACATGCAGCTGCACTATCTGGTAGCAACATATAAGAAATAATGCTTTATGACATTCTCTATTCAAGGACATGCCAGACATAAACCTAAATAATTGTTATATATGGTTGACTCTGATAAGTTCTATTACAGCAAACATATAAAGATCAAATGGTTGTTTTGAGGAGACAGAAGTTCACCATGACTGATAAGAAATAATGAAATGTGCTTTTTATGTTTTATTCATCTTTTGAAAACTTGGGAATATATTTTATTGATTTTTTTAAATGAAATATATCATTCATCTCTGAAAAAAATTCTTTTTTTTACTTCGTTATAATTAATGTAAAATTATATGAGCAATATTATGGTTACTAGACTCTCCCCATGATCAAGTCCCCACCACATAACCCATTAGAGTTACTGTCCATCAGTGTAGTAAGAAGCTATAGAATCACTACTTGTCTTCTCTGTGTTGCACTGCCCACCCCGGGCCACCTTCCCCTACACCATGTGTGCTAATCATAATGACCCTTTTTTCTTCTTATCCCTCCCTTCCCACCCATTCTCCCCAGTCCCTTTCCCTTCGGTAACTGTTAGTCAATTCCTGGGTTCTGTGAGTGTGCTGCTGTTTTGTTCCTTCAGTTTATTCTTGGTTCTTATACTCCACATATGAGTGAAATCATCTAATACTTGTCTTTCTCCGCCTGGCTTATTTCACTGACAATAATACCCTGTAGCTCCATCCATGTTGTTGAAAATGGTAGGATTTGTTTTCTTCTTATGGCTGAATAGTATTCCATTGTGTATATGTACCACTTCTTCTTTATCCATTTATCTACAGATGGACACTTAGGTTGCTTCAGTTTCTTGGCTATTGTAAATAGTGCTGCGATAAACATAGGAGTGCATATGTCTTTTTGAAACTGGGCTGCTGCATTCCTGTGTAAATTCCTAGGAGTGGAATTCCTGGGTCAAATGGTATTTCTATTTTGAGTTTTCTGAGGAACCTCCATACTGCTTTCCACAATGTTTCAACTAATTTACATTCCCACCAGCAGTGTAGGAGGGTTCCCCTTTCTCCACATCCTCACTAACATTTATTGTTTGTCTTTTGGATTGTGGCCATCCTAACTGGTGTGAGGTGATATCTCATTGTGGTTTTAATTTGAATTTCTCTGATGATTAGCGATGTGGAGCATCTTTTCATGTGCCTGTTGGCCATCTGAATTTATTCTTTGGAGAAGTGTCTGTTCAGAACCTCTGCCCATTTTTTAATTGGATTATTTGCTTTTAGTTTGTTCAGGTGCGTGAGCTCTTTATATATTTTTGATGTCAACTCTTTATTGGATATGTCATTTATGAATACATTCTCCCATACAGTAGGATACCTTTTTGTTCTACTGATGGTGTCCTTTGCTGTACAGAAGCTTTTCAGCTTGATATAGACCCACTTGTTCATTTTTGCTTTTGTTTCCCTTGCCCTGGGAGATACGTTAATGAAGAAGTTGCTCATGTTTATGTCCAAGAGATTTTTGCCTATGTTATTTCTAAGAGTTTTATGGTTTCATGACTTACATTCAGGTCTTTGATCCATTTTGAGTTTACTTTTCTGTATGGGGTTAGACAATAATCCAGTTACATTCTCTTACATGTAGCTGTCCAATTTTGCCAACACCAGCTGTTGAAGAGGCTGTCACTTCCCCACTATATATCCATGGCTCCTTTATTGTATATTAATTGACCATATATGCTTGAGTTATTCTCTGGACTCTCTATTCTGTTCTACTCATCTGTGGGTCTGTTCTTGTGCCAGCACCAAATTGTCCTGATTACTGTGGCTTTGTAGTGGAGCTTGAAGTTGGGAAGCGAGATCCCCCTGCTTTATTCTTCCTTCTCAGGATTGCTTTGGCTGTTTGGGGTCTTTTGTGATTCCATATGAATTTTAGAACTATTTATTCCAGTTTGTTGAAGAATGCTGTTGGTATTTTGATAGGGATTGCATTGAATCTGTAGATTGCTTTAGGCTGGATGGCCATTTTGACAATATTTATTCTTCCTAGCCAAGAGCATTGGATGAATTTCCATTAGTTAGCATCCTCTTTAATTTCTGTTAAGAGTGTCTTGTAGTTTTCATGGTATACATCTTTCACTTCCTTGGTTAGGTTTTTCCTTAGGTATTTTATTCTTTGTGATGCAATTGTGAATGGAATTGTTTTCCTGATTTCTCTTTCTGCTAGTTCATCCTTAGTGTATAGGAATGCAACAGATTTCTGTGTATTAATTTTGTATCCTGCAACTCTGCTGAATTCCCATATTAGATCTAGTAGTTTTGGAATGGATTCCTTAGAGTATTTTATGTACAATATCCTGTCATCGGCAAATAGTGACAGTTTGACTTCTCCTTTACCAATCTGGATGCTTTTTATTTCTTTGTGTTGTCTGATTGCCATGGGTAGGACCTCCAGAACTAGGTTGAATAAAAGTGGGGAGAGTGGGCATCCTTGTCTTGTTCCTGATCTTAAAGAAAAAGCTTTCAGCTTCTCGCTATTAAGTATGATGTTGGCTGTGGTTTTGTCCTATATGGCCTTTATTATGTTGAGGTACTTGCTCTCTATATCCATTTTGTTGAGAGTTTTTATCATGAATGGATGTTGAATTTTGTAGAATGCTTTTTTAGCATCTATGGAGATGATCATGTGGTTTTTGTCCTTCTTTTTGTTGATGTGGTAGATGATGTTGATAGATTTTCGAATGTTGTAGCATCCTTGCATCCCTGAGATGAATCCCACTTGATCATGGTGTATGATCCTCTTGATGTATTTTTGAATTTGGTTTGCTAATATTCTGTTGAGTATTTTTGCATTCATGTTCATCAGGGACATTTGTCTGTAGTTTTCTTTTTTTGTCATGTCTTTGCCTGGTTTTGGTATTAGAGTGATGCTGGCTTCATAGAATGAGTTTGGAAATATTCCCTCTTCTTCTATTTTTTGGAAAACTTTAAGGAGAATGGGTATTACAACTTGCCTCAACGTCTGATAAAATTTAGCAGTGAATCCATCTGCCCTGGAGTTTTGTTCGTAGGTAGTTTTTTAATTACCAATTCAATTTCATTGCTGGTAATTGGTCTGTTTAGATTTTCTGTTTCTTCCTTGGTCAGTCTTAGAAGGTTGTACTTTTCTAGAAAGTTGTCCATTTCTTCTACATTATCCAGCTTGTTAGCATATAGATTTTCATAGTATTCTCTAATAAATCTTTGTATTTATGTGGTGTCCATCGTGATTTTTCCTTTATTACTGATTCTGTTTATGTGTGTAGATTCCCTTTTTCTCTTAATAAGTCTGGCTAGGGATTTATCTATTTTGTTTATTTTCTCAAAGAACCAGCTCTCGGTTTCATTGATTTTTTTCTATTTTTTTATTTTTTTCAATTTTATATATTTCTTCTCTGATCTTTATTATGTCCCTCCTTCTGCTGACTTTGGCCTCATTTGTTCTTTTTTTTCCAGTTTCAATAATTGTGCCCTTAGACTATTCATTTGGGATTGATCTTCCTTCTTTAAATAGGCCTGGATTGCTGTATACTTTCCTCTTAGAACTGCCTTCTCTGAGTCCACAGAAGTTGGGGCATTGTGCTGTTGTTGTCATTTTTCTCCATATATTGTTTGATCTCTGTTTTAATTTGGTCATTGATCCATTGATTATTTAGGAGCATGTTGTTAAGTCTTCATTTGTTGGTGAGCCTTTTTGTTTTCTTTGCACAGTCTATTTCTAGTTTTATGCATTTGTGATCTGAGAAGTTTGTTGGGAGAATTTCAATCTTTTTAAATTTCCTGAGGCTCTTTTTGTGGCCTAGTATGTGGTCTATTCTGGAAAATTTTCCATGTTGCACTTGAGAAGAATGTGTATCCTGCTTCTGTTGTGTGTAGAGTTCTGTAGATGTCTGTTAGGTTCATATGTTCTAGTGCCTCTGTGTCCTTACTTAGTTTCTGTCTGGTTGATATATCGGTTCTAGTGTGTTTTTCAGTTCCTCTGTGTCCTTAGTTATTTTCTGCCTGGTTGATGTGTCCTTTGGAGTGAGTGGTGTGTTGAAGTCTCCTAAAATGAATGCATTGCATTCTATTTCCTTCTTTAATTCTGTTAGTATTTGTTTCACATATGTCGGTGCTCCTGTGTTGGGTGCATAAATATTTATAATGGTTATATCCTCTTGTTGGACTGCCCCCTTTATCATTATGTAATGTCCTTCTTTATCTCTTGTTAGTTTATTTGTTTTGAAGTCTATTTTGTCTGATACAAGTACTGCAACATCTGCTTTTTTCTCCCTATTGTTTGCATTAAATATCTTTTTCCATCCCTTCACTTTTAGTCTGTGTATGTCTTTGGGTTTGAGGTGAGTCTCTTGTAGCAGCATATAGATGGGTCTTGCTTTTATATCCACTCTATTACTCTGTGTCTTTTGATTGGTGCATTCAGTACATTTACATTTACGGTGATTATCGATAGATATGTACTTATTGCCATTGCAGGCTTTGGATTTGTGTTTACCAAAGGTTCAAGGGTAGTTTCTTTTCTATCTAACTGTATAACTTTAAGTCACTTATTACACTATTATAAACACAGTCTGATGATTTTTTATTTCTCTCCCTTCTTATTCTTCCTCCTACTCTCTTTATATATTGGGTGTTTTATTCTGTACTCTTTTGTGTTTCCCTTGATTGTTTTTGTGAATAGCTGATTTTATTTTTTGCCTTTAGTTAGTATTTGGTTGACCTGCTTTCTTTGCTGTGATTTTATTTTCTCTGGTGGCATCTATTTAGCCTTAGGAGTACTTCCATCTAGAGCAGTCCCTTTAAATTACCCTGTAGAGGTAGATTGTGGGAGGCAAATTCCCTCAACTTTGGCTTATCTGGAAATTGTTTAATCCCTCTTTCAAATTTAAATGATAATCTTGCTGGATATAGTATTTTGGGTTCAAGGCCCTTCTGTTTCATTGTATTAAATATATCATGCCATTCTCTTCTGGCCTATAAGGCTTCTGTTGAGAAGTCTGATGATAGTGTGATGGGTTTTCCTTTGTAGGTAATCTTTTTTCCCTATCTGGCTGCCTTTAACACTCTGTCCTTGTCTTTGATCTTTGAAATTTTAATTATTATGTGCCTTGGTGTTGTCCTCCTTGAGTCCCTTGTGTTGGGAGATCTGTGGGCTTCCATGGTCTAAGAGACTATTTCCTTCCCCAGCTTGGGGACGTTTTCAGCAATTATTTCTTCAAGAACTCTTTCTTTCCCTTTGTCTCCCTCCTCTTCTTCTGGTACCCCTATTATGCGAATATTGTTCTGTTTGGATTGGTCACATAGTTCTCTTAATATTCTTTCATTCCTAGAAGTCCTTTTTTCTCTCTCTGCCTCAGCTTCTCTGTATTCCTGTTCTCTGTTTCTATTCCATTAACAGTCTCTTGCACCTCATCCAGTCTGCTCTTGAATCCTTCTATTGATTGTTTCATTTCTGTTATCTCCCTCCACACTTCCCTTAGCTCTTGCTTATTTCTCTGAAGCTCCATTAGCATGGTTATGACTTTTATTTTGAATTCTTTTTCAGGAAGATTGGTTACATCTATCTTACCAGGCCCTCTCTCTGGCATTGTTTTAGTGATTTTGGACTGGACCAGTTTCTTCTGCCTTTTCATCGTGATAGAAGTGATTGCCAGCATGTAGCACATGTGTCAGCTGGAAGTACAAAGTCCCTTTCTGCTTGCTGGTCACCTTGCCATTCTCTGCTCTCTGTGCTGGTTGCCCACACACCAGGAGCAGTCTCTGGGGTAATTCCCTGAGTTGCCGTGGGCAGGGCCTGTTCTCCTGCAAGACTGGTGCCCCTTCGTGTCTTCTGGATTTTGCCCCAGCTTCCTCTACCTGTGCCAAGCAGCTGTACTCTGGCGGCAGCCTCTGGGTGTGACCCGGTTAGGTGCATGCTGGGAGAAGACTCTGTGTGGTTGCTGTGGACAGGGCTTCTCCCCAGCTGGCTCGCAGCAATGGCGAGTCAGCTGGTTTGCTTGCAGTTACAGTGGGAGCAATGAAGAGCACACTGCTTATCACCGTGAGGGGCTTAAGAGCTGCATTGCTACCCAGGGGCTCAGGGCGCCTGAAGTTCTTTAAGATTCCCAGCCTGCTGGGCTGAGTGTGCCAGGACGATTTTGTCTACCTGTTATACACTTGTCCCTTTAAGACTTTTAAAGCATCTGCTTTTCTTTTGTCCCAGGGGAGAAGGCTATGGGGATGCGCTCGCAGTCTCCATCTCGGATTTTACTTTTCCATTTCTCTAATATCCAGTATGCCATGCAATAAGTGTCTGTGCTCCTGGTGCAGATTACTTGGGCTGGTTATTTAGTAGTCCTGTGCTTCCACTCTCTCCCCACTCTGATCCTTTTCCTCCCGCTGGTGAGCTGGGGTGGGGGGAGTGCTCGGGTCCCACCAGGTCATGGCTTTGTATCTTACCCTTTTCATGGGATGCATAGTTCTAACAGATGTAGATGTAGCCTGGCTGTTGTACTGTATCTTCTGGTCTCTCTTTTAGGAATATTTGTATTTGCTGTACTTTCAGAATATATGTGGTTTTGGGAGCAAATTTCTGCTGCCCTACTCACACCAGCATCTTGAGCTGAAGCCCTAAACTAAATTCTTGTTTAAATTTTTTCTGAACTAGTTTTATACAAGTTCAAAATCTCTCATTTTCCTTCTCATTTTACTTAAAATACTAATAAATTATCAGCAATAAATGTACTTACAGATTATAAATTTTGTTTCTAATAGTATAATGAAGCCTATAATACAGTATATTAGTAATATGAACAGTAATGCATTTCTGACAATACTTATCTGAGTTGAAATGATTTTTTTATATTTAAGTACTATAGAGCTTACCATAGTTACAGGTGAGATCAAAAGAGAACTGGGACAGAAATTGGATCCAACTCTTATTGCTAGAAGCTCCACATTAAGGCTTTCCTTTCATAATCTACAGAATAGCCAGAAAGGTAACCAGACCTCAGAATAGAAATTGCTGTCCTTCCCAGCCATAGTATCATAAATATTGCCCATCTCAAGTTCTCTCTCCCCTTATTTAATCCTTGGGTTCTATGCACAGTGTCAATGTACATGTACCCAGGCAAGGAAAAAAAATCCAAAAAGAATACGGTTATAGGAAAATTACTGTCATCGATTTTTAATTGTATAGCAAAATCTGAGGATTACAAGCTTGATTTATCTTCTGCAAGCCAGAGACTTACTATATTTCAACTCTTGAAAAAGAATCCTGAAATTTCATTTTGTCTCTATGGCTCATACTTTATCAAGTACAACACTGAAGGCCACTGTATCTCACATAACAAAATTAGGACCATGTAGCAAGGAAAGATACCACTATGCAATAGCTCTGGCCCTGTCTTCCCATAAGTTGCATGCAGCCAAGTCAACTAGGCTCAGAGGGTCATAGAAAATATTAATCCCTAATATTTATTGTACCAGGCACTTTTCCAGATGCATTAAATACATTATTCCATTTAATACTTAACAAAATCCCTCACATAATTAATAATAGAAGTTATTATTTTTACCCATATAACATATGTGAAAACTGTGTATTTGAAAGGGTAATAAAGTTTCTCCTGCCCCTTTCACCAAATAAATCATACTCTCCAAGTCTAAGAAGATAAGTAGTAACATCATGCAAGTATCAAGGAATATTTAATAGGTCAGTATTACAACACATGGCTTAATTTTCCACAAGAGGGAATCTCCTTGAGATAGAACTTCAGTCCAATGAAGCAGTGAGGGACATTTATACCATGAAGTACCTTTTCTCCTTCCTATTCCAGAGGATTATATGTGATCAAAGAAGTCATAACTCTAAGGATCGCTGCAGACCTCACTGCAGGTGGATAGGGCTGAACTGTGAACACTGCAGCTTTGGAGGCAGATAGACCCAATTTCTTGTCCCAGCTCTAGCCCTTATTAACTGTGTACTTGTGAAGGTACTTAACCTCTCTGAGCTGTAAAATGGGGAAAGTATTGACATCTATAGTTCTCTAAGACTATCCTAAGCTACCAAAAGCAGCAAATTATAATTATTTTTTAGATTGTTGCAAGGATTGAAATGATGTATGAAAAGATCCTAGGAGTGTTGGGCATATGATGTACACTCAAAAAATGAGTAACACATTCTGTGTGTTTAAATTCCATGTAAATGGAACTGGCAACAAGTTTACACTCAGACCCTTATTACAACTTCCCTATAGCAACTAGCAAACAAGTATTTCAACATAAATCACATGGTATAACTGCAAACTAAATAATGCAGTTTGGTTTCTATACTGTCTATCCACCACCCATGTGTCCATTTAAAAAACATGCATTTGTAAAGAAGAAGTCAAATTGTCACTATTTGCAGATGACATGATACTATACATAAAAAACCCTAAAGACTCCACTCCAAAACTACTAGAACTAATATCTGAATTCATAAAAGTTGCAGGATACAAAATTAACACACAGAAATCTGTTGCTTTCCTATACACTAACGATGAACTAACAGAAACAGAAATCAGAAAAACAATTCCATTCACAATTGCATCAAAAAGAATAAAATACCTAGGAATAAAACTAACGAAGGAAGTGAAAGAACTGTACTCTGAAAACTACAAGACACTCCTAACAGAAATTAAAGAGGACACTAAGAAATGGAAATTCATCCCATACTCTTTGCTAGAAAGAATAAATATTGTCAAAATGGCTATACTACCTAAAGCAATCTACAGATTCAATGCAATCCCTATCAAACTACCAACAGCTTTCTTCAATGAACTGGAACAAATAATTCTAAAATTCATATGGAACCACAAAAGACCCCGAATAGCCAAAGCAATCCTGAGAAAGAGGAATAAAACAGGGGGAATTACGCTCCCTGACTTCAAGCTCTACTACAAAGCCACAGTAATCAAGACAATTTGGTATTGGCACAAAAACAGACCCACAGACCAGTGGAACAGAATACAAAATCCAAACATTAACCCAAACATATACAGTCAGTTAATATTTGATAAAGGAGCCTTGGATATACAATGGGGAGATGACAGCCTCTTCAGCAGCTGGTGTTGGAAAAACGGGACAGCTACATGTAAGAGAATGAAACTGGAGTACTGTCTAGCCCCATATACAAAGGTAAACGCAAGGTGGATCAAAGACCTGAATATAAGTCATGAAACCATAAAACTCATAGAAAAAAATATAGGCAAAAATCTCTTGGACATAAACATGAGCGACTTCTTCATGAACATATCTCCCCGGGCAAGGGAAACAAAAACAAAAATGAACAAGTGGGAATATATCAAGCTGAAAAGCTTCTGTACAGCAAAGGACACCATCAGTAGAACAAAACGACATCCTACAGTGTGGGAAAATATATTCATAAATGACATATCTGATAAAGGTTTGACATCCAAAATATATAAAGAACTCATGCACCTTAACAAACAAAAAGCAAATAATCCAATTAAGAAATGGGTAGAGGACATGAATAGACACTTCTCTAAAGAAGAAATTCAGATGGCCAACAGGCACATGAAAAGATGCTCCACATCGCTGGTCATCAGAGAAATGCAGATTAAAACCACAATGAGATATCACCTCAC